>SZWC01000705.1:91372-166999 GCA_023375785.1 Penium margaritaceum | reverse complement strand
ATAGATAGATAGATAGATAGATAGATAGATAGATAGATGGATAGATAGATGGAGAGAGAGAGAGAGAGAGAGATAGAGAGAGAGAGAGAGAGAGAGAGAGAGAGAGAGAGAGAGAGAGAGAGAGAGAGAGAGAGAGAGAGAGAGAGAGAGAGAGAGAGAGAGAGAGAGGGACGCCAAGCGAAATGTGGATGATTCATAAGGATGAGGTGCGGAGAAGAAGACGATTTAAGGAATTAGGACACACAGATGGTTTATACTTAGCAATAAGTGTACTTTGATGACAAGTGTCGGATATGTCGAGCGTAAACCTACAATAGAGAAAAACAGAATGAGGCACATGTGGGGTCTTAGACACTTAAATTAAGCGACGCGTGTGATGTCGTGTCATGAATGGTTGCCTTGGGAAATTCCACTTAGTCGTCAGGGGGTTTTGAGAACATTGAGGAACATCTTTGTAAAGTGAACAATATAAATAAATCAAAACAATTTGCAACTTGTCTATCAACCATTGTCGAAAGTGGTCAAACTTGTCAGAAACTCGAAACAGAATACCGAATGCCGGGCAGGTGACCAAAATGCCCTCGGTTGAGTGGCGTAAGAATCATGAGGTCAATGCGTGGAGGGCCATAAAACCAATGATAGAAATACCCATTTGCGGATTTTGGGGGCTCATGTATGTTTGGGACATTACACTCACCCCTTTGAGCTGAGACGTCTCGGAGTGTTACCTCACTTAGGTCCGTGACTCATGTAGTAGCTTTCAATCAAAGAATCAAAGTCATGGAGGTTATCGTAGGGTTCCAAGCTGTTGTGAGCCACATCGTAGCCATGCCACTTGGCACAATACTTTGACATTTTCCCACGACATTGATGTTGGAGGATGTCCTCAATAATGTTCTATGTGGCCCCTTCCATTTGGATTGGAGGTGGAGGAGCTTCCAGTCCAACATCTTGGTGAAGGAATCTCTCACCGGGGACCCTGTAACTCTTTATCTTGCTGATGTGAAACACTGGATGAATTTGAGTGATGACCGGGATTTGCATTTGCTTGATTTGAAATGGTTCCAAGTATCATGTTTTGATCTTCGCAAACTCTTGTCCGTGTAGCTTTATGTCTATGAAGTTGATTCGGATGTAATTTCCACTATGGAAAATGTTTTTGCTACAATGTTGGTATGCTACTCACTTCATTGCCACATTTGTCTTTGTAAGGGTTTGTTGTGTTTCCTCCCAGATGCAAGAGAAGCCACAGCCATGGATGTCAAGTGCGAGAACGTTTCTTCTGCTCGCTAATCCTGTTGGTGTGCCACAGACTACCTCAAACGGAGTTTTACCTCTTACGGTGGAAGTTAAAGAGTAATATGCAAGTTTGGCTATCGGGAGTTCAGTCCCATGATGTTTGCGTGAAATGTGAAGAAGTTGTTTGAGCGACTAATGGGTCCACTCCATGTGCCCGTTGGTTTGAGACTGGAACATTATTGATACTTGGATTCGCCTGCCATAATGCGTCATCTTTTTGAGCCAAAACGGCTGGTGAAGCAATGACATGATGGTACGTTGAACTTTGTGCAGCAGCACGATTTGGTTCAGAAGCAGTCGCGCTGCTCCCTCAGCAGTAATAGTTGTCGATGTCAGAAAAAAAAGTATAAGTTTTCAAAAACTTGCCCACCACCATGTGAATTCGGTCATAGTCCTCCAGACTGGCATGACGTCTCGTCATGAATTCCACCTTCATGTCGATCCATAATTTTTTTGGAACGGGGAGCCGTTGGAGCATTCCTGGTAGCCTCGTGCGATGTGATTTTTGTCGTTGATGAATGGCGCACGATTTGTAGAATCCCGACACTCTGGTCTGAATGCGTCCCCAATATCAGTACTTTGCCAGCTTCTCAAGTGTCTTGTCCTCACCAAAGTATCCACCTTTATTGGTGTCATGACACTCCTCCACTAGCATTGTCAGAAGCTCTTTGTACGGTGGCACTACGACTTGGTGAGTGAATCTTCGTTTGTTTTTTTCTTCTCGTCAAACTCCTCGTAACCCTTTGCAAATGGCCTCACAAGGTACGGGTGTCGTTTGACGAGATATCTACTCATCTTAGCCAGGAAATCATGTCGTCACTGAATATGTTTTTCTCAGCCGGTCCCCGATGTTGTAGTTGAAGTTGGACTTGAGGAACTCTATCCATCAAGTTTTTGGATGACTCAGATTTGGCACAGTCTTGAAAGACATTGTGACCTTGGTGTCAGCCTCCAGATTGGCAGATCCAATAGTTGAGTGCATCATGGCCACTAACGTATCTGATCGAGCACTCCATTTGAACGCTTTTTGTTTGGTGCCCCCCAATTCCACTCGGTGGTTTTCCTAGTGAGATTAGAGAGAGGCGCTGAAACTCAAACCTAGCCCTTTACAAATTGATGGTAGTAGTTGCAGAAGCCCAATGTACTGGTACGTCCTGAAAATCTGTGGTCTTTAATTAATCAATGATTGCCTCCACCTTTTTCAGGTCCATGTAATCCGTCCGCCGTCAATGATGTGGCCCACAAACTCGATCAAATGCCAACCAAAGTTGCACTTTGAGGGTTTTCCAAAAACATCTATCTTCTTAGAACTTTGAGAACCTCTCAACGATGTCCGTTGTGCTCCCACGGGGTGCGGCTGTGCACCACGATGTCGTCAAGGTACACGGCGACAAATTTGTTGACATATAAACGGATTTTATTGTTTACCGCCGCCATAAATGATGCAGGAGTATTTGTGAATCCAAACAGCATGAACGTGAACTTCAAATCTCCGTATCTGGTGCGGAATGTTGTCTCTTTATGTCATTTTTAGGTATGCGGATCTGATGATAGTTGTTGTGTAGGTCAATTTTGTTCAAAATTCGGGCCCTGCAGAGTTGGTCAAAAAGTTTGTCTGCTCGTGGGAGAGGATAGGTGTTCTTAATGGTGATATCATGCAATGTTTGGTCATCTAAACACATCCACATCTCACCGATTCTCTTTTTTACAAGAGGTACAAGTGCCGCATCTGGTGACGTGGAAGGTCAGGTGAACCCATGACCGAGCATCTCGTCCAGCTGCTTCTTGAGTTTGGTCAGCTGATGACCGCTAGTCCGATAGGTCCATCTCACTGTCGGTCTGCCCGGCTTCAGGTTTATCTGATGGTAAATACTTTGCTGTGGAAGTAGCTCTCGTGACTGTTCATTGAGAAAACCCCTTTGAAATCCACAATGAGTGTTGTAAACTCCCCCAGTATTACTGAAAATATCTCAAGTGTTGAGACCGTTGTCGTTGCCTCGACAGCTACAATTTCTTCCATTTGTCTTGCTTCTACGTGGACTAGCCATGCTTGAGCTCCACACTTCAGGTACCTCTTGGCCACGTCTCGCAATATCTGTTGGCGTTTTGTGGCTAACACAAATTCCTCTGTTTCCTCCATCTCTTCCACTTCACATAACCGCCATTACATTATGAATCGCTTCACAAGAGGCAGATGTCGTCTTCTACCAACAATGCTGACGTAGATCACTCCGCTGCTCCAGTCCACCTATGGATTGTGCCGGTACAGGAAATGTCACCCGAGGATGAGTTTGTGGTTGCTCATTGTGCAAGTTCTCCAAACCACTTCGTGCAGATCTTCAAGTTGTAGTCGAAGAGGTTCGCAAAGTTGACAGATCTACAGTCATCCACCAACGGTCTTTGTAGCAGGAACCCTCATCTCCGGCGATGTGAGCTCAAATGGCCAATCAGTCGAGAAACATTTTTCTGACCAAACATGGGCCTCGCTATCTACTCCTTGTGACTCCTTATGTTTTTCTCGATGAATTCCTCCCCTTTTTGGTTTGTTGATGCCGTTTCCGACAGACACGCGAGATATGATCCGGCTTTTGCAAGTCCAGTAGAGCCGTTGATGGCGTTGGTCAACAGCATCAATCTCCATAAGAGATGAGATTGCCGTCTACTCTAATCTTCCCCTTCCACGCAATGATTGTGGCTTTGGGGTCGCCAATAGTTGGATTCCTACATCGGAACATTGTATTCGGCAATGCCAATGCGATTGAGTGCTATGATCATTGGCGGAAGGTCGTCCTGGATGTGGACAATGGCGATTGATCGTCCAATTTTTCCTCTTGAGGCCATTTTTGTAGTAAAAACAGAGTTTCTTAGGGACGAGGTCATTTTTGTTGATGATTTCATGAAAAAAGTGAGTATACTCAGCCACGCTTGACCGCTGTCACAGGCATTTGAGTATGTACTATGTGTTAGAATTCTCATTCAACTTTCAAAAACGAGCAAGGGTAGCACCTGGATGTCACTTTGGTGGTATCTCTTACTGGTGGTTGTTTTTCAAATGTCTTTGATGAGGGCAATTTTGCGGGTGTGTACTAGGTTCCTTGCTTGGACAGGACCTTTTCTCGTGCAAAAAGCTAGCAGACAGATCAGCAGATGGACTTCGGAAACTAAGAATGTGAGGGCGGAAGAAATCCTGATCGATTTCCAAAGTACAAGTATGATACATGAAAAGTGGAGCCTAACAGAGGCTACACATGAGCTCAACAAATGCTCCAGGCTCACGCAAGGGGCAACGCCTTGCTAGGCCGTCAAGGCCGTTGACGCAAGGAGTCTTGGTCTAGCACCGTCTTCCAAGTAGTCTTGCCTCCAGATAGTGAGGACTTCCTCCTTCCCAGCCTGGCAGAGCACTACCAGGCTTACAGGGGTCTCCATGGCAGACTCCAGCAGAACCATGGTCTGAGGTGCTTCCATATGCTAAAATCCACAAGGTTGTGACATGAAAGATGAGTCATGTTGAGAAAAAGAGATGTACCAGGGCCGCCGCCTTTTACACTTGCGGCCCTGGAAACTTGACTGCCTTGCTTGCTGGGAGACACTTCCTCAGGTACATGATGAATTTTCCTCGTAACTGTGGTTCTTCAATCCTGTAGCTTCTCGCGGAGCTGTGAGATCCGGAGGTCACCGTAGCCGACATGCTTGCATCCTTGCCCTCCTCACAGATCATTGAGAACCGTTAATCTCCGTAGCCGTGATCCTTGCATCCTTGCTCACCATGCAGCATGTCCAGGTGGCAAGCTGAGAAGCATGCTGAGTCGTGGCCATGGAGTGTCTGTGCAGATGGTCCCCACCAGGAGCTCACACGCTGCCTCATGCTAGAAGCCCAGTCAGGCCTTGGCCCACTTGACCACACCTCTGCTCAGCTGCTATTCCCTGTCCCACTTGAACCATGCGCAGTAGCCTGCACATGCCACATACTATTTTACAATCCAAGCCCTTTAGGCCTGGTTCCCAGCATTGGACTGGCCTATACAGTGAAACTGTTCACGGCTGCGCTCCCAGAAGCCACCGAGGAAACTCTCACTCCATGTATCTTTATCCGATTGCAAGACCGACTACGCCATATCGGAGCACAAAACTAGCAAAACAATCGCACCCACTGACACTCTCCCTCGGTGGGTGCACTGGTGAAGAGCTCATATAAATTCTGAGTGTTGCCAAAGAGTTTCTTGAGAGACTCCCAAAAGTTATCGTCGAGAAACTTGAGCCAAGACTCTTCTTTGGAGATGGGTTGGTCAAGATTACTCTCGATGTCTGATGCCGTATCGAGAAAAAAAATGTTTTCCTCGATTTTGAGTCCTCCAGAATTTCAGGACTATGAAGGGCCTATTTCTAGTTCTGTCCCACTTGGCTCCGGTAAATCCATGAAACAGGAAAATAGTTGGGTCAACCTCAGGCCACTCCTAAAATTTTGAAGTTGCTTCCTCCAGAAGCAAGCTTTATGGTGGCTTACTTGGCTGAAGGCCTGCGTGTCCAAAAAGCCCCTCCTGGACTCTCCTCTCCCAACTCTGCTCCTGGAGGCTTGTGGAAAACTCCTTGGAGTCCACAAAAATCTTCTGGCCCCACCACCGTTTCCTGGGCTGCAGGCTCTGCATAAACAACGACCTGAGGGCTTGGGGGGCTTACTTCATCGTTTTCAGTCTTGCTCAGACAATGCATAGGAGTCACAGCTGTTGCTTCATTAGTTGTCACCAGCTTGACCTGATTTTGGCCTCCCAATCTGCGTGTTTGCGTTTTCGTGAGCCGTTTCTTGCTCAAATCGTCTAGAAACGCCATCGTTGTCAAGGCAAAAGATTGTCGCTTTTTCCCCAGTGAGACCTCGCACAGCTACTTGCGTCCACATTAAGGTACCGTATGGATGTCGCACACCCGTGTGTTGAGATGTGTATGTAGGATGAAGAGGACGTAAATGAATTGCCACCGTCCGTTGCTTGCGTCGCTTGTTCCTATGCTCCGACTTTTTGTTGTGTGCCAATCGAGGATTGTTGGAGCCGGTTAGCACTGCCGGCCATGGCGCACGATGCGGCGAGGGCAACCAGGGCCTTGCCATTGCTGGCAAGATCCATTGTTTGAGCTGTGCAGGCTACTGTGTCTACGAGCGAGCCTGCTGCGCTCAATGCTTGTGCAGCACCCCTCTTTGCCGCGCCAGCTGCTGCGATCGCAGTTTCTTGCATCGCCACGACAGTGTTCCGCGACCACAGCTGCACAATCACTTTCCACTACATCGCAAGCAAGGGAGCTTGCCGGTGAGAAGTTGCGTCATTGTGCTGCTATTCTTCCTCTTTTCTGTAAAAGAAATGGCCCAGAGGATCGTGCGAGTTCATTCCGCGCTTGTGTAGAAACTCAGATGCATTAGGGTCCGCATTTTTAGCGAACCTATTCCAGTCTATCAGCTACTGAAATCGAGACTGATGCTTGGGATCTTCTGATTCTTGCTCATTTGGCTCCACCAAATTCTCAGTTTTCCCCCTCTCTACTGCGGTGGTAATTTCCTCACCCACTTGCACCATAAAACAGGTGATCTTTGTTGGTACGCTGAACGAGGTGCCGATGGCGCGTCGTCCGATCTTCAACTTCCATGTGCCATTTCTTTCGCCGTTCTTCAAGGCATACTACGAGAAAGCAATTGTGGTATGTCCACAATGCTGCGAACACCTGTAGAAATTTTATTTAGGGAGGTTCTTTGTCAGGAGTTCAACAGCTTGCCTCGTCCCCGGCACGTGCACGAGCTGAATCGTGTCATCTTGTACATTTTGAGCGGATCCAATGCCCGCATATGTGGATGTCCTTGGTTTGACCCTGAAACTTAGTCAAATTAGCCAGGTCAATCGCAGATTTGTTTTCCACAAAAATCTTTGTCGGCTACTCTTGTAGAAAGCTGATATCCTTGAGGAGATTGTGTAGGTACGTGTCCTCCTGTGCAACTGATGCAGCAGCCACATACTCGGCTTCTGCAGAGCTGAGTGTAATCAGTGTCTGTTGCTTACTTGTCCATGATACGGCTCCACCACCAAGCAGACACACAAACCCTGTTTTGTTGCGTCGGTTCTCCTCAGTTCTATCAAATTCTGCGTCCACATAACACTACAGCTCTAGATCACTTGCAGTGCCAAAACTCAGACTGGCGTTGATTGTGGTCTGGAGGTATCCAAGGGCCCGGTCAAGCTCTTTGTATGCTGCCTCTGAGCATGTTTCGTTACCGTGTGTGAGGATGCTGACTACAGACTACAAATCTGGCCGTGTGCAGCTCGCAACATGCATTAATGAGCTGACTCTGCTGTGGTAGTTTGTCTTTCTCCTTGCCCTTGGTCCCTCATGCTTCAGCTGCTGATGAATGAGAGGAGTTGGCACGTGTCGATTGGGTACAGCAAAGCGCTCACAACCCTTTGTGGCGTAGGTCTGTTTGCTCAATTCAACCGTCTGAGTTGTGCGATCACGCGTGATGTTCATGCCGAGGTAAAACTCAAATCTCGGCATGAGTGTTACATTGACCTCATTTTCCATGGCTGTTGCTGTGGCGTTGATGAAATTAGCTGATGGGCCGATGATCAAGATATCATCGACGTCAGACCAGAATGTAACAGTCTGTTTTCTCTTCTGCTAACGGCCAAAGTAGAAAAAGACAACCGTCATAGGCTGATGGATGGAAGCTGAGAGTCTCCAAAAGTCCTTGGAGCTTGCAACACCACAGAACTAGACTTTGTTTGAGGCCGTAGAAACTCTTGACTAGTTTACACACTTATCCGCTACCGTGATCATAACCCTTTGGATGCTTCATGAACACAGTCGTGTCCATCTCCACGTGGAAAAAACCATTCTTTACGTCAAGCTACAACAATTCATAGCCCAACACTGTTGCGATGGCTAGCATGATGCAAGCTGTGGCGTAGTGTCTTAAGGGGCGTAAATTACAAAAACGTCTTTTCCCTCCACTTCAGAAAAACGTTTTGCCACTAAAAGACCTTTGAACTTGTCGATTCTTCCATCAACTCTTGTCTTGATGCGGAAGACTTGACTCCAATAGGCCGTGAGCCTAATGGTTATTCAATGATATCCCATGTGCCTTGCTCCATGAGGCTTCCATATTCCGCATCCAATGCAGCTTTCCACTCGGTCGCATGCTCTCCAATGAGAGCTTTGTTCACAGGCTTAGGCTCCAGGGGCAACTACTTATTCGATGTTAGGAGAGAATCGAGGTGCATGGTTGTGAATTCAGCGAGAATGGATGCGTCCTCTCTGTACACCAAACATTCTGTGATGGCCATGTTATGCTCCTCCTCCTCCTCGTCTCCTCTTTGCTACTCCAACTACTAATATAGGAGGCACGTGGAACGCCTGTCGTGGACTGCGCCTGGAGGATGGTGCTGCTGTGTCGCCTGCGGACCATCTTGCACAGGCACTTCCTTGGGTTTACCATCGCTTACTACACCCGGCTCGTGATCTCAGGGGATGCATGTCAGGTGGTCTCTATGGAGGGTCACAGTTGTGCCCACCGCCTCGTCATGCGCCTCATACAGATCCGGAAGGGTGAGTAAGTCTGGATTTGAATCCTGTTCTTTTAGTGATGCATTGAAGGAGTCATAGAAGGTTTGAAGGAAGTCTAGAGTAATCCTTTGCCTTTCCTCCCATGCTTGAAGTGTCAGATTCTCAAGGAAAATTTCATGGCGGCTAACAACAATCCATTGTGAGTCCAACTCATAGAACTCCCAACCCTTCATGTTAGGGCTTTGTCCGAGGTAAACTCCCAATGACGCCTTGTCTGCCAGCTTCTTGCTATGCAATTTTGGCACATGGAAAGCACCATGCAGCACAAGGTTCTGAGCATGGTGATGTCAGGCTTATCACTATGCCATGCCTGAAATAACGTCACGTCATGTAGCACCACGTATGGTATGTGATTGTATACCCAAAGTGCTTGCCTCAGCGCATAAGGCCACCAGTTGCTGCTGAGCTGAGTGTAAAGAAGCATAGCCTTCAGTGTCTCTTGCATGGTGCGGTTGGCTCTTTCAGCCACACCATTGTGTTGTGGTGTGTACGCTGTTGAGAAGTGTTGCACGATCCCCATGTCCTCCAAATGGGACATGAATTCCTTGCTTGTGTCCTCTCCTACATTGTCTGAGTGTAAGACCTATAAAACTGCATTGCTTTGGCTCTCTACCATGGCCAGCCACTTGAAGAATTAGGTGGGAGCTTCATCTCGGGTGCGTAGAGGGTAGCTCCACACAAATTGTGGTGTTTTGTCAACAAACAGAAGAATTTATCTGTGTCTTGTGTAGATGGTGGCTGTTGGTAGTGGTCCATAGGTGTCCGTGTGGACCAGCTTCAGCTGCTAGTTCATGTCACACTTTATGGCAAGAGGGTTGTTGTGCAAGCTTTGCACGTATGGAGCCCTCACATGGGTACGTTGTATCCTTGCTCCCATTGTCCATAATGTTAAGGTCGTTGACTGACTCCTTCTTGTGGATTGATTGCACAAGTTGATTACTCACGTGACCCAATTGTTTGTGCCAGATACCAAGGTCTGCATCAGAGACTTCGTGGATACTTGCTGTTGCGAAGGGCGACTAGAGTCCATCGGAAGCTGGTGTACAAAAATCCAGCTCAATCATGCCGTGTGGTAAGAGGCACCCTTCTGCAAAGATCTTGCCTTCGCGGCTCTTCAAGGCAACGTGTTCTTTATTGCTGACGACGTGTGCACCCCTCTTCATCAGCTGCCCTAGTGAGAGGAGGTTGACAACAATATCAGGAATGTAGAACACGTCTTCAAACTTGACTTGGGCACCTTGGCATCCTATCACTGACATTTTTTCCTTTCCCAGCACTAGAACTTGTTATTGGCGACTGTGACGAAGCCCTTGGAGCAGGATAGGCATTTGTGGAGGCAGGCCTTGTCAAAAGTAATGTGGATGTACACCCACTACCCAGGTACCACACATATGTTGAGCGAAACCAGCTCATTTCTTTCAATTTTTGAAATCTGAAACATGGACCCTGTGTAGTCATACTGCTCGCCTATGCCTCCCTCCTTTGTCTGCTTCTCTTGCCCCTTCTCTTGCTTCTTAGCCTACTTCACTTTTTTTATCACTCATCTTCTCCCCCTCTCCTCCTGATTTACTTGCTTACTTTGTCCATCTTGTTTTCTCCTCTTCCTGTAAAAGCTTTCTGTAATACTTCTTCATGTGCCATGGCCTGCCACAAAAATGGCACTCATATGCAGGGCATGATCCTGGCCGCTGGTCACACGAGCTTCGTCAGCTTGCGTTTCGCTAGGACCGGGCAGAAGACTGGTGTGAGGCCGGCTTCATCAGCGCTTGGCTCTTCCGCGATGGCCGAGTGGAGCTGACTGCAGCACTGACACCTTGGTATGCAGTGTTGGTGAGAATCTATTCATTTTCTTTTGCCAGCTGGTGGTCATGCTACTCAGTGATAAGCATCTTACAGATATATGCTTCAGTCATCTCACTCTCATGCTTGAACTTAAGCACCTTCCGCACGTCGTCCAAGCCACCAGTCAGGATGTTGAGGAGGAACATCATAAAGATAGTCTCAGATACTGCCCTACTGATTATTAAACTTGACATTAAATGTTTTTGGAGTCATCAATTATGAACGAATTTTGTTTTTCCGACGAATTGATTCAAATCACCAGAATACTTTAAAATATTTCGTCAACTTTAAAAATACATTGACTCATGAGAAAGCATTGTTCAAACCGGGGTGGAGACCAAGTCTTTCGTAACTTGGAACATTGTTTTGTCTCATTTTTTCTGGGAGGTACTGGTGCATGTCGCGGCACATGCGACAAGTGCACTTTTGCAACAAAAAAGGAATTGCGCGTGCCAAAGCTAGAGGAAACTAGCTTCGGCACACGCAATCCCTATTTTCAACATGACTGGCACGGATGATCTGGGCCGTTGGATCACCAATTTCAGTCAGGTTCGGCCCAAACCAAGTTGAGAGACTGTTGTTTCAGTCAGACGTGGACGACCTGACCGCACTCGAAGGACGCGAATGATATGTGAAGTTTGAAGTGTAGAAGTGAAGTGCGGTGGGCGGAGATGAGTACAGCCAATTTTTGAACTTAAGAATCGGCATTTTGGTTTCGTCGAATTTCAAAGAATCACCAAAATAACTGTTTCTGAACTAATTCAACTATCACTAAATTACTAAAATCTAAAAATTCGAATTTAAAAATCAGTACGATAGTGCATCAGTTACTACAAGTTGGTTGCGTAATGACTTGGCTTTGTTTACATATGCTTCAATGCAGTCAAAGCTCCTGAGTCAGATGTGTGAAAGTTCTGTCTGGAGGTGGGATTTGAAGGTAGAATCCCCATACATGTAGGTCCTGACAAGGTAGGACCATGCTTGCTTTTTAGACTCTCCCATGTCCTCTTACATCCAAACTTCTTGTTCGATGTGACTGCTCAACTAGTTTTCTAGAATCACAAATGCAGCTTGCTTGAAGTACTTGTATTTTGACGCCATCTGCGGTGGTGATTCCGAGGATGGAGGTGCAAAGTACCTAGTGTAGAACTTCCAGATGCTGTAAATCCAGGCTACCTGCTTGAATTTGTGTACCCGGTGAGGGAATTTCTATCCGTCAAACTGGTTAATCTTGATGTTATGCAGCTGTAAGGCAGCTGCTGCTGGGGGCACGGCATCCTCAAGTCCTTGGTATGCCTTGCCATGTAGATGCACTTGAGGGCCTTATATATGACACTACTAGTGCATTGCTGGATGAGCTTAGAATGGTGGTGTTGTTGACGCCATAGCAGGCTGTTTCATGCATGCTCGTGGGAGGGGTGCATGTTATGTTGATTGAAACTGTGCGATGGGTGGCACAGGAGCTTGAGGCTGTTGAGCTACAAATTGCTGTGACATGCCTCCTTGGATAGGTTACGCAGGTTGCACCTACAGAGGTATGGCTGGTTGCACAACTGGGGAAGGGCTTGCTTGAGGCAAATGCGTGGATGATACTTGAGATACTTGTTGCCAGTACATATTTTTTTGTTGCTACTATTGAAGCTATTCTTGCTGAAGCTCTTGTTGCTGAAGCTGCTATTGTTGTTGACACCAAGCTAGTTTTTTCTTAAGTTGTACAATCTGGGTGGCCTGAGCCGCATGTGACTGTTGCAACTAGTGTGTGTCAGATGCTTGAGTGACATGCGTCAGTTGCTCTTGATGATGGAGGAGCTCTTTATCTCTCATTGGCTGTCTCAATTCCTCCCTCTTGTGCTCCATAGCTTGATGGGTTATGGCTTCTTAGTAAGCCATGCGTTGTGCCTAATCTGCCAGGCATTGCGCTTCTGCTGCTTGGAATTATGCATGGTCTGTGACATGGCATCCTTCATCCTGACCCATACGCAGACCATGCAAAAGAGATTTTTCATCAAGAGCGGGAGAACCTGTCCCCTAATCCTCCGCCTCCATGTTGCTCATGGTCTCTGGCAGCATTATGCTCTTGTCTTGTGTAGGTCAAATGTTGCAAAGGCCGGTCCCGCTGCACGTTAAGGAGAATACAGACGTCAACTCCTCCTCAAGCTTGTATAGGGGTTGTGAAAGACTACTTCGCCAATCTGCTCTGCTGCTGCTGTTGCTAGACTAGCTGAACAAAGAGCCTAGGGCTCTGATACCATGTTGTGATTTGTGGGTGTGTAGGAAGGACTAGGTTCCTTTCTTGGACATGATCTTTTCTCGTAGAAAGCTAGCAAAGAGGCTAGCATATGGACTTTAGAAACTGAGAATGTGAGAGCGGAAGAAACATTCATTTATTTCAAAATTACACGTATGGTACATGAAAAGTAGAGCTTAATAGATGCTACACATGAGCTCCATCACTGCTCTTGATCCACGCAAGAGGCAACGCCTTGCTTGGCCGTCAAGGCCGTCGACGAAAGGGGTCTTGGTCCAGCACCGTCTTCCAAGTAGTTAGGGATTCCTCCTTCCCAGGTTGGCAGAGCACTACGAGGCTTACAGGGATCTCCATGGCAGACTCTAGCAGAACCTTGGTCTGAGGCGCTTCCAGATGCTAAGGACTGCAAGGTTGTGACATGAAAGATGAGTACTATTGAGATACAGAGATGTGCTAGGGCCGCCGTATTTTATACTTGCGGCCCTAGCAACTTAACTACCTTGCTTGCTGGTAGAAGCTTCCTCAGGTACACGGTGAAATTTCTCTGTTATCGTGGTTCTTGAATCTTGGAGTTTCTCATCGGTCTGTAAGATCCATAGATCATCGTAGCCATCCTGCTTGCATCCTAAACCTCCTCACAAACCTTCCAGAACCATCGATCTCCATAATCGTAATCCTTGCATCCTTGCTCACTGTGCATCCTGTCCATGTGGCGAGGTGAGAAGCATGCTGAGTTGTGGCCACGGAGTGTCTGTACAAATGGTCCCTACCAAGAGCTCACACACTGCCTCATGTTAGAAGCCCAGACAGGCCTTGGCCTACTTGACCGTAGCACTGCTGAGCTGCTAGTCCCTGCCCACTTGAGCCATTTGTTATAGCCTGCGCATGCCATACACCTTTCACAATCCAAGCCCTTTAGGCTTGGTTGCCAGCATTGGATTGGCCTATACAGTGAAATCTATTCGCGGCTCCACTCCTGGAAGCCACCGAGAAAATTCTCACTCCGTGTAGCTTTATCCCATCGCAAAACCGACTGTGCCATATCAGAGCATGAAACCAGCACAATCATCGCACCCACTAATGGACGAGATCTTCTATAAGTGCCTAGGGTAATGCACGTACAAATACTCTGTCGAGTGGAAGAACCAAATACATACAACAGAGAAAATTGAAGCAACACAAATTATAGCCACTTGGCAAACACGTCCCAAGATGTACTCCTGGGATTCATTTTCCTACGAGAGATTTTTCACAAAAGGATGCACGTTTTCCTATTTAGCAAAATGACTCACAATTTCCTAAAAGGAGTATGCATCAAAGACAATCCATTGATGGTTCTCAAATGGAGCCCTAGAATGTGACTACATCAAAGGAGAAAGATTTTGCGGGAGGGCCGGTTCGGCCCTTCCTCCTCGCTGAAGCAAGGGGTGGTTGCGCACCATCCCTCGCGTCAGCGAGGGCTGGCCGGCGGCCAGCATTTTGCTGGCCGCTGGCCAGCAGGCTGCTGGCCGGCTGGATGGCCGGCGGCTGGCCAAGCGACCGGCCGGCCACCGGCCGGCCAGCCGCCAGCCGCCGATCGCGACCTCAGCCCGATCGGCAGCTGAGGGACCACGAGTGCCGCGAGGGCGAGGCCTCGTGGCCTCGTGCCCTCACCTCCACTCGCCCTCCTCACAAGCGAGCGAGCGAGGACAAGGGAGGGGGACGGGGGACGAGAGGCAAGAGAAACTGGCGTGAAATTGCCAGCGTGCCTCGCACGCGACGATTTTGTGCCAGAACGTCAAAACGTAAATCAAAGTTCGTTTGCGACGAACTTCGACATAAAATAACAAAACAACTCGTGCGAACACACGAGTTCAAGGTAAATACCCCTGGTTTGGGTCCCAAACCCAGGGGTGGGGTTAAAAATGGAAATGGTCCTCCAAAGACTTGAAGTATTCGAGTCTCCCTGCTCTGGGTCGTTGATGACGATTGCGCCTCAGTCCTGCGAAGGAGGTAAATCCCTGACGCGGACTAAGAACGCCATTCTGCGAACTCCGACAATGACTTCAGAGCAGGAGCTAGAGGTTCGACCCATTACAATGGTTCTCAGAGCCAGACAACCTTTGCGACCAAGTGTTCGACGGAAACGGCGGCTACGTCCTACATAAAACACCACCAGCAGCTACAAGCAGTAGCAAAAACGCCAGAAGGGACTATGGCATCTACACCTAACAGATTAAAGTGCCGTTAAGTGCGTTGGAGAGCTGAAATAGAGCTCTTCTCGGGGGAGCCTCTTCCCTCCAGTCTCTCCTCACCTCCAGGAGACCTAAGGGATTTTTGTGGGACAGGGTGGAGAGTGTGCACCCCCAAACCACCAAGTTTTTCCCTTCTTTTTAAGGTTCCCTCCTTCCCTCCTTCAGCCAAAAATTGGGACAACGTTTCTTCCCAAGGTCAGGAGCTCTCACAGCTTGAGAAAGCCCTAAAAGAGGGCGGACGGCACCTTGAGGACTTTTATCGGCTTCCCCAACGCCGCCGGCTGAAGGAGGACGCTGCCAATGTGCACGAGACGCGCGAAGAAGACTCAAGAGGAGGCCAAGGATGAAAAGAAGACAGGAAGAAGACAAGAAGTTAGAAGAAGGATTGGAGGAGTTGCTAGGAAATGTTGTAATTCCTCTCTCACGCTTTGTCCTAGCTTTGTGAGCGGTACTCACACTTCTTGTTAATTCCTTGTATTGTAATTTTCTATTTTCCTAGAATCTAGTCACTACCAATTGCCGTGAGTCACGGCTTAGGAAGACTAGTTCCAAAACCCACGACCTTGTGCCGACGTGGCAGCCTAGGAAAACAGAAAATGGATTTATAACTGCCTCACCGATTGTGAGAGAAACATCTTAGGAGGAGATTCCTCCTCGTTGTGGGGTGATCCTCACAATGACCTTTACGTGCTAGTTGCACGAACGATGAGATGGCAAGTGTCGGACCGTCCAAGACCAACAAGGGCAAGGTGGTGATGTTCTCACCACACGCCCTTGGCGGACTCCAAATTTTGGGAGCCGCTGTCGCGAGCACGGTTGCTAACCCAAAGGCAACGGTACCGCCTAAGGCAACCGTACCGCCTAAAGCAACCGTACCGCCTAAGGCCACCGTACCGCCTAAGGAAACCGACGCCAGCCTCGGCGACACCGAGAAGCGTGCGGAGGCCGAAAACGTACTCGACGAGCACGTCGACATGCATGTGGGTGACCCCCACGCGACGGACGACGTGATGGAGGAGGATCTCCCAGAGGAGGATCCCGATGAAGAGCACGATGCCGACGATGGCGAAGGCGACGAGGATCGTGACCATCGCCATCATCGTGTGGCGAAATCGAGCGGATTGCTCTAGAAGGATAAGGCGCCCGTCGCATCGCCTGAAGCTGCCGACGGTAGCGAGACTGCCGAGAGCAGCAAGGACGCTGAACGCAGTCACACGAGAAGTTCCGGCAAGAACGAGTCGGCCGACAATGCCGCAAAAGCAATTCGCGATGACCGTCGTAGGCTTGCGGAGTTTGCTGCTGAGGCGGAAGGCCGACTTAAGATCACCACCGACGGTGGTGGGGGCGGACCCTCCTTCCTACGATGTGGCCGCAATAGGGCAACACGGTGTCTACTCGAGCGTCATCGCCGACGACAGTCTCCTCCTAAGGGTGGGAATCCTTGGAGGCGTGTACAAGAACCGTACCCTCCTATAGTGGGCAAGGGTGCATGGACAATGCGAGGCCCTGGAGGCTATTGCCGATGCTCTGACGACATCGGAGCTCAAGTTTGCGTTTGCCAACATGCCTGCCCACGTCAAGCAGAGCATCATGGACCTCGACCATGATCGCAGCGCCTGGCCGCCCATGAGGCAAGCCACCGATGCAATGACCTCGACAAGGCATTGCAGAGCGTGACCCATGTGCGGATGCAAGAGTAAGCACAGCGTGCCGCAACTGCGGATGCCACTACCGGTGGTAGCGACGATTTGCCTACCTCGACGACTTTGGAGCCGGTCATGAATATGTCCTTCCTCTACGGTGTGGAGATCTTCCGGAAGGGCGTGAAGCTGACCGACTGGCTAAATCGCATGGAGCACATTCTACGTGTCCACAAGGCTCCACTCAGCCAGTGGGGCGACTTTGCCACGACACGACTTGAAGACAAACTCTTCAAGTATGTGGTCAAGGAGTAGAGTGCACAACAGCCACACCGCGAGTGGCAGCCCATGCCGTGGGAGGCCTTCTGTGCGATCATGCGCAAGAAGTGCACTCAACTTGAGGAGGCTCAGTGTGCCTTCTACAAGATCAAGGACTTTAGGTAGCTGGGCAGCTCGCTTGAATCCCTCTTGAGCGAGTTCACCGCACTCGTGGAGTAAGCTCAAAGCTTCACCGAGAGCGATGGGACTCAGACTTTCAAGTACCTGGAGTGCATGCTGCTAGAGTACTTGCGTGATGGTCTCACCAGCGAGAAGCTGAAGGACAAGACCACCACGACAGCCACTGGCCAGGCTTGGACACGCTAGAGGGTGTTGCGCGATTACATGAGCAAAGTGTATTCGGCGAACCCGAATCATTATGATGCACGGCCGAACGTGCGTGCACAGCAAGGCTCCGACATGCGCATGGACATTGCAGGGACTGGTGGGTCAGCTAGACAGCGAGGCGAGATCAAGGGCAAGCAGCTCGCAAACCCTCCAGCTAAGAAGGTTGGTGGACACAAGGGCCCCAAAAACAAGCGCAGTCGCGAGAATGACGTGCTGCAGGCGGCGCGTGAGTGTCGCAATGCAGCCTTCCGCAAAGGGCTCTGCCACAACTTCATGCAACCGGGCCACTTTAGGGCTCAGTGTCCTGAGGCTGATGGTGTTGGACAAGAGGTCGCGGCGTTAGCTGCAGCAGCAGCACCTCGTGGGGATGGTGCGGCAGGAGGCCGCGGACACGGCCGTGGACAGGGTCACGGTCGCGGCAATGGGCCCGGCCATGGCAACGGACAAGGCCGTGGGGCGGATTTTCCCCACCCCCGACTGACGTTAGTGGGGACCACTCAGGGGTAAAACTGGATGAGGAGTGTGGGTTATTTATTCAGATGAGGATGTTAAACAATTTGAGTTTTTGACAAGTTCAAATTTGTTTTCTCTCCTCTTGTTGAACCGCATTCTACACTTGCTGACTGACATTGCCCACTAAACCTTGCATCTTCGGACGAGATGCATGATTGTACATGCTTAGTGGTGGTGATACCGACCATTCTGTAAGAGTTGTGTGACACAGTGATTGAAGCAAATTCCCTCAAAGCAATGAGTTCAATCACGTTCCCGGTACCTTTAGTCAACAATTTTGACCCAGTAAAACTCAAAATACTGGAAGGTGCTAGCCGAATTCACATGTGCCCACAAGATGTAGACTCAAGTGGGTGAATCATGGGAGTTGTGACGCCCGTCATAGAGATGCCATGTTTATCACAAACTTGGCTTGCCATTGTCGAGCCTGTTCACTCGGAAGAGTAAAGGTAACATGATGATGCAAATCAAAGGACACCTAGATGGAGCTCCAGTGAACGTACTTGCTGACACTGGAGGAGACGACTCTTTTGTTAGCCTTGGCTTTACCCGACAGGTTCACCTGAAGTACGAGCCATCGAGTGGCGCAGTTGTTGTCAGTGACAATCGTACGGTACCCGTGATCGGTACTTGCAAAGCAAATATTTGTATTCAAGGGTACACACAGAATATCACATTGAAGGTACTCAACCTTCTTGACCCGTTTGACGTGGTGCTAGGCGATCCCTAGCTCCGTAAGAACAAGGCTCTAGTTTGCTTTGAATCAAAGCATTTGATCCTCCAAAAAGGACAACGCAGCTTTACGTTGATTCCGAGTACGGAGTTATCACCGACCCGACTCAAAGTCCATGCCAGCTTGTCTGCGATGTAGGTCAAGAGACGTGTTTGACAAGGTTGTCGATACTTCTTGGCGCAGCTGTAGAAAATGGAGGACGACGTGAAGGAAGACACGCCACAAGAGATCAAATCTCTATTGGCGGAGTTCTGGGATGTATTCCAAGACCCACCGGCTGGGCTTCCACCAGAAAGACACATGGGCCACACGATTCCGCTGCAACCAGAGGCAACTCCTCCGTTCAGACCCATGTATCACCTTAGTCCAGCAGAAAGGCGAGAGGCTGAACGCCAAATCAAAGAGTACCTTGCAAAAGGGTGGATCAAGCCGAGTAGCTCACCGTACGGTGTGCCGGTCCTTTTTGTGAACAAAAAGGACGGTGGTTTACGCATGTGCATGGATTACCACGCGTTGAACAAGCTGACGGTGAAAAATCGATTCCCCTTACCGCGGATTGAGGACCTTTTTTACCAACTCCAAGGTGCAAAAGTACATTCATCCTTGGATTTCTCTCAAGGGTACCATCAAATCTGCATCACGGAAGATGATGTACCCAAAACCGCGTTTCGAACGCACATGGGATACTATCAGTTCTTATAGTTATGCTTTGGGCTTACAAATGCCCCAGCAACCTTCCAAGGAGAAATAAACCAAACGTTTGCCAAACAACTCGGACAGCTTGTCTTGGTTTACTTGGATGACATGCTGGTTTTCTCCAAATCAATGGAAGAGCACATAGAACATCTGCGCAAAGTTCTCGCAATCCTTCGGGAACAAAAGTTCTATGCAAAAGTGAGCAAGTGCAAGTTTGCACAAGATGAGCTCAAATACCTTGGACAAATCGTCGGCGAGGAAGGCATCCGTGTCGACCCATGAAAGGTCAAAGCCGTTGTGGACTGGCCACGCCCCGAAAAATGTTGGGCAGATTCGGTCTTTCCTCAGCCTTGCAAACTGCTTTTGACGGGTTATGCACGGGTATTCGACCCTGGTAGCACCACTAACCAGGCTCACACGAAAAGAAGTGCCTTGGAAATGGACATCTGATTGCGAGAACGCTTTTCTCAAAGTCAAAGAGCTTCCATCCACGGCGCCCGTCCTAGCTCTTCCGGATCCATCGCAACTGTGGGAGGTTTGATGTGATGCGTTGGTAGTAGGACTCGGAGTCGTCCTCACCCAGTTACGTATGAGAACCGGAAGCTCATACCTGCAGAAACGCGGTACACGACTGGGGATCAAGAGCTCCTTGCGGTAGTACACGCTTTCAAGATGTGGTGTTGCTACCTCGAGGGTGGTGAAGGGGGTGTGACGGTCATAACCGACCATAATCCATTGGTGTTTTTCCAAACGCGACCGAACCTGTCAAGACGACAGGCGCGTTGGAGCGAATGCCTGAGCCGATTCTCGTTCACATGGGAATATTGGCAAGGAAGCATCAAGGTGGCTGATTTACTAAGCCGACAGCCTGTGAAAGTTAAAGCCACCACCGAGGTCAGTGGGTGTTTTATGGCCATTGCAACAGCTATAGTACAATCACCAGATCCCCCTGCACCTCTACGGCAACCACCACGAGAGATTATCCATTACAACGGTTTTGTAAACAGGATTCGGATGGGATACTGTGTGGATTTTTGGTTTCAAGACTCTCGAAATCTGGACAAGTATGGCTTGGTGGAGGCTGTAGGAATCTTCTAGCACGGAGAGCAAGTTGTTGTGCCAAACTCGAGAGACCTTTGAGCAAAGGTTATCTCCCAGTTCTACGACTTGCCGGTCGCAGGTCATGTGGGACCCCGAAAGACAGGACAGGCACTCTCGGACCACTATTGGTGGCTAGGATGGAGTGTCGATGTCCGTAAGTATTGCATGACATGCGACCCATGTCTTCGGAATAAGGCTAGTAACAAGAAGCCTGCTGGACTCCTCCAATGGCTTCCCATTCCTGGGACTCCATGGGAGTGCGTCAGCATGGACTTCATTACTGGTCTTCTGGACACGACCTGTGGCGACAATGCAATACTAGTGGTTGTAGATCTCTTGACAAAGATGACACACTTCATTCCTACAACCACTGACGTGAACACGTAGGAGACCGCCCGTCTCTTTTTTTAGGGTGTCGTAAAGTACCACGGCTTGCCCCTGCGCATTACCTCCGATCGAGATCAAAAAATTGCTAGTAAGTTCTGGCAAAAGACGTACGAGTACTTCGGCACTGAGTCGCACATGTCAACAGCATTTCACCCTCAAACAAACGGATAACCAGAGCGCATGAATCACACTCTGGAGCAGATGCTCCGCATGTACGTGGACCATGTCATGCATGATTGGGACGAATTCCTAGCACCGGCAAAGTCTGCGGTGAACAAATCGGTGAACGAGTCCACACAGTCCACACCGTTCATGTTGAATAGTGGTCGGCATCCAGTGGTACCCTCTTCATTGGTGAAGAGTAGAAGGAATCTGCCCAGAAGGGCAGGTTCCTTCTACTCAAGCCTTTGCCGAGCGCATTGACTCCTTGTTACAGGAGGCAAAGGGTCACCTTCAAGCAGCTCAGCAGCGACAAAAGGCTAATGCCGACAAAGGTCGCCGGGGTCTTGTTTGACATTGGTTGCAAAGTGTTGCTTAGTACAAGAAACCTTCAACTGAAGTCGCCAAGGGCAAGAAAACTTCTACCAAAGTGGATTGGGTCATTTCCCATTGTGGCACGCATCGGGCCAGTGGCATACCGATTGCTACTTCCGCCAAGTATGAAGATACATGACATGTTTCATGTGAGCCTGCTGGCTCCATACACGGCAGACGAAACCGCTCAGCCACCGCCAGCAGTCCTTGCTGCCGACGGCCAATACGAGGTCCTTTGCCTACTCTAGCACCCAGAGCGTACTCTTCGGCCGCGCGTTGTTAGGGAGTACCTTGTTCATTGGGCCAGTTTTGGACCTGAACATAATTGATGGGAGCCCAAATCTCGGTTGCCCACAGGGGTGGTCAACAAACACTAGAGCGAGCTTACAGGTCGCACATATTGACGCATGGCAGGAGGTACCACCTGAACGCAGAACAATTGAACAACATTCCCACAGGACAACATTCATGGACAATGACCACAGGAGGTTGGGGACGCCCAACATGGTTGTCGCGTGGACGCTCCAGCCTAAAGGGGAAAGGCCACTAGCCATGGTGACCTACAAGTTGTAGCTTAGGTCCAAGTACCATGCACGTGTTCATGTCTAGCTGGTGATTGAAATCATTAATTTTCTTTCACAATGTTGATGACTCACTAACTGATAATCCTGCTTGTTGTTCATGAACCGGGACAGTTCATTATAAGTGGGGAGGAATGTAGCGGGAGGGCCGGTTCAGCCCTCCCTCCTCGTTGAAGCAAGAGGTGGTTGCGCACCACTCCTCGCGTCAGCGAGGACTAGTCCGCGGCCAGCATTTTGCTGGCCGCCGGCCAGCTTGCTGTCGGCCGGCTTGACGGCCGGCGGCCGGCCAAGCGACCGGCCGGCACCGGCCGGCCACCGGCCGGCCAGCCGCCAACGGCCTCAGCCCGATCGGCGGCTGAGGGGCCACGAGTGTGAACCGGGCGCGGTGTGCTAGCCTCAACCGGATGGTGTAAGCACCAACCGGCGGCAACGGCGACCGAGGGGAGGCCGGTACACACCAACCTGGGATTGCTGAAGTTTAGGATTGTCTTGGGGGAGCACGGGAATACGTGTGGTACAGTGGGATTAAATTGTACTTGTTATTCAAGTGTCAACATACAAGACTATATGTACATGATGACACATCCTAAACGACCCGAGGTCGCCGAGTAGTGCGTGGCCCCATACGGGCCTGGGATGAGCGTTATTGCCTTAGAATCACGTAGCTCATCTTCCCAGATTTCCAACGCACCAAAAATCACATCATTCCGCGGAGGAACGGCAGAGATATGGCCGTTTCCGTGAACCACGGTAATCTGCCGCTGGCTGCACCACTAGCGGCGGTGACGGCCGCCCAAAGCGCCCTTCCTGGTAACAACACACCGGGGCGCCATTCCAAAGCGCCCTTGGCCCTCAATGATCCTTGAACCATTAACTATTCGGGCCCCAAGGCGCGCTTCGGCCTTGTTGGGTCTTCCGAGGGTCGAGCCTTGGTCTTTGGGGACGATTTCCCGTCACCTTTTTCCCCTCGGCCGGTCCAACCTTTGGCCGGGCTTATCTTCCTGAATACTTGATGGATCGACCCCGTTCTTGGGTCGATCTCGCATGGGTTTTCCTGTAGATTCCAAATCCACAGTCTTCTTGTACATTCAAGGAAGCCACAAGCCGTAATGGATGCCGTAGGCACTGTCGGGCTTACACAACCCCCCCCTTTAGGAGCGAGCCAACCCGGTTCACTCTTGATAGTCCCGGAGGATGGCATTCACCCCGCCAATGTTAAAGTTGCGGGCAGGCTCCCATGAGTTGTGGGCTGCGTCATAGCCCCTCCACTTGACCAGGTACTCCCATCCACGGCTACGACGACGGTGGTCAAGGATGGCCTCCACCTCAAACTCTTGCTCGCCCTCGATCACCACTGGAGGGGGAGGCTCAGAACTGCGGCCAGGAAAATGTTCGGCCGGGTCATGGTAGAGCTTGAGCTTGGAGATGTGGAACACGTCGTGGAATGGCATGGAAAGCGGGAGAGCCAACCGTGCCACCACGGGTGTCCATATTTCGAGCACCTCGAACGGACCAAGCCACCGGGGTTTCAACTTGTCCGACCGGACCCCTGAAGCGGAAGCTTGACGTGCACGCTATTGAGAAGCACGCGGTCACCGACCTTGAGCGTTGCGTCCACGCGTCGGCGGTCCGCTTGTACTTTCTGCTGCTCGTGCGCCTTCTTCAATGCATGTCGCGTCGCCGCCCAAATCTGCTTGATGTCACGTGCGGTAGACTCCACCGCGGGCAGGTTGCTTGCGACGTGAAAACTGAGGGGCGTGGCGGGCACCATCCTATTCACCACCTCAAATGGTGCCTTGCCGGTGGAGGCGGACGTGGCGGGGTTTTACGCCAGTTCAACGACCGGCAACCGCTGGTCCCACGCCGTCTCGTCCGGATCATCCACTGTACGGAGGAGCTGCTCCAGCATCTAGTTCATCCGCTCTGTTTGTCCGTCAGTTTGGGGGTGAAAAGTGGTTGACAGCTGCACCTTGCTGCCGTACCGTTCCATAAGTTCTTGACAGAACTTGCTTGTGAAATGCGGGTCCCGGTCGCTCACAATGGACCGTGGCACGCCATGGAGACGCACCAAGTGCTCGAGGAACAGTCGAGCCGCGCCTTCCGCGCTCACCGTATCATGCGTTGCAATGAAGTGCGACATCTTGCTGAAGCGATCCACCACCACCAACACCGCATTGTGGCCTGCCGCTGTCGTGGGAAAACCCGTGATGAAATCCATGGAGATGTCCTGCCACGGCTGCTCGGGGATGGGCGAGGGTTGGAGGAGACCCGGGGTCTTTGTCCTCCGTGCCTTATGGCATTGGCACATGTCACAACTCTGGCAGAATTCAGCCACCTCCGACGACATGGTGGGCCTCCAAAAGAAGCGAGCCACTGTCTTCAATGTCTTGTTGGCGGAGAAGTGGCCACTCGGGCCACTATCATGGCACTCCTCCAAAATCGGCTGCCAAAGCGCCGGCACCGCGGGAACCACCACCTACTGTGTGCCGCGCCGTCGTCAATATGGCGCCTTCAAGAAAAATCTCCGAGCGTCGTACTCCCCATGTGCCTCATATCCCTCCGTGAAGAGCTTCACAAGGAAAGCATCCGCGTGGACGGTGAGAGACGCGACCCGCATCATCAGGTCGGGTCGCCGTGAGAGTGCGTCGGCTGGGTTGATGCGACCCGGCCGGTACACGATCTCGTAGTCAAAGTGCGACTCGAGGTACTCCACCAAACGCGCTTGCCGCCGGCTCAGGTTCGGCTGCGTCTTGAAGTACTTCAACGCGTGGTGGTCCGTGTCGACCGTGCATTTCTGTGCCTCAAGGTAGCACTGCCAGTTCTTGAAGGCTGCGACCACGGTCAGCATCTCCTTGTCATGGGTGGCGTAGTTCAGCTCCGCCCCGTGCAACTTGCACGAGTAGTAGGCAACCGGCTGCGACCCGTTGCAGAAGTCCTGCAAAAGGATCCCACCAATGGCCAGGTCCGATGCATCCGTCGCCATTTCAAACTCACGGCCGCTGTCGGCCAAGTGCAAGGCCGGCGCGGAGGTCAGAGCTCGTTTGAGATTCTCAAAGGCTTCTTGTTCGCTAACCCCCAACTCCACTCGTGATCCTTGCGAGTGAGATTGGAGAGTGGCGCTAACATTCCCGCATAGCCAAGGATGAACCTGCAGTAGTAGTTACAAAAACCAAGGAACACTTGCACATCATGCACATTACGCAACTTCGGCCACTCTTGCACGGCCGACACTTTGTGCGGGTCCATGGCAATCTGTCCATTGCCAATTATGAGTCCAAGGAATTCAACTTTACCCATCGTGAACTCACACTTAGAGATTTTTGCAAAAAACTTCTCCTTCCTCAAAATCTTGAGGACCTTCTTCACATGCTCCTCATGCTCCGCCGCCGTCTTGCTATACACCAAGATATCATCAAGGCAAACCACCACGAATTCATCTAAGTATGGCCTGAAGATGTTGTTCATTGCCGCCATGAAGGTGGCCGGCACATTGGTCAACCCGAAAGGCATCACGAGGAACTCGTAGTGATCATAGCGGGTACGGAAGGCCGTCTTTTCCGCATCATCTGATGCGATGCGGATCTGGTGGTAGCCGGAATGGAGGTCGATCTTTGTGAAGAAGGGAGCCGCACGGAGCTGATCGAAGAGCTCCTCGGCTCGTGGAAGCGGGTACCGGTTCTTGATGGTCAACTCATTCAACGCCCGGTAGTCCACGCACATGCACATCTCCCCTGTCTTTTTCTTCACAAATATGACAGGTGCAGTGTAAGGAGACGAGGAGGGGCGGATGAAGCCCTGCTCCGTCATCTCGGTCAGCTGCTTCTTGAGCTCCTGCAGCTGCGCGTCGCTCATGCGGTACGTTGCACGAACAGGCAGGCGTGCTCCAGGTTTGAGGTCGATGCGATGGTCCACGTCCCGCTTTGGTGGCAGACCCGCCGGGAGGGTGTCGGGGAACACGTCCTCAAACTCCGTACACACCTTCCAAAGCCCCTCGGGGACCGCCGCAAACTTGCCTTGGGCCCTCGACTGCTCACGAGTCGCCCCATGTGCCACAGCAGGCGCCACGTCCTGTGGTTCGTCGAAATCGTCCTCCATGTCTCGCACAAACGCCAAAAAAATCTGCTCCTCTTTTCGAATTGCACGCTTGAGCTGCACCAAGTTCAGCATCATAGGCGCCGATTCCTCCTTGCGAGGCACCGAGTACTGCGGTGCTTCCTCCCCGCCAGTCTCCTCCTCCGCGGCCTCTTCCTCTGACCAAGTAGGCAGGGGATACTCCTTGTCTCCGAGCTTGACTGAGACGGTGTGTGCCTCCCAATTGACGACGCGGTTGTGCTTGTGGAGGAATTCACGACCGAGGATCACATCGTAATCCTTCATTGGGCACACCCGGTATACGGTCGTTATGCAAAGCTTCCCCATGAAAATGGAGAGGGGACGGGCCAGGTACCCCACTTCAATCGTGCCATGCACTTGGTTAGCGGTCCGCTTCTTGCTCGTGAGCGCAAGGCCCCACTTTCGAGCACATTCCATGCTCACAAAACTGTGGTTTGCGCCACAATCCAGCAAACTCCCCACCTTCCCCTTGACGCCTTTCACTCGCGCCTCCAAGAGAAGTGCAGGCTGCTCCTCCTCATACCCCGCGTCCCATGCCTTGACCTCGGAAGCCCCCTTATTTGCCGCAAGGCGTTCGGGTGGGCGGTCAACTGGCGGTTTGGGTTGAGAGGAACGCCATCTACTCCCGGCTCTCCTTGTTTCCCGACTCTTTTTTTGCTTTCTCTGCTTCCTTCGTGGCTTGCTTTCCCTTCCCTTGTCGCTTACCCTTGCTGTCGCCCTTCTTTGGACTTCGACAGTCGTGCGTAATGTGGCCAGGCTTGCCACAGTTGTAGTACTTGCACTGTTGCAACGCTCCAATCTCCATGGGTCTGTTGTCGCTCTCGGCCCGCTTGCCGTAACCACCACCCCAAGAGTTGTGGCTGTTGGCATGAGCTTGCGTTTCGTGCGAGTTGTACCGCTCTGTTGCTGCAATCATCCCTCACAGGTCCTCGTTGAGGTCGTGCATCACCTTCACAGCTCGGGCGTCGTCCTCGAGGCCGTTACTGTAGTGGAAGCACAATTCATGAGAGTCAAAGCCACAATTGGCAACAATCTCACGAAACCTGCAGGTGTAGTCGGCAACGCCGCCAGTTTGGCAAAGCCGATGCAGCTTGGCACGCGCGTTGTTCCTCACGTCACCCACGGTGAAGCGCTTGATGAACGACTCCGTGAACTCCTTACACGAAATCGGCCATTTGAGGGTAGGGTCGCCACTGCCGCAGGTTGGAGCCAATGGGGTTGACATTCCGGTCACGGCCGCAATGCCGGCGACCATTGCTGCTCCACTGCCGTGTATATTGGACCGCATCACATCGGCCCACCAATCCAATGATTCCCCTCTCAATAGGGTCACGGCATAGTCGCGGCGCGCCTCGTACCTTGAGGCATCCACGCCGATGGCGGTGAAGTACAATTCCAGTCCGAGTATCCAAGCGTGCAGACCTGGCCCATCCTTCTTTGATGGGTCGAACGGCTCTAGCTTGGGCGGGCTCGGGACGCCCACCGCAGGTACGTTTGCGGTGGCAATTGCCACTGGTGTTGGCACTAGACGCTTTGCGAGCTCCTCATTGAGGTACGTGTTTTGCTTCTTCGACAGGTCCATCTTGGCCTGCATGTCACCGAGCAACTTCTGTAGCGCTGCGGCTACTGTTAATTTGGCTTGCGCGTCAAACGCCGCAGCCAACGAGGACGAGCCGGATGAAGTCATTCTTGCGTCCGATGCAACTTCTTCCTCAACGGGTCCTCCGGTTACCGCCTTGTCACCGGAGTGCGTGGTTGGCCTTGGGCACGGATCCGTCAAGGAGACGAGATGTGTGCTGGTCTACGCTGACCAAGAGAGAGGTTGCCACCAAGAAAACTGTGCCCCTGAGCCAAGGGTGGCTCTCATACGAAGTGTGAACCAGGCGCGGTGTGCTAGCCTCAACCGGATGGTGTAAGCACCAACCGGCGGCAACGGCGACCGAGGGGAGGTTGGTACACACCAACCCAGGATTGAGGAAATGTAGGATTGTCTTGGGGGGGCACAAGAACACGTGTGGCACAGTGGGAGTGAATTGTACTTGTTATTCAAGTGTCAACATACAAGACTATATGTTCATGATGACACATCCTAGGCGACCCGAGGTCGCCGAGCCGTGCGCAGCCCCATACGGGCCTGGGATGAGTGTTATTGCCTTAGAATCACGTAACTCATCTTCCCAGCTTTCCAACGCACCAAAAAGTGCATCATTCCACGGAGGAACGGCTGAGATATGGCCGTTTCCGTGAACCACGGTAATCTGCCGCTGGCAGCACCACTAGCGGCGGTGACGGCCGCCCGAAGCGCCCTTCCTGGTAATAACACACCGGGGCGCCATTCCAAAGTGCCCTTGGCCCTCAATGATCCTTGAATCATTGACTATCCGGGTCCCAAGGCGCGCTTTGGCCTTGTTGGGTCTTCCGAGGGTCGAGCCTTGGTCTTCGGGGACGATTTCCCGTCACCTTTTTCCCCTCGGCCGGTCCAAACTTTGGCCGGGCATATCTTCTTGAATGCTTGATGGAACGACCCCATTATTGGGTTGATCTCGCATGGTTTTTCCTGTAGATTCCAAATCCACAGTCTTCTTGTACATTCAAGGAAGCCACAAGCCGTAATCGGTGCCGTAGGCACTATCCGGCTTACAACGAGGACCTTGAGGGCGAGGCCTCGTGGACTCGTTCCCTCGCCCCCGCTCGCCCTCCTCGCAAGCGAGCAAGCAAGGATGAGGGAGGAGGATGAGGGAAAAGAGGCGAGAGAAACTGGCGCCAAATCGCCAGCGTGCCTCGCACGCGACAATTTTGCACTAGAACGTCAAAACATAAATCGAAGTTCATTTGCGACAAACTTCGACATAAAATAACGAGATAACTCGTACAAACACACGATTTCGAGGTTAAAACCCCAGGTTTGGGTCCCAAAACCAGGGGTAGGGTTAAAAACGGAAATGGGCCTCCGAAGACTCGAAATATTTGAGTCTCCCTGCTCTGGGTCGTTGATGACGATTGCCCCTCAGTCCTGCGAGGGGGGTAAACCCCTAACGCGAACTGAGAATGCCATTCTGCAAACTCCGACGATGACTTCAGAGCAGGAGCTAGAGGTTCGACCCGTTGTAAAAGATTTGGGAACCTTTCATTCCAAAAATCACCGGACATGATTCGGAAGCATTCGGCTATAATTACAGTAAATTGCCACCAAAAAGGTGTCCTACCAACTTGTACCGCATGGATTGTGATTATGGTTAACCCATTAAGTGAAAATCATGTTTCAATTTTTTTTTTTGTGGATGCAATCAACGGTGGTTGAGATCAATTATCTCAGTTAACCTAGTTGGATTGATTTTCTTTTGAAAAAGACATAAGCGGCAACCTGTTGTACCAATTCATGACAGAAATCAGGGGATAATGATTGAGACAAAAATAATCTTGCCCAAGGCATTGTCGCAATTACATCATGATCTAAATGAAGTTCAAACCTCAGTGCGCAAAGATGAACCGGGACAGTTCAAAACAAAGGGGGAGGAATGTAACATACAGAAAGATTTTACATAAGAGAAAAGGCCAGATGCTTTCGCTACTCATGGCTCAAGATTCAAGGAGCCAAACCCCAACAAAAAATACAAGGTGTAGAGTCTAGCCCAACTCTAGTCTAAACAATATCCCTTGGTTAGATTTTGGGCAAAAGGAGTGTTACAATGGATTTTGGAAAATCCATTGTGTCGTTCCTCCTCAACCCCTACAACATGGATAGGATCCTATTTCCAACATGACAATGCCACTTACAACGAGTAGAATTAGGTTGCATGTTTCAATAGTGCCTTATGACGACATAAGGCATGGCTGATGCAGCCAGTCATTCAACCTCATGGAACGACCAGTGTGAGGGCCTCCATTTGAATTCCATAATAAGTCACAAAATGGACCACGCCAACTATACTCTTCCACACTCTATCCAATCTAGGACTTCCTCCTTCATTTGTCTGCTGGTCGTAGCTTCTACACTGAGTTACCACCACACCCTTGTCCCTTAATTGCATGCTCACCGAGCCTCTCCCTCTCCACTCGAGTGTCCGCCAAGGTTGCCCGAATATCCCTCATGTGTTTATCTATTCAACCAAGCCAATTATGGACATGTTTCACGCTCACCCATATAGGATACCGGTCCCCCTCGACCAAGAATCCTTTTTGGATATGCTGATGACAGTACCCTCCTCCTCGCCTTCCCTAGTAAAGTTTCTCTATCCCCTCAAATACTATGCACTACCGCAAACTACACCAGCCTCCAAAGAAATGTTAACTGGATTGGTAATCACACTCCCAATCTCACCACTGCCCATTATGCTCTCCCCGCTGAGCCCGTACGCATCCTCCATCACATGTTGAGTACTACAATTGATCCCTCTCATTTGTGGAACCCCATCATAAAGTGGTTACAAGATCTCATCAAAATGTGGGAAAACTCTAACGTAAAAGCTAGAATAAAACTATGTGCCATGAATGCTTGCCTCAATCCCAGGTTTCTCTTCTCCTCCTGCATTTGTTCCTCCACCCCTCTTATACTGGCTAGACATCCTCCTCTTCGATTTCCTCTCCTCCAATACCATACACGACCCCACTATAACTAGAATTCGTGTCTACTCTCTGCCCACCGCTGTCATCCCAAATTTTACACGTGGACCTGGTGTGATCTGGCCCTCCCTCCTCGTGGTTGTGCACGCAGCCAACCGGTACTATGTGTTCCTTTTACCCGGGAAACCACGATGGAAACAAAATGCACTCTTTGCTCAGTCCTTCCCCAATGTGTCACTTTTTTCTCTCCAACAGTTTCTTTCCCATCTTAAAATTCCGTCCATCCACCCCCAGTGGATCTTTAAGCAGTTCTACGATTCCAAGCCACACATTCCTCCTCCCCCCCTCCTCCTTGATGAGATCGCCCAATAACATGTGGCATGCAACAACTTCCTTTATAAACCTGACTTTTTTCCTATTTAGATTCCCAGCTCCATAAAACTTTCATCTCTGAGAAAACATCACACTTGTAGAAAGTTCCTCCCAACCCATCTCCTCTTTCTCTAAAACGCATGAGCAAGTAGTCCGTGAAATATTTGTTGACATGAAGTGCTCCTTGCCATGAGTTCCGTTGATCGTATACCCTGGTTTGACCACTGTGAAGTGGTTCAACACCTGATCTGACTTTAGATTTTTTTTCTTGGATTTTTCCATACAATATCAAGCTTTTACTTGCTCAATTTGAGTGAGAATTCAGAAAGTTAGCCTGGCCCCAAGTTTGGGTGTTGTGCGGGTGGTATCTGGTACCCGCTATGGGTGGCAGGATAATCCACCGCTGGTGATCCGAGATCAACTCCAACGAACCCCAAATCTACCAAGGCCATGAAGGAAACAACCAGAGGACTCTCCTTGACTAAGGTTCACTTCTCCTTGACTTATGGACGAGGAAAGGCACTTTGACACGTCATCGTCGAAGCCCCTCCTGTTGCCTAGCGTGCAAGGAAAGGTGGGCGGCTCCACCAAGGGCTACTTCGACGTCCGCAGCAGGGGCTCTACTGCTTCAATTTGGATGTGCGTAGATGCTTTAGAAAGCAAGAAATAAGGATCTCATGTAATCTCACTGTGCTAACTAACAAAACAAAATCGTGTTTAGATTCAGCTCTACTGAATATGACGAGTTTTACCCACTCCTATCCGTGATCCTTGTGCTCCACACTCGTCACCATTGGTGTCCATTGGCTGTCCCAAACATTGGTACCGTGTATCAGTGAGGGCTAGGCATCCTTGAGGGTGCCTCTACATCCACTAGTGCCAGAAAAGGGTTATGGGCTCACGTGCCAAGAAGGACCCTAGCTCTACAACTTTCATGCTACCATCGTGCCCCATGACAACGACCGAGCAAGAAATCGTCGGTGCTATCTCAAAGTTTGACGGGACTAGCTTCCCCTTGTGCAGGTGGCAGTTTGAGGTCTACCTCAATGACTAGGGCTTGTTTGAGCTGGTCAAGGGTGAAGAGATAGCCCCTCCGCACACTGCAGCACAGGAGGAAGCGGACAAGTACAAGAATTGTAACAAGAAGACGCTTGCTTTGTTGGTTTTAGCGCTAGCTACAATGCAGCTCACACTCATTCAATGATGCACGGAGACTGTGGAAGCCTGGAAGAAAATCTGCTCCATCTACCAGTCCATCAACCTCGCCAACCAGCTCCTTTTCTTCAAAAGGCTCGCCACCCTCTGAGTCAATGAAGATGAAGACATCATGGAGATCCTACAGCAGATCAATTCCCTTACTGCTAAGTTTGTAGCCACCGGGTGGAAGGTCAACCCTCAGCTATAAGCCATGATCCTACTCCTGGCCTTGCCGGAAAATTGGAGTCCCATGATCAACGTCATAGGCGGCTGGTCCGCCGATAAGCTGAAGTACCCAAAGGTGGCTGAGTACGTCCATCATGAATGGATGCAACATAGTGGGAGAGAGACTGGGACAACATCAATTTCCGCCTATGTCATTTGTCCCCAAGATGGAGGGGGAAGCAAGGAGAGGAAGGGTGCCAGGGAGGACACCAAGAAAATTGACTAGAAGGAGGAGTGCTACTTCTGTGCAAAAGAAGGCCACAATGCACGCAACTGCCCCGACAGAAAGTCGGACCAGCCCGGGAAGGCTGGAAGGAAGGATGACCACGCAATGATGGCGCAAGAGTCTGCCGACTTGACTGATCCGGGAGTCAATGTGATTGAATCGGGATCGGGCTGCCACACGCAATGCAAGCGGGCAGCATTCATCACCTATGCCGCTTTAGAGCGGCACATGATGGTGGCCAACAGCATAACGGAGTTGGCTGTCGGTGAAGGTAACATTCGCATCAAGGTTGATGTGGACGGGGAGGATTTCACGAGAATAATTCAAGACGTGCTCCACATACCTAACTTTGGGGAAAATCTGTTTTTAGTGAGCCACCTTACCGACAAGTGGCTCAACGTGCTCTTCAGCAAAAAGGAGGCCATCATCTGGAAGTAAGGGGACGGCAAGGCGATTGAACGTGGAAATCGAGAGGACAACTTGCACCTGCTCCATGCAACGATCCTTGGCAGCCGGGTAAAGTCCGACATTGCCAAGCTCGCGAAGAAGGACAATGGATACCTGGACCTGTGTCTCCGCTGTTTGTGTGACATCGCTTCCTCAACTATGAGGAATATTTCAAAGAAGGAAGTCGTGCGGGGTCTTGAGGTCAATAGCCTCGACGTAGCCAAGAATGCCGTGTGCGAGCCCTGCATGGTCAGCAAGATAACATGGCAGATGTTTGATGGCAAAGGGACACGTGCATCGGCAAAGTTATAGGTGGTGTACACAGATGTGTGTGGACCGTTTGAGCCCTCAATTGGTGGGACACACCACTTCGTCACCTTCATTGACAACCATAGCCACAAATTATATCTTTACAATATCAAGAAGAAGAGTAATGTGTTGTCATACATGGAGGAGTTTGTGGCAGCAGTGGAGTGGCAAACGGAGTTGAAGGTGAAGGCCTTTTGTTGCGACAACGACGGCGAGTACGAAGGGTGCTCGAAATGGATGAAGAGCAAAGGGATTGTGTGGCAGAAAACTATACCACATTATCCACAGTAGAATGGCTTCATCAAGAGGGTAAACCGCACCATCCTCAACATGGTGTGGTCAATGTTGAGCAATGCCGGCCTCAAGAATGAGTAATGGGACAAGGTGGCGCGGAAAGCGGCGTATATCATGAACCTGACGCCAACTAATCCGCTAAAAGACGCAGAGTCCAAGGTGTGGAATACACCACAAGAGGTGTGGAGCAGGAGGAAGCCAACTGTGGATCACCTCCGTACTTTTGGCTGCATTGCACATGCTGTTGTGCAAGTATGAGAGGGGCGTGGCAAGCTGGACCCGCAGACTGGCTGGGGCATCTTTGTCAGGTACTAGATTGGGAGCAAGGCGTTCCGGCTCTTCGACCCGCGGAGGCAACAGATTGTGAAGAGTCCCGATGTCACGTTTGATGAGCACAGTCGCTGGATAGGCAAGGACACAGGTCTCTCCGGGCGGTGGGAGTGGCTGCCACTCCTCGAGGGGTTGATGCCGGAAGACGTAAAAGAGGGTGACCTCCGATCGAATCCAACCAGCGAGAACCATCCTAGGGGTGGGGGAGCAGCTGATTTGGATTCAGCCACGTCGGATAATGAGTCTAAAGAACTGACAGAAGTGGAGCTGAACGAGGAGGCGAGGAGTGAGCCCGCATCTCCACGGTCCTCTTCCAGGTGTTAGCTGATACAAAGGACGTTTGGCCATATTTCTTTAGCCAGTATCACACGGCTGACCCGTGCCAGACGCAAGTGGCGGCAAGAGCCATGCGTGGCTGACTCTACACCGTGCTCTGGGACGTCGTTGTTGACATCCACCCATTCCTAAGGACCCCTGGTACAGGCATCAAAGTGGACCTCCGCAACTAGGATTTGGTCCTGACCCTGCTGGCAGCCGAGACCCATAGAAGGATGACGTGGCATCATCGGGAGGGTCCCTGTGAGTCCGTGGTAGCCTACTGGTGGCAAGCCATGCGGATCTACACACATCTCGGCACCATCAGCGGCTCCCAACTGTGGGGCCTACACACCATCATGGTCGGGGCCCACATGGAGTTTGTTAACATGTTCACCTCCTTCAACCAGGCAATTCCTGCCAAGATTGCAGACTCCTTGGAGGTGCTCCATTAGACCGATCAGTGTTACCTACAACAGACGGCAACATGTGAGGCTCCCTAGGCCAATCAGGCAAGTCCACTCGTTACGATGACCATCTCACCAATGACACCTCCCCTCCTCAGTGCCTTGTCTTCACCCTCTTGTCCGTCACCCTCCCCCAAGGACGTGGCTGCCGCTCCATAGGAGGAGAAGGGCAAACGGAGCCATGGTAAGGGATAGTTATGATAATAACAGCAGGAGCAGTACATCCGCAGTAGTCCGGTGGTGGCAATGGACATTCAGTCCAGTGCTAGAACCGTAGGGGCACACATTGCTACACTAAGTGCACACAATCCATCAACTCAACACGGAACATGCAAGGCCTTCAATCCGTGCATACCCGACATACAGTTGTCTCTAACGCCATCCACACCAACTACGCGACCACGACGGCAGCTAACCCTTCATCTCCCTCCGGTGACGATGATGCCACAAACCACCACAAACGCATCATTATGGAGCTTTGTCACCTTCTAGCGCTTGACACTCAGGGAGGTGCGCTGATTTGATATTGCCGTGTGGTCTGCAGTTTGCTTCTAATATTGCATTTGTGGCCCGTGATGATGTGCGTAGGAGAGTGTCGACTGCTTGTGATGACTTCGGGCTTCATTATACAGATTGGTTGGACGAGTTCCAGGTTTGTGTTCTATGTCTTGACTCTACCATCCCTTTCGAGCATCCTGCAACTACACAGTGATCTGTGCCCCTTTGCTCGGTGTCAAAAACGGGTTGTGAGGCGAGTGGTGCATGGATCATTGACTTCAGCGTCACTCACCACATGACCTGTCATTGCGCTGACTTCTTTGTCATCGATAAGGTTGGGTCTGTTTGATGTATTAGTACATGATCTGGTCACTCCTTTCTTGTCCATGGTGTTTGGGTCGTGCCCTTTGATGGTCCGTCTGGCCCCTAGTACATCTCTAACATGCTCTACCTTCCTGCTCTGGTGCTCAGCCTGCTGTCTCTTTGTGCTTGCGCTTAGATGTGTATCTCTGTTGAGCACTCCACTAACTTTGCCATTGTTTCCACATGTGATACTCATGTTGTTTTCTTCCACGTGTCTGTAGTCGATGACCTATACCGTGTCACTTGCCGCCCTCCCTTCATGATCCATCCTCATCCTCTTCTTTGTGTGTGGTCGTGAGTGGCGTGCTCTCCCCTTAACACCAGTTTTTGTTACATCACTGTCCCTCTTACATGAGATTTGACACAGTTTCCAAGCTCATTCGGACGTAGTCCGCCCTCATTCTTGACGCACATTCATTTGAGAAGCCTCCAAAGGCTGAAAGCCTCCTTTGTACTCAGGGAAACATGCATTGTTGCACTTATCCTGACTCTGGCTCTTGGACACTGCGCCCGTTGGAGTTGGTCCACTCTGACCTCCTCGGTCCTCTCCCAGTGGAGTCACTCTCAAATAGGGGCTGATATGTTCTCACCCTGTATGATGACTTCAACTAGATACGGTGGGTGTATTTTTCCACAACAAGAGAGATGCCACCCTGGCGGTCCGCCAGTGGCTAGTGATGGTTGAGCTCCACTCTTGTCACACCCTTCACACATTTTTCTCGGATCGTGGTGGTCAGTTCTGGGGCAATATTGATGCCTACTTTTTTAGTCTTTCACCAGTTGACCGCTCTCGCTGCACCAGAGTAGAATGGTATGTCTGAGTGTTAAAACTAGATCATGGAGGAAGCGGTCCATGCCATATGGCCTGAGTGCAGTCTTTCAGAGTCCTTTGCATCTGAGAGCTTTTTTACATGACATGAGTCTAGAACTGCCTACCGCGTGGTCCTCTTCCAAACGATGTCACACTGTACAAGCTATGGTTTGACCATCGCGCTGATCTCCATCTCACTCACGTTTGGAGATCTCTTGCCTTTGTCTGGTACACCGAGGACCAGTAGGGGTCCAAGGTATCACCTTGGAGTCGCATGTGTGCCTTCCTTGGCATCGCGCCATGGTCAAAGGCACTTTTGGGACCCCTCTCGCCATTGCATTGTCGAGTCTTGAGATGCTCTCTTCTTTAAGGCTCTTCCCTACTGCGACCTGTCGAGCATTCAGACACTAGCCACCAACAATGTTCACATCTGTGTGGATTCCCAATGGACGGGGCAGTCTATTCTTGCAGATGGACCCATCCGGGCCTCCTCACGCATGGTCCGGTCTCTAGCTGCTTACGATCTGACCATCTTGGCTTTGGGTCCAGTAGCCTCATCAGTCCCCACTGGCACACCTCATCCCATGCCAGTGTCAGTCTTCTTCGTAACACTTAATTCCATGCCAGCGTCAGTGTCCTTTGGCACACCTGATCTTGTGCCAACGTCATTCCCCTATGGCACACCTGATCCCATGCTAACATCATTATCATCTAGAGCACTTGATTGCATGTTAGTGCCAGTCCCTTCAGGTACACCTAGTCTCATGCTAGTGTCAATCCCCTTCGACACACCCCATCCCGTGCCAGCATTAGTTCCCTCTGACACACCTGATCCTACACTGGCGACAGCATCTCCAGTGATGCCTACTCCTATGCCTGCACCTGCTTACCCTACGTGCAAGCCAACACCTGTCCATATCTCTCGTGCACCCTCTTTCTTTCCCTGTGAGTTCACATCCCTTGTGGTTGTGGCTCAACAGCGTGCTCTGCAGCCCAAGGTGAGCAACTCAGCATAGGGCTATTCCCGCGAGCCGGGTGGTCGTCTCTGACCACTCGCCTCTAGAGCTCAGCGGACTACTAAATCGGCACCTAGATCCCTAGCTTGCAGAATTTAGAAGAGCGAGCCCAGCATGAAAGCCATTCGCTTGAGTGTCCAGACGAACTATACTAAGGTACATCAAGTGTGTCCCTTTGGTCAGATTTGGTTTCTCGAGAGTTCCAAGTTACTTTTTTATGTCACAACCGACCTGGTCGTGGTCAGTCAGAGTCCAGAGACGTGTCTTAGCCACCCAAAGCGCTCTCTCAACAGCGTCTAGCCTAGGCACGTTGAAGGAGGCACTCTTGGCTAAGGATGTAGAGTCTTGCGTGCCAATTGTGAGGATGAGCCGAGAGTCATCCGTGAGCACAGTGAGTTTGTCCACCTCCAACCTGGACGGAGGGCTGTACAGGCAAAGAGGGTCTTTTGCAAGAAGGTGAAGTCTGATGGCATACTGGATCACTACAAGGCATGCTTGACGCCCACGGGGTTCTCACAGGTTGAGATTGTAGACTTCACTGACACATTCACACACATTTTTTACATGAATACTGCTCTCGCTTTGTTTGGGGTTGTTGCTCACCATAACTGGGAGATGCACTAGATGGATGTGAACAACATGTTCCTCCCTGGAATTCTAGAGGAGGACATGTACATGGTCCAACCACTAGATGTTTAGGTCTGTGACTAGGCTTGGTGCTTGTGGAAAGCCTTGTATGGCCTAAAGTAGTCATTCTGGCGCTGGAACGATGATATCAACGGCACACTAACACGTGCCAAGTCAATACAAAGTGATGTCGACCCTTCACTCTCTTTGAGACGTACTCTTGAGAGCTTTGCTGTCATCGTGGTGTCCATGGATGACCTCCTCATTGCGTCTTCTTTGATGGAGGCCATGAAGGAGGCCAAGGCGGTTCGTCGGGCTGCCTACAATATGCCTTTGGTTCTGCAACTGTATTTCTCATGATGGAGAGGGTACGTGATCATCAGCAACAGACACTCTTGATGCATCAGACATGATATGCTCGCGTTGTTGGGGAGCGGTTAACTGACCTTTTTGGTGAACTTTTCACAGCCTCCATCCGCATCACCAAAAAGGCAAGATGTTGTTAAGGTGCATGGTCTAGCAAGCATGAACGTGACTCTCTACTTGCGCCTTATTGGCTCTCTTGTATACTTGGCCACTACCACACATGTTGACAGTAGTGAGAAATTTCTAAGAAGCTTCCTAACCTTGCTGCTGCTGGCGTGGCGACACTGTCTAGTCAGCTGGCACACTAGCAAGCAGGCAGGTGCAAGAAATAACAACGGTCAGGCTAGGAAGACCCGCAAAGTCTCATAAGCTCCAATAGCTTAGTAATGCAAAGAGAGATAACAAATGACAGGTTCACAACATAAACACCTGCCGTGACGCATGGCGGGTGTCACACGTGATAGTGCAAGGTCTGTCTTAAAACCGGCCCGAAAACACTGTTGTGGCTGTAACTCTGCGCAGACTTATCAGAACGTTATGCCGTTTGAACCTAAACGTGTAGGATCTCAAGCCGGATGCTATGACTGGTCACATGCATGCATCTGGCATCAAACGGTGGACACACAATACAAAACATACATATTGGGCCCACGGCAAGCCCACCAATAAAATCCTTCAGGCTGCAAAAAAAGCTGTAGAAGGTGCGAGACAACATCCAGGACGCTGGGGCAGTCATCGGTCAGCCCCGACTGGGTGGTCCACCACCTTCCAACACGTCGGTGCCTCCTGTGTCTACAACAGGGATCTGCACATGCATGGACACAGCCGAGTGCTCGTAGTATACTGTACAGCTCGACGGGAACATCACAAATCACAACACTCTCCCATGACCTGATAGTACGCATGTCCATACTCGTGCACAACTGGTACCAGTGCAACAACGAGTGCAAAGATAGACGTAACACAAGCACACCCCACACTCAACCACTCTCATGCAAGGAGCAAAGGGCGACAAAACGAATGGCCACCAGAAACTTTCTGCTAGCTTGTGCCTTCATCACGAAATCAGCATGCTCCATGTCAGTGCGGACACATATGACTTAGACCACGTGTCACTCCACCAGATCACGCACCAAATGGTTCTCAACCGCAATGTGCTTTGTGCGAGCATGAAACACACCAGATTTCTCTGCAATGGCAAGAGCGCTCTGGTTTTCATAGTGAAGCACAATGGTGGACAATGACTAATCCCACTCAAGAAACAGGCGCTACAGCCAGACTGCGTTAGTAGCCCTTGCACCCCGTGCAACGTACTTTGCCTCTAAAGAGCTACGTGCAATGCAGCCCTACTTCCCGCTACACCAGGACACAGCGACACCACCAAGCAAGGACACGTGGCCGCTGGGACTGTGTCTGCCTGGACTCTAAGTCGATATCGATGTAGTCGTCAAGAACCACTGAACACTGCTGGTGAAAGTAGAGTTTGTGGTACGGTGTGGAGACCACGTACCGCACCACTCATAGAACCCAATGAAGGATTGTAGCTTGTGGAGCATGCAAAGCCTGTGCGAGGATGTTGACGGCAAAGGCGATGTCGGGGCGTGTGGTAGTGGCCAGGTACATCAGAGATCTTATAAGATGGAGGTAGAAGGTCACATCCACTGCCTCCCCCAACTATGTAGGATCGTCCACCTTTAGGGCATCCAGCCCGTCAGCTATAAGTGGTTTAGAGGTTATGGGCACTATGCCAAGGAGATCAACCGAATACTCCCCCATATCACGTTCCTATAAGGCCTAATGTAGTAAGAGTGTCCGTCGTTTGCGGTATCGCATGATCTCCATGCTAAAAACCACCGCTCCAGGACCGAGGTCCTTCAACCCGTAGGCAGTCAGGAGGATCGCCTTGGCCTCCTTCATCGCCTCCATAGAGGGACACGCAATCAAGAGGTCATCCACATAGACCAGGATGACGGTGAACCATGTAGGTGATTGTCGGATAAAAAGAGAGGGATCTACCTCACTCTGTATATATCTCACGCGAGTCAGGGTGCCTCTAATCTTCTGGTTCCAGCACCGAGGAGACTCCTTGAGGTCGTACAAGAACTTGCGCAAGTGCCACACCTTGTCACCGTCCTTGAAGCCTGGTGGCTGGGCCATGTAGATCTCCTCATCCAGAGAGCCATGGTGGAACGCATTGTTTAAATCCATCTCATGTATATCCCAGTCATGCTGAGCCACCCCACCAAACAAAGCGCGAGCTGAGGTCATGCAACCAACAGGGGCAAAGGTATCAGTGTAATCAACGCCTTTGATCTAGGAATACCCCTTGACAACCAAGCAAGCCTTGTGGTGTTCTAGTGAGCCGTCCGGCTTCACTTTCTTGTAAGAGTCCCACTTGACCTGAATAGCCTCCCTACGGGGTGGAAGGTCGACTAGCTCGTAAACTCTGTGCTCTCGAATGACACGAAGCTTATCATCACAGGCATTGTGCCAAGGGTCTGCGTCCTTTGATGAGAGATCCTCCCTCAGTGTGCCCAGATCAGGCGCAATCGAGGAAGAGCTTTGAATGGCAAGTGCACACGCCTCAGCACTGGGCCTGACAGCCACAAGATCATCTACTGCATCACACGCGATGTGAAAATTGCCAGTGACCAGATCGTGTTCAACTGGATCCCCTGGATGCACCTCTGTGTGATTCGTGCAGACACTAAGGCCTAGGGCCTTCATGCCAGGGTCACCACTCGCAACACTGCAAGTGGAGCGCCTAGATGCGGGACCTGACGCTCACTGGAATCCAGAGACCAATGGTCGAAGACGACCACCGGGCTCACGCAAGTATCCTAGGCTTGTAGAGCTCACCTTAGGCTCAAAGACGGGCATGACCATAGCAGGCGTTGACTGAGACAAAGGAGCAGGTGGTGCGGTGTGAGGAAATGCTGGTGAAGTGGCAGGGGACAGAGGGTTGGGTGTGAGTGAGGTAGCATGAGCAGGAGTAGAGGCAAGCTCATGCACAGAGGGAGGAGTGCTGGAGGGCATGGGTACAAAGTCATGTGTGCCTGTGGGATGCGAGGGGACATGGGTAGAAACGAGCACTATGAGAGACTGTGCTCTCTGAAGATTAATCCTTGGTGTGTGGAGAGCAGAATCGCAGCGGAAAGATATACTTGGAGAAGTCTAGAAGCCAGAACTGGAAAATACAAGATTAATAACAATGAACTGAGTACAATGTATTCACACTGTTTTGCTGGCCTGTCTTGGTCCTGGTCTACTACTTCTCTAGCTTGTTGTAGCAAGCTACTTTCTCCTGAACCCAGTGCTCTGCTTGCACCTGAACCTAGTGCTCTACTTGCACCTACTGCCTATTGCGAGAAATGCTTGGCCGTCGATCGACGAGATCGACGGTCTGTCTTCTCTCTCGACGAGCCACTGCGTGCGTCGCACGTCATTGCGTATGCTTCCTAGTGGTGAGTGGGGTTGTGTTTTTGTACACGCCACCGGAAGTACCGATGTCGCGGTTGACCGCATCCGGTGTCGGAGGGCCGACGCCGAGGCAATCCCTCGAAGGATAGCATAACCGGTACACTACTTGCTGAGAGGAGGAGAAGCCATCCTCGCGTGGCGTGTTCGGAACGCCACGTGAAGGTGCAAGCAAAACACGCCCTTGGCGTGTGGAGCTCGCACTTGCTTGCTTGATCCTTGCGTCCTTGCATCCTCGCATCCCCGCATCCGCGAGCCATCGGGGTCGAGCCGGACCTCTACGCGAAGTTCCGCCCAGAATATTCGGGAAACGGAAAAATGTCCCTAGTACCCCCAAAACCCAGGCGAGACCCCGCGTAGGCCAAAAGAATAGGGGGCATCTCATTACATTCACCCCCCCTTCCCCCCCGTCGGAGGCCCGATGTCTCGGCGTGCCTAAAGTACTCCTGGAGAATAGTGCTAGTACCTCAAACATGGAAGTTGGCCTCTGGCTCCCAAGAGTTGTGCTCCACTGGATACCCCTTCCACTTCACCAAAAATTCATGCCGACGTCCCCTCTGGCAGTTTGTCAGAATCTTCTTCACCTCAAACTCACTTCCCTCAACCTGGGCAGTAGGAGGTGGAGCCGTCTCGCGACCCTGGAAGAAAATGTTGGGGTCGCGGTAGGCACAAAGCCAGGAGATGTGGAACACCGGATGGATGGTATAGTGAGCTGGCAACTCCAGCTTGTATGATACAACCCATTGCTTCTCTAGAATGCACAACGGGCCCACCCATCGTGGCTTTAGCTTGGGACTCTCTACTCCCATCAGCTGTCTGTTAGCAGAGTTCAGCATCACCTGATCTCCCACTTGGAACTCCTACGTAGAGCGATACTTATCCGCCTGCTGCTTCTGCTGCTTCTGTGCCTTCAACAACCGTTGTCGCACCACGGCCGAAGTGGCGGCAAACCCTTCAGCAATTTGCTGCATCGCCGGAAGAGATGTTGTTGTAGCAAGGGCGGCTGGGCTCAGTGGCTGGTGGCGTTTGACCACCTCAAACGGTGACTTTCTTATTGATGCTGACACCGTTGAGTTGTAGGCAAACTCTGCCACCCCGAGCGTCTCCTCGCAACCCTCTCCATCCGGTGGGACCATGCTACACAATAGTTGCTCCAAAGTCTGGTTCGTGCGCTCTGTTTGCCCAACGCTTTGGGGGTGGTATGCCGTGGTCAGCTGCACCCGCGTGCCCAGCTTCTCCATGAGATCTCTCCAGAACCACGAAGTTAAATGTGGATTGCGATCGGAGACCACCGACTACGGCACTCCATGCAGCTTGATGACATGACATAGGAGGAATTGAGCTTTCTCGACAGATGTGATGCTCTCAGGGCATGCAATGAAATGTGCCATCCTGGAAAACCAGTCCACCACCACCAACATTGTGTTTGCCTTGCTGTGTCAGAGGAAACCCGCCAATGAAGTCAAGCGAATAGGAACGGTGCGGTGTATGGTGACACCGATGGTCTGATGAACCCCTGCTCCGTCAGCTCCTCCAACTGCTTCTTCAGCTCACCCAACTCATTATAGCTCATGCAATAAGCAGCCTACACAGTTGGAGTTGCTCCACGAACCAACTCAATTCTGTGTTCGATGTCCCGCTTCGGTGGTAAACCCTTTGGCAACTCAGCAGGAAACACGTTACTACAGTTGTCCAACACTCCCTTGACGCCTTTCGACAGCTCTGCTACTGGTGCTTTCTGCTGCTCTCCCTCTTGTTGCTTTGCCTCCACTGCCAACACTTCCACCTCTTCAGCAGCTTCCATCTGCCGCATCCACACAAGGTAGACTTGGTCCCCCTTGCGGTCATAGCGCTTTAGCTGCACATAACTCAATTACGACACCTTGCCTGCCTTGGAGTCCTTCTCCTCTGTCGACAATGGCAAACCGATTTGCTCTCCACATTTCTTCACTTTTACCTGGCTGCGCACCCAATCCACAGTAGGATTCCACCAGTGCAGCCAGTCACGCCCCAAAATGGTGTCGTAGGCATCCATCGGGCAGGTGCAAAATCTCACCTTGTATGACAGCTTGCCTTGACGAACCCGCAGAGGCTTCAGAGGCAGTTCGCACACTAGCTCCCCTTGCACCAACTTGGCTGTAGTTGGCTTCCCAAGTAGTCGTGCAAGCTCCAACCTCCTTGCAAGCTTGTCGCTGAGGAATGACTATGACACGCCGCAATCTAGCAATACTTTAACCTGCCGGCGAGTCTAGCGCCCCTCACCGTCTCCAGAACAAGCCGATAGAATTTGGGCTGCTAGGAGGATTCCCAGAACGCTCCCACGTCCTTTGCTACGCAAAGATACACTCAGTAGCTCCCTAGTTGTCGAAGGACTTTCGGGGTTGGTGCTTGCTGATGTGGAAGAAGCTTTTCCAGTAGTTGTTTGCCCGCCACTCAGTTCTGGTTGCCGTTTCCCTACTGTTTCTTCTTACAATCCTTCTTGTGGTGCCCAGGCTTCCCGCAGATCCAACAGTTCCCACCACGCGGCTTGCTCTCCTGTTGGCCTCCTTGCAATGCGTCATTTTCCATGGGATCAATTTGTCGGTATTGTGTTCGACGCTGGACATTTCCCTGCTTCTCGCGGAAACCCCCTCGATGGTAGCGTAGCGCGTCAACGCACTCGGCAGTGGCTACCATCGCCAGGAACCCCGTGATGCCACTTAGTGCCAGTGTGCGCTGAATTCCCGCCTTCAAACCGTCGTGGTGTTTGACTGCCATCTCCGGCTCGCTCATGTCATCAAGCTTCGAGCACAACGCCAAGAAACAGCTTGTGTACTCTTGCACCGAGCCAATCTGCTTCAGCTGCTTCAGCTTGTTACGTGCAACCATGAAGGCGTTCAGAAGATGGAACCAATCTATCCCACACTCAGAGCAGTTTGGGCAAGCCATCCTCTAATGGCTTGCCCAAACTGCTCCCATGTCATCGGCACGCGAGCTTCAACTTGTCATGCGCCTGGCTACCACAACACGGCATGTTGCACAGTTGCGTTCCCACCTCCACCTCGAGCGGCCAGCATATTCAGCTCCCTCCACCACTCCAATGCTGCTCCGCGAAGCAGTGTCACGATGAATAACACACGCACAGCATCGTCCTCTGGAGGATGACCCAGAGCCCCAAAGAAGTTGTTCATTGCAAACAACCAGGTCCGTACGCTCGCAACCTTGACTGAGGGATTGAACGGTTCCCGAGCCTTTGGCTTTGGTCTAGGCGGACTCCTTGACCGGGCCACCCTAACTTGCCCAGCGCCAGTCCCGTCCCGCAGGTCAGCCATCTGCCAATTGAGCCGCTCATTCTCCAGCTTGAGGGCTCCTAGCTGCTCTACGATCTGCTGCAGGGCCTGCTCGATGGCTCTTGATGACTTTTAGCCACAGGAGATCCTTCGAAAAGAATTGGCAGCATTTCGGCAGCAATCGAAAAAACGTCGACAGCAATTCGGCAGTCTGGGATGAGAATCTGACGTCTTCAAAGTGCGTGGGATTCACCTGTCATCTCCCGTACGCGCATGGTAGGCCGTGTGGACGCTCTTGAAACATAGAAAAAAAAACTCCAGAGGTTGGCTCGTGTGTTGGCTTCAAATTCCGGTCCACCAATCTCCCTCTCGATCAGCCTTGACGTTGTCCAGCGTAGTCCGTGCCTTCGCTCCTCCAAGTTTGGGGAGCTCCGTCAGCTCTTCTGCCCAATGCGTGGCTCTGGCTTTGATACCAGCTGTGAGAGTGTGTGCTCTCTGAAGATTAATCCTTGGTGTGTAGAGAGCAGAATTGCAGCGGAAAGATAGACTTGGAGGCGTCTGGACACTAGAAGTAGAAAATACAAGTTAATTACAATGAACAGAGTACAAGGTGTTTATACTGTTTGGCTGGCCTGTCTTGGCCTTGGTCTACTGCTTCCCTAGCTTGTTGTAGCAAGCCACTTGCTCCTTAACCCAGTGCTCTGCTTGCACCTGAACCTGGTGCTCTACTTGCACCTAATGCGTAGTGCAAGAAATGCTTGGCCATCGATCGTCGAGATTGACGGTCTGTCTTCTCTCTCGGCGAGCCACTGCGTACGTCGCATGTCATCACGTATGCTTCCCGGCAGTGACTGCGGTTGTGTTGTTATGCACACCACCAGAAGTACCGCTATCGCAGTTGACCGCATTCGGTGTTGGAGGGCCGCCGCCGAGGCAGTCCCTCGGCGGGTAGCGTAACCGATACGCTACTCGCCGAGAGGAGGAGAAGCCACCCTCGCATGGCGTGTTCGGAACGCCATGCGAAGGTGCAAGCAAAACACGCCCTTGGCATGTGGAGCTCACACTCGCTCGCTTGCTCCTTCCGTCCTCGCGTCCTCGAATCCCCGCATTCGTGAGCCGTCGAGGTCAAGCCGGACCTCTCCGCGGAATTGCACCCAGGATATTCGAAAAACGGAAAAATGTCCCGAGTACCCCCGAAACCCAGGCGAGACCCCGCGTAGGCCAGAGAAATAATGGGCACCTCATTACAGGCACCGTAGGAGACGTCTCTGGACAGACAGCTATGATCGTTAGGTCATCAACAGCCGGAGACTAAGAAGGGGAGGGCGCTCGAACAGACACATCTGCCGGACAAGAGATGTTCATAGGCACAGACTCCTCCATCCATAAAGAAGCCTCACAAGTAGGAACGTGGGTGACGGCCATCGACCTGATGGTGGTCAGGTCACTGTAGGTGAGAGACTCTAAATCGAGCGCATCGCGAGACTCAACAATGCGAGGACAAGCAAGGTCCCAAAAGCACCAAGCCTTCGACCGTGGGGAGATGTCCACAAAAGCACAGAAGCAACTTCGAGAAGAGACCTTAAACCTTTGCTAGTCCTCGGTGTACCACACATCAGCCACGCAGCCCCAGACACAAGTGAGATGAAGATCGTCAAGATGGCCAAACCAGAGCTCGTACGGTGTAATGTAGACCAGAAGGGGACCATGCGGCAGGCGGTTCTAGACCCACAGCATGTAGGCAAATCCTTAAAAAACAAAGGACTCAGGCAGACCGCACTCGGACCACATAGCGCGAACCACATCCTCTGTGGTGCGATTCCAGCGCTCAGAGACACAGTTCTAGTGTGGAGTAGCTGGAACGAAGACCTGGTGAAACACACCGTGCTCGGTTAAAAAAATATCCATCTCGCCAAGAAGCTCGCCACCACAGTCCGAGCAAAACGTGTTCAGCGTGTGGCGGGACTGACGCTCAACCATCACTAGCCAAAGACAAACTGTGAGATTGGCGTTGCTCTTCTAACGCAGGCTGTAGACCCACCTCATCCAGTTGAATTCGACGGTCAGGGTCAGGATGTATTGGCACCAATTGCACAGAGAATCAATAGGGAGGGGACCGAGAAGGTCCGAATGGACCAATTGGAGGGGGCAAAGTGCTTGAGAGCGCGAGTCAGGGTAACTGCAACGGTGCATCTTACCCTCAGCGCAAAAAAGACAGTCGGTCTTGGGCAGCCTCTTAACAGAGGTCACGTCAAGACCGAGTGTGAGCTGTGTCCGAATGAGCTTGGACAAAGTATCTGAGCCCACGTGACACAGGTGGTGATGTAGCAATCGATGGTGCTCGGTAGAGAGAATACCCATGACAAACACACGAGCAAAAGGGGAAGGAGAGCAAGAAGAAGGAGGAGTCCGAGGAACACGATGCAAATCATCCACAACATAGGAATAGAGAACAAAAAGACTATCAATAGCAGTCACAGTCGCAGAGTCTGTAGTGTGCTCCACAGAGAGTCCCACCGGTGTGCACGCACGAACAGAAAGCAGGATGAGCTGAAGATCAGGCACCAAAAGCACGGTGGAAGGATAGGAGGGGCCAGACAGACCATCAAAGCACACAACCCCAACACCCTGGACCGGTAGTGACTGACCAGAGCCTGTGCGAATGGAGCGAACAGACGCAAGAGGTTCGAGAACAACAAAATCCGTTCGACGACACGTCATGTGGTGGGTTGCATCAGAATCGATGATCCAGGTGTCACAGGCATCACGACTGAAGGACGTCACTGTGCAACGAGCAATGGAACACTCCGCCTCGGACAGACGATGAGAAGCAGGCAAGGAGGAACAACGTAGGGCACGAAGATTCAGGAATATTATCAGTACTATCAAGTCCATCATCATCACATGCCAGCTGTGCACCCCCACGCGAGTCATCACAAGTGACAAGTACAGACAAACAAACAGTCTCTGAACCATCCGGCTACAACAACACACTTGCACCTCCCTAAAAGCAAAGCGCTAGAAGGTGAGAGAGCTCAGCGATAGTGCGGTCACGTGCATCCGGATCACCACTACTCGTTACGGCTACGGTGGTGGTCGCTACATGACCAGGGGCTATGCTGCTCAACGCAGACTGCTGTGTGTGTGCAACCTGAAGGTTGCGAGTGATCTGCGCACAGTCAAGCGCCTGATGGCACTCATTGTAGCGATTAGCGCATCCACAGTTATAGCAGTGAATAGTACTTCCACTACTGCCAACCAGTGGCTGCTGCTGCTGTGATTGCTACTGGCTCAAATAGCGCCTCTTCCTCCCCTTCTTCCCCTGCACAGCTCCAGCCACACCCTGCATCTAAGTCGGGGTAATCAAGGTGAAAGGAGAAGAGGCGGATGTGCCAAAGGACAAAGGAGAGTGTTGCAAGAGGGGCGTTAGTGGCGACGCGATCACCGCTGCAGTAAGGAAACTCTCCTCATGGGCCACTGCTACCTCGCGGACGGAAGTCACCTCAAGAAGGAGCTGATGCACCCAAGGAAGAAGCTAGAGGGAGGTGGAGAAGGGCTCAAGAATTGCGTCGCTATACCCCAAGAAGATATCCACATACTCAAGGTGAACGCAGAGCATGATCGTGCGGAACGCCCATAGTTATGTACCTCCTTAGGTCCCAAGGTGCATGTCCATGCGCATGGCCCGCCACCAGTAATCTGCTGCTGGCTTGGCGGGTCCGAGACGAAGGGAGTGAAAGGCGCAAATGTCATCTGTGTGGGTGGCATGCATCTCTGCAGCAAGTGGGGACAGTGTCATGTCCCAGCCCCGACGTGGGTCAGCACCCTCGCCTATGCCATCGTATCCAAGAAAAGGACGAAAGTTCACGACAGTCTCATGCGGCACGGCTTAAAGGAGTTCGTGCATCGTCCTGGCCACTATCAGCACCTGAGCGCAATCCGTAACCTGATGCGGACTTTGGTAGTAAGGCCATACTCCCTCTTAGGTGGTCCAAAACTAGAAGAGTGTTTCCCAGCAGTCAAGCCGTCCTCGTTGACATACCGTGGGGGCGGTGTCTTGAAGTCCATGGGTTGCCGCTCCATAGGAAGGGCAACCGCATGCTGAGAAGGAAGAGGGATGGGGAAAAGACACCGGGATGAGGAAATTCATTAAGGATGATCGATGGGAGACGGGAAACAGATGTTTGTGGAGGCTGGGAACTTGTCTCAAGCTGGCTGAGACGCTCCTGAAGCAGGCAAATCTCACTCACGTGGGCATCATCCTCCATGACGGGCATGTCGGGGTCCTCATCCCAGGGATCAAGTGATGGCTGCTGGAGTCCTGCACCTGACATCGGTGCGGGTGTTGACTGCTGTGCAGAAGGTATGGCACGCCGACTCTCTCGGAGGTGAGTTGTGGAGTCGTGGACTGTCCACGAAGGAGTTAAGTGAGCGCATGGATGGCTCTAGTCTGCTGCTGTGGAAAACGATGTATCTCATCCTGCTGACTCCGCAGGTCCTCAATGGCCTGCTAGTGTGGGCTCGAGACCCCTTACAGGAATAGGAGGGATCTGTTGGCCCTTTGCCCTTATCATCATCTACAGCCATGTCAGCGCTCATTATGGGTCGTGATGTCAGACTGATCATATTGCAAAACCTTCAGTGTTTCTCGAGGAGTTGAAACGTCAAAAAGAAATGACGTTTTGACTCCAAAAATACGAACGTCAGCAAAACCAATGGTGACATCAGTGTTTTTTACGCCACCAAAAAAACGCTAGCATTTTTTAACGCTCGCATGCTTTTCGCCAGTGTTTTTTTTTTTCAGGTCACGCGGACTCCTCAATGGGGGTGACCGCGTCACCCCTGCCCTGCGCAACCCTGTGTACCCATGCACAGTCCTACGCTGCCCTACAAATCCATGCGTAGGCCTGCGTAGCCCTATGAAGCCCTGTCCAGTTCTACGTAGCTTGTGCGGAGATGTGCAATAAGGCTGCGCACTAAGGTTGTGCAGCAGCACTACTTGCTGCCGCTCCTGTGGATGCCGCCACTACTGTTGCACTGCTATTCCTGCTGCGGTTGCTCATGCCACGGCTGCTGCAAGCTACTACCGCCACCGCACGCTGCCATTGCTTGCAACTGCTATCGCGAGTTGTTGCGAGGTAATTTTCCTCTTTTTTTTCTTCCTTTAATTTTCAGACATGGGCAGCCAGACACGGCTGGTGCTACCACCTGATGTTCTTGCTGCTACTCGGTGTGGCCGCTAGAGCTACTAACTACCTTAGCTCACCCAGTATGGTGGTGGGAATTTTGTGGTGATGTCACTGCTCCAAACGGCTACAACACGTCCTAGGAAACGGCGCGGCGGTGACTCTCACTACTGCCAGTGTTGCGTCTCTATGGCATAGCTCAACGAGAGAGGTCTCGCTACTCTGATACCATGAGAGATTGTTGGGAAGCTTCCTCACCTTACCATTGCTAACGTGGCGTCACTGTCTAGTCAGGTGGCGCACTAGCAAGCATGCAGGTGCAAGAAACATCAAGGGTTAGGCTAGGGAAACGCACAAAGTCTCATAAGCTCCAAGAGCTAATTAATGCATAGAGAGACAACAAATGACAAGTCCACAGCATACATACATACCGGGCGCACAGCGGGTGTCACACGCGGCAGTGCAAGGTCTGTCCTAAAATCAGCCCAAAAACATTGTTTTGGCCGTAACTCAACGCAGTCAAACCAGAACGATACATCGTCTGAACCTAAACGTGCAGGATCTCAAGCCAGACGATATGACTACGTGCATGCATCCAGCATCGAACGGTGAACACACAATCCAAAACATGCAAATCGGGCCCACGGCAAGTCGACCGATAAAATCCTACAGGGTACAGAAAAACTACAGAAGGTGCGAGACAACATGTAGTATGCTGGGGCAGTCATCGGTCAGCTCCGAGTGGGTGGTCCACCACCTGCCGACGCGCCAGGGCCTCCAGAGTACGCGTGAGGGATTTGCACGGGCATGGACACGGCCGAGTGGTCATAGTAAAATATACAGCTTGAAGGGAACGTCACAAATCACATTAATCACCTTCGCCGTCAACCTCTTTGCACTATCTTCACAGTGTCCTTGGGTGAGAGCCCTTCAAGGAGATGTGTGATTGGTGTAGTACTTGGATTTCCTTGGTTTCATTGGTCACTCAAAACTTCTGATAAAGGAACCCTGATGCAAGCTATGCATTTTGTCCATGATTGCCCTTTCGTGGAAGCACCCCCATTGGTATCCATTTCATGCATGATTGCTACTGAGGGTGTCGTGTTCAATTCTCGGGTTCCCCCCCTGCCTTAGTGAGCTGTAACCAGGGTTGAAAGAAAAAAAAAGGGGTAAAAGTTTCTAAGGAGCATAGTTTGTATTCAAACATGACACGTCATGCCATGTCCACAAGAATGGCTGATTCAATGATTATCAAACTCTTTAAACCGGAGTGTAAGTTGGGATTTGACTTTAGGTTTTCTTGTTACTTGAGTGATTGTATCTTACATAGTTAATCTTCATTATTATGGCTGCCCAGGGGCACATTTTTTTGTCCGTGAAAGGGCGTTGTAGCGTGGCAGTGCCACGCCGACCGGTCGAAGGAGCCACGTGGCTCAAGCGGGGTCACCTGGGACTGTGGGCGGTTGGACGGGATGGCTTGATGGTCGGAGACCCTCAAGCACCGTGGTTTTGGCCTAGTCGGCCAAGGATTCCGTCTAATCCGCTACAGGCGTCCATGTCCAAAGACCATAAACGACTGCGCGACAGCTCTGAAACACGACGCAAAAGTTCATCCAAAACAAAAACAAGAGTTGTATGTTGCACGCAAAGCGTGCATAGAGTTACATAGTAACAGCGTAAAATCAGCATTCATTGGGCCCTCAGAATGGAATTGAAGAGAAAAAAATTCAGACGATACAAGAACCACATTCATTTCTCGTAAAATGAAAAAGAATACAAAAATCTTCTATGAACTTCAAAGAAGTCCATTATGTACGTTTTGTGTTAGATTTTGTCAATAGTAGAGGTCTCAAAACATGAGTATCCTTTTCTAGGAAAAAATGTGCATTCATTGTATGTTATTGTGCAATGTTGGGAAATGATGAATGCTTTCCGGGCAAAAGGGAAATTATGAGAGATCTAGATGAAAATTTCAAAGGACAAGTTGTTATATGCCCATCGTTGCTGTCGATAATGCGCTGTCCATCGTCGAAATCGACATGATAGTGATGCCCATGTTTTGCACTTTTCCAGCAAAAATGGGCACGGCTGTAATATATTTCATGTGTTTAACATATTCGACATGGATTTCGACTTCGAGGCCGAAGTCGAACTTTGCCCGTCGTCGCGAGCTCGTAGGAGGGGTTTCGCGGCGAAACCTCCCTCCGAGCTTGCGATGACCCTGCCAAACCCCCCATTTAAACTAGGGGGTTTGTCGTAGGTTTGGGGTGGTTTGCAGGATGCGGCGCATGCTGGGCATCTACCGAGCCCCCCTATCGCAGGGCCTGGCAGATACCCGGGCAAGAAAAAAAATAATACCCAAACCCCCAGGTGTAACTAGGGGATTTGCCTGTTATTGGGGGCGATTTGCAAGATGCGGCGCACGTGTGATAGGAGGAAGGGAATCTGCCGGGCCCAGCTACCGCGGGGCCCGGCAGATGCCTGGGCAAGTAAGAAAATAAAACCCAAACCCCGAAGTCTAACTAGGGGGCTTGAATGTTATTGGGGGGGTTTGCGAGATGCAACGCACGTGTGATAAATGAAAGAGAATTTACCGGGCCCCGCTACCGCGGGGCCCAGCAGATGCCCGGGCAAGTTAAAAAATAAAACCCAAACCCCCCCAGTGTCACTAGGGGGTTTGTCGGATATTGGGGGGGGGTTGCGATAGGCGTGTTACCCTGTCGCGAGTTTTGGAGTTCGCAGTTGCAAACTCCAAAACTCGCGACATGGTAACTTCTGACACCGGCTCGGCCGGTGTCAGAAGTCGTCGATTTTGCTCTTGAGGTCGGCAGTTGCCGACCTCGAGAGCGAAGTCGAATTTCGTTTTCGGACGGACATTCGAAAACATGGGCACCATTGTCATGTCGTTTTCGACTATGGGCAGCGCGTCTAAATCGACCGAAACCATGGGCAGCGGATTATTTTGGACCAATTTCATACAATGAAATCAAAATTTAGTAAATTCAAATATTTCAACAAATTTTCTATACTTGTTTTACGTTAATCTACCTCAATTGTTTTGGGGGGGTGACCATATACCCATCGATTTCCCGATAGATCCCCCATATTCAGGTATCGCTGTTTAACAACCCCATGCCCAGACGGCAAGGACTTTATGTCTCCCATACCACGTCCTCGCTCTTTTTAACTGCCATGTCCAAGGGCCGCATGAAAAGAACGATATGTCTACTACATTTTATTGAAAGAACCATATGTCCACAGCAAATTGGACGTTGTCATGTGCTTATTGTGAACGGAACCGAGCGTTTTTGGCGGTTATGCGAGGAGCCCCCGACAGATTGCAATTTCACCCGAGAACTAAAGGACAATGGTATGAAAGAGTTCCTCTGCATACAGACAGCCGATTGCAACGGCATGACGGATGTTGTCCACTGTACTCTCAAGGCGTACTGACAGCATCCTTTTGGGGGGATTTGTATTGCGTATGGAAGTATGCTTTGGTGAGTTTCAAATGAAACCCGCTTGTCGATGCCGCAAAACTTTGCAATGACGGTGACATCAATGCCGAATACGGTCGCATATAAAACTTTTGACGAACGCCACTGACTATCGCGATTCGTCGGACCATCAACGACTTGCGCTCGAGCGCGGGGTTGATCGTCCACCGCCGCGCACATGACGCATAGCTGCGTACCCTTGCTGGCTGCGTCAAAGGACCCCAGTTGAACGTAAAAACTCACCGTTTTCGCCGATGACTTTGCGGTTGCTAGCGTTACTTTCGCGACGATGGACATGGACCGGATGTCCGCATACCGGCCACTACCTCCGATGCTCGATTTGCGTAACATCGAACACAGTCGACGCGGTCCATGGGGTGTGGACATTCCCGTTCCATTGAAACCAACATGTGACGAGGCCGAGGCTGCATGGCGCAACGTGAAGGTTCAGTGGGATGCCATGAATGACCATGCGCCGCCGAGTCCTCATGCCATGAGCTGGATTATGGGTTTGCGGGCTCCAACTAGCGGCCCATTGTACGCCAAAAGTGATTGGCAGCCGTGGGTACAGATGCATCCCATCACAATGTGACCCCGTGGTTCTTTCGTCATAGATCGTTTTCTTTTAATCATCGGATGCCCATATACGTTCACTTCCTAAATGCGTGCACAGCGTTCATACTCAACTCATAGTACATTCACATGGGTATTGTGTTTAACAATGTTAATGAACTTTTTCAAGCATAATGTATCCGTTACATTGCGCTTGTACTTGTGTGTTCAGTTGGGTACATGATTAATGTTGTATTGGGTTTAATGACAACATCCCCAATGCCCCTATCACATAGACAAACAATCAGTAGCACATCCAGGCCTGTTGAAATACATCATTGTGTCCATTTCTTACACAAATGGCATTGATAATGTCCTTCCATTCTCAAGGTCTAGCGCAATCAGTGTGCAAAGCTTCCCATGAAAGGAACGGCCGTCCATTGACCAACCATCGCTGGATCGTAGGTCACAAAGAATGGATCCAAGCCAGGATCTCACAAGTAGGACACAAGTTGCCAGTGAGACAGCAACCATCTGGGTAGCAATCCACAAACTCCACATCGTTGTCTGTGTCGGATGATGTTGAGTCAGCGCCCTCTAACTCACAGTCCTCCATGTCGTAAAAGACATCTTCCTGGTCCTCGTCACACACACTGTTATCATTCTGACACGCTCCATGTTGACAAGGACACATGTACATCTTCACAATGTGAACTGGCCTTGGTGTCCAATCCTTCCACATCATGAGGATGTACGTCGCAACGGCCCCAGCCAGGAATGATGTCACAGAACCCATGGCACTCTGCGCCGGTGTGAAAGTGAGGCGACTAAAGTGAAGTTGTAATGAAGAGAATGAACCACAGGACATTGTCAGTCCTTCATAGCACAATTTCTTAAGACTTAAAACATGAATTACTACTTTGCAAATCCATGTTTGAGTAATGTCCTTCACTGTATTATAAGCATTCACACAACCCAGGGTTTAACACTTGTTCACAAACGAACATGGTTCATTAGGAAAACATTTCAAAACTTGGTAAAACACTATGGCGTTCTAGTCCCCATCAGACCCACTCTACCCCACATGCACTATACCCAACAATTGTGCTAGCCCTGCAACAGTCCTCCTCCATGACAAAATCTTGGCTCTCTGACATCCCTTGTAGACCCACTGGTAGAGGTAAGGCACCTTCCTCCTCTTCCCACTTGGTCCTTCCTGTTGTGACCATGGGTGAGGCTGGGTGTCGTTGAAATTGGTCATTGGACGCTTGCGGACAGTTCGTTGCGCATTTTGTTGAAGGATATGTGGAGTCCACGAATTGCAGGCCGCCTAGCAATCATCATCGTCGCCGATCAGAAGGCTGGCGCAGCCGGTCAGATCCGGAGCGTCTCTTCCCTAACGCGGACGCATGTCGAGGTTCCAACTACCGTTATTCGCATGTGATTGGTAGAGACGGGGATTGTTGGGCCGATTCCATTGTCATCCGTATTCTGTGTGGGGCCTGCTAGGATTGTTGGAGGAGGGAAGCCTTGAGTTTATCCCGATGGATCGACGTGGAGTGCCGAGCAAGGCAACCTAGGCAACTATAAGGCTGAAACCACGCGGACATGAAGTTGTAGTCATTGTTGAAATCGATCGTTGAGGGGCCCAACGACCGATTTCAACGACACCTAGCCTCACCCCATGTGTGCTCCTACCTGGACCGCCTTGGACTTCACCTGCAACACACACATGGCGACATTAGAGGATGAATGTGAAGTTTTGAGCAAATGAGGGATGAACAAGTGGAATCAGCACCTTTTGGAGCAAGATGTCATACTTACCTTTTAAAAAACATCAGGCTCGTCATCCCACTCATCTGCGCACTCCTCCCACCCATCCATGACGCAGGCCTCTTGCTCTTCACGGACAGTTCTTGCCTCCCACTCCCTCTACTGCTGCGGGTCAGTGAATTGGTCTCTATCCTCGTGCTCTTCCTCATCTGAGTTACTAAGAACGTGCCGTTCAAGGTCATAGATCTCTTCTTGCGCAGAGTCATAGCTAGCTGCCTCGAGGTCGTACTAACCATCGTCATAAGCGCCACCCGTCGGCCCTGTTGCCCTTGCACTTGCCACAGCGGCTACAGAGGCCGCAGCAGCAACTGTGCTTGCTTTTTCACTGGTGCTCCTGCGCCCCGCCTGCCCCGCCCATCCCCAGCCTGCGCCAATCCCCAACAAGCTGGTCCCTGGACTGTCGTCAGAAAGGAGGACAATGGTTTCTGCTACTGTGCCTGCAACACGTGAAACCGCTATGGTGTTACGAGGGGTTGCAGTGGCAGCTGTCGCAACTTGTGCTACAGTTGCTGCAGCTTCTCTCTATGTTGGGGTCTCGGCTGGAGGCCACCTACCAGCGTAGGCCTCTGCCCTCACGGCAACTTCTGGGCGCTGTAGCCGGCGTTGAAGTACATTGGCTGCTACCTCAGTAGCAGGAGACACAGCAGGCTTGTTGGTACACTTCTTCTTCGTGTGTCCCTTCTGGCCACAGAGGGGACATATGTAGTTCTTCCGACGTTTGTCGTCGCGGTCCCACCGAGCGCTCTTCGGCCGTCCTGCTCTACGATAAGGTCTTGGCTACTGCCACAGTACTCCCTTCGGGGCTTTTAGCAACGCAGGGTTAACGCCTGGCGTGAAGACGTTGTTGATGCGCCTATACGCCATTTGAGTGAGTCCAATGTTGCAAAGAGGCTCGGCTTGCTCCCCACGGCCGATGAAGAATGCGCATGCATGCGCACAAGGCTGGCCCCACTCCTTCCACGCACCCCAACTGCATGTCCGGTCCTACACATTCACCATACGAGCCCAGTTGCTCGGCCACGTCACGTTGCAACTCTGTGGCCCTTCCTCCACGATGTCGTAGTTGTGCGCTAGGACACTGCTGTTGAGCAAGCGCTTTGCCGGTGTTGGCGCAAGTTGACCTTCGCATGACTTGATTAATTTGCACCTGTCTGCAAGTAAGCGCTACACCCATGTGTACAGAGACACAAAACAGTAGAAGGGGAATAGTTTCCTGCACTCAACAATGCGTACGTTCAATGACTCCGCCACGTTCAAGGTGGTATATCCACCACGGCCGAGAGGACAGTACAACCTAGCCCAGTGCTCCCTCGGTATGCCGCTCACCCCGTCTGCTCCGAGGAGGCGCACTACAGCGCAGGAGTTCACAGTTCACGCAGATGCTCTTCACACCTCGTCCATTTTGCGGGTGTGAGCGCATGTGCTAGCCGCCAAAACCAGTACCCAGCTTTCTTCCTGAACTTCTCCCTTATGTTTTGCCGCAAGTGGAAGCAGCGTTAGGTGTGATGGGCCCCAGGCAGCTCCTTCTCCATAGTGTTCAATCAACCTTTGTCATGGTCAGAAATTATGAACGTACCCTTCTCTATCGTCATGGAATACGCGATCGCCAGCTGCTCCAAAAACCACATCCACTTCTCTTCATTCTCTCCCTGAACCATGGCCGACACCATCGGCATAGCGTTGCCGTTGGCGTCGAAAAACTGGCTTATGAGGAGCACCTGTTTGTGCCCATTTTTAAGATGCCTGCCGTCCATCGTGAGGATCCGTCGTGCGTGCTGGAACCCCAGGACAGTGGCACCAGGGGCGACGAACGGCCTGATGAAGATGACGTCCTTGGTCGCCTCCGCGAGGGCATGCGTGTTCTGTTCCACACGCTTTAGTTAGAGAGCACGAGGGGAATTCTATTAGAATTATGTCGACAAGTCTGGCATAGATCACAAGAGAGCTGCCCTGAACAAGTCAACATGTCCTACCTCTTCACACTATAGTGGGAAAAGGCTCCATGATAGGGCCTTGGGGCCGATGAGATTTTCCTTCGCCTTAGACTTTGCCCGGTACATCGTGTTCTTGTCGACCGCTTTGCCTGTGACTTTGCGCACCACGGTCGACGTCTTCACATCAGCTGTGGGGTTTTGCTTGAGCGTCAAATCAATCTGCCGCGCCATCCACTTGACAGTCTTTGCTGGGTCTCCGCGACCAACTCCTAAGACACACTTGTGTCCGTCAACAAACTCGTCCACCATGACACCAGCGCCATTTGGGGCCACATGGGTACAGAGAAGCCACGGGTAATCTTTCTCCTTGAAATGTCCACACCGTGCAGTGAACCGCGTCTTCTCAGTGCATACCCACTGAATAGTCATCCAGTTTGTGATGGCGTAATCATCGACTGTTGCGCGTGCCTCAGCCATGTTCCGGGATGAAATCCCTGCGGAAAAAGAAGCCTTTGTATCTACGCTTTGGGGCCTGACCAGACGCCTCATCGTTCGAAGACACTGCACCACCAACATCGACATGGCACGATTCAAGGGACCAATCGTTGGCCTGAAATTATGCACACAAGGGGAAACCGGGATAGATTTTTTACCAGCAGCATGATTCGGACGAGACAACCTCAGTGTGTCTCTTGCTTGTTCGGGCGAAATGAGGAGCACCTGAGCACGCTGCTCATGCTCAAAGTACTCGTCATACACAAAGTTTTGGGTGGATGGGGCTTGGGGCACGAGACCTGGCCCGTTGAGCTGCGGGCGTGAGAGACCACGAGGTTCATAAACCACAGGAGCGTCGCCTCACCTACGCCTACGCGACGTAGCCCACTGCAACTGGGCAGCCATCTTGGCCGACGTGGGTACAATACATGTAAAATTGGAAGTAAATGCACTAGATACCCAGGCTCACCAGGCTTAGAGGCATCCACAAGCGCGCCCATGGCACACGGCAGCCGTGCGTGGTGGGTGTCTCACGAGCATGACGGGGCCTTGGACCCTATTGTCAACTACGGTCGAGAGTATGGTCCAGTGCGGGACCACGGGACACCCTGGATAGGACGCTGGAAGGCGATGGTCTCCGCGCCAATCGTTCACGCGACGTGTGCATGATAGACAAATGTACGTAGTGGCACGTGTTCGTTGGGATTGACCGTCCTCGTAAATGCACGTTAACCGACACGATGTGTCTGATTGTGTGGCCTCGAGTCGGCGCATGGAACATAGCAAAAACGACGCTTTGTGAACATTGGACAGCCTCACGATTGCTGACACAGACTTCGAGCGGGTTTACATTGCGTGCTGATGAGGAACCGTTTTAAGTGCCGATGTGTACAATGGGTTTTGCCAAAGGACGATCGGTCCTTAGTGAATATCGGTTACACGCAGAGGAAGTCCGACGACTTTCCTTTGCAGAAATGTTATCCCCCCATATTACAATGCCCGTTCAGAGGGGTCGCAAACATGCTACGCATTGCTCTCGGCACTATTGGACGGTGTCATTTTTCGTCAATAAAAGAGCGTTGATCCGTACCCGGCCGTTCACGCACAGTGGACAGTCATGTTTTGCAGAAACGCAAATTGAATTTTTCAAGGTAATATTAATAACCCCATGTCACCATTGTCAAAAAAAAGTGCACCATACCGGTATGGCGTGAAAGACAGCTTCCTAGCACTGCTGTCGCTGGCGCGGCGGTACAAGCCGGCCAGCTAACTCACTAGCACACACAGGTGGAGGTGAGAGCAGCAAAGGGTTGGCTAGGGACACAAGTACAAGTGTCAGAAGCTGCAAAATGTTGAATTGTGCAGAGAGAGATGACAAATGAAGCCTAAGCAGCCTAAATGGTACCACAGCTCTACTAGATGCACACACACGCACGGCGCACAAGGGCGCTCTTTTCTAGCAGGACAAAACAGTGGCAAAAACACAGTTTTGGTCACAACTCCCTGTAGACACGTTAGAACGATGAGCCGTTTGAACCAGAACGGCCGCATCGACAATATCTACGTCCTGATAGGGTGCACGCCTATGTGTTGTACCACGGCATGAATCTAATAGACATGAGAGTCTTCTGGGCGTCCATCGCTGCCGGCCGCCGGTCTTCTACCACCGTCGCGAGTCTCAGGGATTTGCACGTGAATGGACATGAGCCGAGGGGTCACCGTAAGCCGTGTACAGCACACAACAACATGGCATACTAAAAACGCCAGATGTGGACATGGGGTTCTAAACAACAATGACACTGGTTATGGGGTTGATACTTTTTAACTAGCTGGATATGGGGGACATAAAATTCCGCTTGGATATGTGAGGGTCCTGTAGGCTGCTGCGCTAGACAAGTAAGCAGCAGCTGGGGTGAGGCTTGGAAGACACCAAGCGAGCAATAGTGTTAACGTGGAAGTTTAGACGCGTGTTGGTTAGAAAAACGACGGGTAACAGACAATGAGGTGGTAGCCGTCGGGTGGAGGGAGCGAGCGAGCGAGCAGCGAGCTCGATCTCGTATGCTCTCTCCCAAGTTCACCAAACTGAACTAAACTACCCACTAAAAGTTGCAACCTGTCAACTAGGTCATTGGAGGGAAGAAAGGCCAAGGAATAGGCCAGAGTATGAACCCGACATAAATGTGTGTGCACAAATGCACGCCAGCCAGAGACACGTGAGATTTGATGCCTGGTTGATGCCCGGCTGTGAGTCTCGCTGTGAAGTCATGCCACCATGGCGTAGCAGCCAGCAAGGGTTGCCTCTCTCCAGTTAGTCACCTGCGTCAGTGAGGTGAGTGTGCAACGAGGGCAGAGGTCACCGTGTGGTACTGACACAAACCCAACACTCCCCCATGACCCACGGCCGACTTGCACAATGGCACAACAGGCACTACACTGACGTCACGAGAAGTGACACGACACAAGACTGTACACAGGCACTGGCACAACAGATCAACCAGGAGGATCACGAGGACACAACAGGCCAATAGCGTGAATTGCTGCCTTGAAGACATTGCTGCTAAGTGCCTTTGCGAGGAAGTCTGCACGTTGCTGTCGGGTGTCGACCCACACAATCTAAACATTGCCTGCAGCCACACGCTCACGCACAAAATGATGTTCCACATTGATATGCTTTGTGCGCGTGTGATGCATGCCATCATGCTCAGCAATAGCCTTTGTACTTTGGTTGTCGCAACGCAAGGTGATGCAGCGAATGGGAACACGCAATTGCTGCAACAAACGACACAACCAGACACTTTCACAGGTTCCAGCACCAAGGGAAACATACTCTGCCTCACTGGAGCTACGTGCAACACAACCTTGCTTGCCACTTTTCCAGGAGATCACAGTCCCACCAACAAGGAAGACATAGCCAGTGCGACTGCGTGCATCTGTGTCATGCACCCAATCACTGTCAGTGTACCCATCAACGACCACTGACGGTTGCGCCCGGTAACAGAGACCAACTCGGGCAGTGGAGAGCGCATACCGCACAACACGTAGTGCGGCTTCCATGTGCCGTGCACGTGGCGACTGTGAGAACTGCGCAAGGAAGTTGACAGCAAAGGCTACGTCTGCTCTAGTGGTGGTGGCACGGTACATGAGAGACCCTATGACTCGCAGGTAGTCGGTCACGTCCACCGTCTCCCCCAGTTTCGACACGTCCAGAGTTTTCAACAACCTCTGCCCGGCGGGCGTCATCGGTGTTGAGGCGGTGGGGACAGAATCAAGCAGGGAGGCAAAGCGCTCCTCCAGGCTCCTGACGTACGCGGCCTGGTGGACGTGCAGAACGGGACGAGCACGGTCACGCTCAAGCTCCATACCAAGAAACACGCGAGCTGGACCCAAGTCCTTCATCTTGTACGTGGACTGCAGCAGGGACTTCACATTTGACACAGCTTCGCGACTCGGGGACGCAATAAGCAGGTCATCGACGTACACGAGGATGGCAGCAAAGGGCGCTGACCGTGGAGTGACAAAGAGGGAGGGATCCACCGTGCTCCGGCGATATCCTCCCTTCTCCAGAGTGGAGGTGATCTCCTGGTTCCAGCACCGTGGTGACTGCTTGAGGCCATAGAGGGCCTTTCTCAGTCTCCAAACTCGACTGGTGCCGTCAGAGAACCCTGGAGGCTGCACCATGTAAATCTCCTCATCCAGCCGACCGTGCAAAAAGGCATTGTTTACATCCATCTGCTCGAGCTCCCAGTCGTGGTGTACGACAAGGCTCCGGAGGGCTCGAGCTGTGGTGTAGCGTCCGACGGGAGCAAAATTCTTGTCAAAGTCAACGCCGGGGACTTGGGAAAACCCCTTTGCCGTAAGTCGAGCCTTGTTCTTGTCGAGCTTGCCATTAGGCTTGTACTTACGATGGAAGACCCAGCGGGCATCGATCGCCTTGCGGTCTGGTGGGAGATCGACCAGCTCGTATACGGCGTGGTCATCCAGGGCTCTCAGCTCGTCCTGCATGGCAGCCTCCCACTGTTGGGAGTTGGGTGCTACCCGTGCCTGGCGAACAGTGGTCGGGTCAGGCGATGGCTGTGGGGCAACGACCGTTGCATTGCACTCGGCAATGCTCCCAAGGATGGCGGTCTCGAGCGCACGCTCGTGGTCGGATGTGAGCAGTGTGTACCCAAGGACAGAGTTGGGATGCACAACTCCTGTGGCTAGGCCCAGGGCGTCCATACCAGTAGGTATCGCTGGGAGCTGTCCAGACGAGGTCTGCGAAGGTTGAACAGAGGACGCTGCAGAACCAGAGGAGCGAGAGGGAAGCGCACGCAGGCGGCCGCCACGAATAAAAGGTTCGATGGGGGCAGGGCGTGGAAGAGCACTGAGTGGACTGGGTACGACTGGAGTGAGTGGACTGGATGGGGACGCAGCAGAATGTGCGGGAGAGATGGACTCAGCAGATGGGGACTCAGGTGATGACACCACAGGGGATGACGGAGCTCCAGGCGAGCTAGACGACACCGACGGGGGGACGTCAGAGGATGGTGGAGTCACAGTGCCGGCCGTTGGAGAACGCTCCGAGGGTGAAGGCTGCTGAGACGGAACAGTAGCAGAAACGGCAGGGGCAGACGGGACTGCCGGGCCGACCTCCCCCCCGCAACCGAGAGAGCAGAAGCAGGGAGGCAGCGGACGAGTGACGATCGAGGTCACAGAGAAACACGGACTTGAAGAACAAGGCATCGCGGGACTCAACGACGCGCTGGCGTTCTGAATCCCAGAAGCGCCAGGCTTTGGACTGGGAGGAAATGCCCAAGTAGGGGCAGAGACGTCCACGCGGGGAGAGTTTCCCATCGCGGAGATCCTCTGGGAGCCAGACAGATGCAATGTTGCCCCAGACGCGAGCCAGGCGGAGGTCAGCACGAGAGCCGTACCAGCGCTCAAAGGGCGTAACGGTGCGGGGAAGGGGACCGTGAGGGACGCGATTCCACACCCAAGTCATATAGATCATGGCCTGAAAGGCAAAGAGAGGGGAGAGCCCAGACTCAGACAAAAGCGTGCGGACTCCATCGGCAAGGGTCCGATTCCAACGCTCAGAAACTCCGTTTTGCTGAGGTGTGTAAGGAGCTGAAGTCTCCAGACACACCCCTTGGGACTCGAAAAATCGAGCTGTGGGCCCAAGGAACTCACCGCCACGATCACTGCGAAAGATGCACAGTGAACGCTGACACGCACGTTCAGTCTGAACGAGCCACGATGCGAGGACAGAAGCAGCATCACTCTTCTGACGAAGAGCGAAGATCCAAAAAAAAACGGGAAAATTCGTCAGTAAGGCACAGGACGTAATGCCCGACCCCCCCAAGAAAGTCATGGGGAAGAGGTCCCATGACGTCGGCATGAACAAGATCGAGAGGGTGAGCGGACTGGGAGTCCGAAGAGGCAAAGGGCGAACAATGCATTTTGCCTTGGGTACAGTCCAAGCAGTCAGAAGGGCATGGCGCGGGGAAGGTGGAAGGCGACAAGCCAACAGCGGGTTGAAGGCAAAGCATGCTATTGATAGCATCAGTGTGCACATGGCCAAGACGGCGATGCAAGAGCTGGATATCAGCTGGAGAAAGGGAAGGCGCGACGTGAGCAAGGGACAAGCCAACAGCGGGTACAGAGGGGGCATGAAGGGGAACACGATACAGCTTGGCATACTTATCCCCTCGCAAGACAATGCGACCAGAAGAGCGAAGACGGACAGTGCCCACGTCCTGACTAGCGGAAAAATCCATGCCTTGATCGTCAAGAGACGTCACTGACAGCAGGCTGAGTTCCAACGAAGGCACGAACAGAACTTCAGGCAGAAACAGCACGCCACCGGGGCCGACAAAACGGACAACACCAATGCCTCGGACGGGAAGGAGCTGACCGGAACCAGTGCGCACAAAGCGAACAGAGCCGACAGGACCCAAGGAGACAAAAGCGGACCGAACAAAGGTCACGTGATGGGTGGCTCCGGAGTCGAGGACCCAGAAGCCACCAGAGACATGGACATTGGGAAGGACGCCACAGGTGGAAACAATGCCGACGGAGGGCGGGGATGAGTCACAGGCAGCAAGACAACGAGGGAGAACGACAAACTGCCAGTGCTCCACCCAAGGAATAGACGAGGATGGCAACCCAAGAACGTGACCGGGGGGGTCCCCACGAAGGACGGTGTCAGTCTGACAGGCAAGACCTCTGGCCAATGAAGCCACACTCTCACCTCCCTGATCACGAAGGTGAAGACGCTGGAGGAGAGACTGCTCCAGTTGGCGCTCGCTGTCAATGGAGGCTGCAGACGATGGAGCAGGCACGCTCGAGGGAGAGGCGAACCACAAAGGAGGGATGTAGGCCAAGGAAGGTGGGCCCGCAAAAGCGGGCGCTCCATAGGGCGGCTGCCAGCCCCAAGGGTAGAGGACAGGCGGATGGACGCCGGCGACACCGGTGGTGGAGTAGGCCTGAGCTGGGGAGGGACTAGCAGACGAAATAGAGCTGGAGTTGGAGCTGGAGCTGACGCCGAGAGAAGAAGAGGAGGGCCTGCTGGTGTGCGCCCAGTGAGCACGCATGGCGCGTGCGAGGCGGACGTCGTCAGGGGGTGCAGGGCACTTGCGAGCGGAGTGCTCAGAGGAGCCACAGTTCCAGCACACCACCTCACCAGGAACACGAGATGGCGTAGCAGATTTGCTCTTCCCTTTGCCTTGCCCACGACCGCGTCCACGTCCATGACCCTGGGAGGCAAGGGCCGTGGCCATAGAGGTAGAGGAGGAAGAAGAAGGCAATGGAGACGAGGCCGATGGAGCAGCGGAGGAAGAAGTGGATGTGGCGATGGAGACGGCGGCCGCTCCTGCGACTGTAGTGCGATGAAGGCGCTTGTTTTGGAGGCTCGACCACCACGCTGCAAGCCTATCAGCGACAAAGTCCCAGAGGGCACCAACGCCTGGAGGAGATTCGGGTGGAACAGGCTGGGAGGCAAGATGCTATAGCTCGTCTGCTTTGACATCACGGAGAAGGTCGGACAGCTCGGGGATTAACCCGTTGACCATGGTGTGCACAGCTGATAGCTGACCTGGTGCGGCCTTATCAAGTTCGTGAAGCAGCTTGAGCCTACGTGCCTAATAGGCGTCGGCCGACTTGTCCGCTCGCATTAAGAGTGTGTTGAACTGAACGGTGAGAGCACTTTGTGCCGCCTGACCTATACTGTCGTGCGCCGACGAAGCATGGTGTACGCACCGACTGGGTCAGCCAGACGCTGAACAGCGGGGTTAGCATTGTAGGTGTCAACCTCGTCGACGAGTGTCTCATGGGCAGTAGCAATGAGGGCACGGACAGCGCGAGCAGACTCGTCAGCGACAGGGGTGAAGGAAGGTGTGGCAGGGAAGTAGTATTCCCAAAGACGTTCTCCCTGGGGCCATGCACTAAACCGGGTCTCCCAGGAGGAGAAAACAAGTCCAGTAGAAAAGACAGGAGGCTGGGAGAAGAAGTCATGCTGGCGGGAGACTGCGACAGGAGAGACAGCAGATGGGGTGACAGCAGGGTTAGAGGCAGCAGAGTTAGCACCAGGTGGGGTGGAAGAGACACCGGCACCGGCGCCAGCAGAGGAGCCAGCGGGCAGGACAGAGGCAGCAGGCAGCCGCTTGAGCACAAGCGCAGCCACCTCATCTGCGAAGGCGGCACGGTTGTCCTTTGCAACTTTGAGGCGCTCTTCAGCATCACGCTGAGCATCGCGAGCGAGGGCCAGCTGACGCTGAAGGTCTACTATGACCGACTCGTCGTCACCAGGCATGGTGACGACTAATGGGCCCTGCCGAGAAAATTTTGGCAGAGTTTCCCCCGCCCCAGTGGGCGTGGGAAAATTGGGAATGCCTTAGCCACTATGAATATGTGCTGCAAGACAGCCCGACCCAAACCACACAGACAAGCCACCACAGAGAAAAGAGACAGAGGACGGGAGAAGGGAAATGCAGACAAGGAGACCTCACGAGGCGTGTGAGGGGCTGCGCAAGAGAGCAAGAACAGGCGGGATAATGGAAGTAGCTGCAGCGGAGAGCACAGAGACGCAAGATGCAACCGGCACAATCAGTGCCAGGCAGCCTATGGTGAAGGCGGCGCCAATGGTAGGAAGGATCGCCGCTGCAACGACGGCCGCCGTGACGAGTGTGGTGATGTCAGAGGGTGCGGATGCGGATGCTGCAACAGCGACGGCTGTGGAGGTGCGAATGGCCGTAGCTGCAGCGGATACGGCAGAAGCTGTAGAAGCTGTTGCAGAGGCCACAGATGATGCCGCTGCCGCTAGCTGTGTCCCAATGTCAGCCGCTGCCGCAGCCAACGGTCCAGCTACAACGGCCGCCTCAGTGTAGGACTCAGCGACGCGGTCAGCTGACGTTGATGTAGGGGCACGTGCTGCTCTAGCTGCGGCGGCAAAGGTGGCAGCAGCTGCAGCTGCCGCGTCTATCACGGCGGACGCGGTACGTGTGAAGGTGCGAGCAAGCTCTAGCGCGTCCTGACGCCAAGTTGAGTGCGGCAACGCAGCACCGGTGTCGTGCGGCTGCTGAATCCCCCTAGAGGCACCAGGGGAGGGAGGGCTTACCGAGCGTTGTAGTGCCGAGCTCTCCCCTGAGTCGCCACCGAGATCCTCCCAGTGCGCCAGCGTGACGACGACCACCACCAGACGGTGGTGCGGAGACTGCTACAAGGTTTTAGTGCCGATTCTCCACAATGCCGCTTGCTGCTCCTGTCACGTTGGTTATGCGGCTGCTGTGGTGTAGGTATGTGCTGCAGCTGCTGCTGCTGCTGAGCTGCTGCTGACCTGTTTGCTGAGCAACTGCTGATCTGCTGCTGAACTGCTGCTGAGCTGTTTGTGAGCTGTTGCTGAGGCGATGCTACGCTACTGTTAAGATGCTGATGCGAAGCTGCTGAGTTGATGCTGAGCTGCTGTTGAGCGGTTTGCTGAGCAGCTACTGATCTGTTGCTGAGCTGTTGCTGAGCTGCTGCTAAGCTGTTTGCTGAGCTGCTGCTGAGTTGCTGCTGAGGTGATGCTATGCTGCTGCTAAGATTCTGCTGCGAAGCTGCTGAGGTACTGCTCAGCAGCTGCTGAGTAGTTTGCTGCTAAGATGCTGCTGCGAAGCTGCTAAGGTGCTGCTCAGCTGCTGCTGATCTGCTGCTAAGATGCTACTGCTAAGCTGCCGCTGAGCTGTTTGCTGATCTGCTGCTGAGTTGCTGCTGAGCTAATGCTGCGGTGCTGCTAAAATGCTGCTGCGAAGCTGCTGTTGAGCTGTTGATGAGGTGCTGCTGCTGGGCTGTTGCTGTGGAGCTGAGGAGCTAGATCCACTACTACTGGGATGCTGCGAGGATGCTGCTGCTGAACTGCGGAAGCTGATCCGTTGTTCACGTTGCAGCTGTTGTAAACACTGCTAGGAGACAGCAACGGACCCCCCCACGCTGCCGAAAATTTTCGGCAGCGTTTCCCCTGCCCCAGTGGGCGTGGGAAATATGGGAAGGCCGTGGGAACACTTGTAGGAACCTGTTCCAACCCCACCCAACCCAGGAATAGAGGGGAGCCCAACCAGCAGGAGGAGGGGAAGACCAGAGAGCCCGGGCGGCAGAATGCCGTCACTCGCTGCTGCTGAGGCTACTGCAGTCAGCTGCTGTTGTGCTAGTAGATTGTGATGGCGGGGTAGATGCGCGACGCCAAGAGTGGCCATCGCGGGTTTGGCCCAGGATACGTGGGCAGCAGATCGATCCGCTGCCCGTCTTCCACGCAAATGGCTCTGATACCAGTAGGCTGCTGCGCTAGACAAGTAAGCAGCAGCTGGGGTGAGGCTTGGAAGACACCAAGCGAGCAACAGTGTTAATGTGGAAGTTTAGACGCGTGTTGGTTAGAAAAACGACGGGTAACAGACAATGAGGTAGTAGCCATCGGGTGGAGGGAGCGAGCGAGCGAGCAGCGAGCTCGATCTCGCACGCTCTCTCCCAAGTTCACCAAACTGAACTAAACTACCCACTAAAAGTTGCAACCTGTCAACTAGGTCACTGGAGGGAAGAAAGGCCAAGGAATAGGCCAGAGTATGAACCCGACATAAATGTGTGTGCACAAATGCACGCCAGCCAGAGACACGTGAGATTTGATGCCTGGTTGATGCCCGGCTGTTAGTCTCGCTGTGAAGTCATGCCACTATGGCGTAGCAGCCAGCAGGGGTTGCCTCTCTCCAGTTAGTCACCTGCGTCAGTGAGGTGAGTGTGCAACGAGGGCAGAGGTCACCGTGTGGTACTGACACAAACCCAACAGGTCCGCCCTTCGAGAATGTGGACATGCGGGCTATTTTGCCTATTGTTTTTCCTCCTAACATATAAGTCCCGGGATCAATTGTTTCGCTGGTCTAGCCAAACAACTGACTTGACTGGACGGGAAGCTTGGCCAAGCTTCCCGTCCATTTTATTACACAAAGCGTATTGTCCGTTATCTAGCTGACTCGCTTTGCTTGTCCGATTCCGTTCTGTTCGGTTTCTTCCTTCACGAAAAACCCGTGTTTTGACGCGGACAAAGAGCCTTCACTGTTCAATGCCCCGCAATGCTCGAAGTCTGAGGAGCGACGCAGAGAGCGGAAACAATATTAAATGTTGAAAAAAACGCTGTGTGATTGTCGGCGCAGAGATAAATGCAGAAAAAAATAGTTTATTTTCCCAACTAAGCGATTGTAATAGGGTTACTATGTTGGGTACATGTAGGGATTACCCACGAAATTCGAATGTGTGTATGCCCTACCCGGTATTCGGAAGAATAACACCACCTTACCCAGCGTTCGGAAGAATAGGGCTCCCCTACTCGGCGTTCGGGAAATAATACTCCCCTACCAACGAACATCGAGGAAAAAGAGCATGTCGACGGTGCATGCGATGCAGCCTCGACATGCTGACATCATCAGTACTTTTCTAACATTCACAAACCCCTCTTTTGAGGGGTTTGTGAATATTCGGGGGGTTTTCACGTGGTTTGCATGGGGGGTCCAAGACTCCCCATGCATTGAAAGGGAACCTGTTGGGCTCCACTACCGTTGGGCCTAGTAGGAGCGCGTGCAAAACTAAAACCCTAAAACCCCGAAAGTTATTCGGGGTAGGGTTTGACTAGTGTTTGCGTGAAAAAAGTGGGGAGTTTACGTGATGAAAAAAGAACAGAACGAGCGTTTTTGCTTGTTTTTTGAATTAACATTTTAGCTCGATCGCGATTCTCGCGTGGGAGCGAAAACTGCGATCGAGCGAGGGGGGTTGACATGCCCCACCTCGCTCCTCTCGATCATCGGCGCATGCCGCTGATCGAGCATGGTGAAGCGATCGGGCAGTGTAGGCTTTTTTGGAACCTCCGGGCTGGGGAGGTCAATTTTGAAAGCGCCGGGTAGGGCGTTCCTGACCCCCTCGCTTTTTGGGTAGAAGGGCTATTTGGCCCTACTATGTAACCCAACAAAACCGCGAGAGATCGGTTAGACACTTCCTGATACAAAAAAGGTGGGCAGCAGAACACGGCCCAGCGAGGCATTTGAGAGCGGTCAGTAAATTATCATTGTTTGAAGGAGTCCAGGGCGAGCCAAGGGCAGCGTACCTACAGGACGTGCGCGGTCGGCGAGACCCTCGGATTTATGTTTAGGGACCTGTTGTGTCAAAATATGTATTTATTTCTCGGTGACGTCGAAACCCTCGCTGAGATACCTCACCACACATTCTTTGTTGCTTCTTCTCGAGGTACTGGAATTGCGATTTGTCTCCCTTTCTGTTTGAATCATGAAAAGTTGAGAGTCCCATCGTCGCCTGGGTATGTAGACTGAACACTCGATTGATATCGAAACCGCGCGATGGATGCATACCCGCACAAACATAGAGAGATACGTGGCGGATGCCAAAACATTCTGGACAGTTCCCGGCTTCGGTGTGAAGCAGGGATTCTCACTATTCTTCACTGCCCATGATATAATATCGAACAGGTCTTCGTAACTAGTTCCATCGCGCTAGGCGGTTTTCTCGTGTTCCTGCTGTCTGGTCATGAAATAGTTCAACCTATCATCCCGAACTCAATTTTTAATTTCCGCCTAGTGACGGAAGTATCGCCGGTGAATGCGTAAGAATGGCCGGGATCGATCGAACTTTGATGTGATCCTCGATGAGCATAAATCTTCAGCCCGCAGGTGTGCCCGCAGAAATCTTCTGCCAATGACCCCGAATGTGAAAGCTTCACGGCCGAGGCTTGCGTAGCTCGCGCCCGACTCCGGTTCGCGAGACACTGTTCGTGCGGGCCGCAAACAAGTATGATTAAAGACGATTTGTGATCACATTCCCTTCCCAAACCAGTCCGTTAAACGAACGTGCAATTCACGTCAGGTCCAACCCGTCCGCCCGTTCCGTTCACTTTTGGGTGCGCCTGGTTGTAGTCACATTCGATGGTTGAACGCTACCGGACAGAGGCATTGCTCAGTTTTGTTGAGGACCTCGGAAGTCCACAAGTAGCGCACTGCCTCTCCCTCGTTCAGGACCCGTAATAAGTCGTTCGCCTCCAGTAATGTCCAGATGGTTTTCTCCCGACCATGGACAATTGTCGAACTTTCAGCTGCATCCATCCCATGTTGATTGGCTAGAAGGGGTTGGTTGAACCGATGCCGTTCATCCATTGGTGCGTTATGTGGGACCCACTAGGTTGGTTGAAGAGGCATCGCAGGAAACCCATCCGGATGGGCTATGGTTGAGAACCCCCCTCAGAAACTTGACGGCGATAAAGGCGAAAATCCCGCGGACAGCACGAGCGCCGACCATGGTTGAACTCGACCAACCATGAAATCCAACCACCACCAGGCGCACCCTTTACAAGCGCCACCACGGGTCCCTCGGCGATGCCGTGACGTGTGGGCAACCGCAGGAAATCGCGGCCGCACGAAGTGGCTGGAAAGTATCTTTCCTACAGATACGCGTGGCAGCTGTAGAAAGGGGTTTGTGACGTCGTTTCGTTGATCCCTCAACCACAGCATCGTTCGCCAAGCAGGAGCAGCAGCTACCCGAAGGCGCCGTTTCCAGTGTGCTTCGCTGCTGGACGGTCAGCACTGCGTCGGCACTGGGTGTCTCCCACTGTGGGAGACACCCAGGCTGTCAGAAACCCTAGTGCACCTGCGATACTTCCGTCACTGAGCGCGCACACCGAGCCTGTTGTTATTGGAGCCTCTTGTTTTGTCCACTTCCGTGTGCAATCGAGTTTTTGTCAGATTCCACTTGCCCCACTTGTTCTCCAGGACCGTATCGGCTTCGCATCTCCCACGTCGACAAGCCTTGCTCACCGCCATGTCGACCGCATCAACCCCTCGCTTGTCAGTGGCCATCGCGGCGCCGTCCTCAACATCACACCAGCGCTACCTGCACTTCCGTCTCACCGTGGATGTTTTGTACGACGGAGGCTTTGTCGAGGAAGCTTCCCTCGCAGAGCCGGATGACCCTCTCACGCCCTCCGACGATCCATTCGCTGTGACCGCCGCGGAAGTTCGTGCACCTGCCGAGGAGGACTCTGTTGCGAAAGATGATCAGGGTGAAAAGCAGGGACCCGACGGCGGGGAGGAGGATTGTTTTGGCGACGAGGACTTCGACGAGTTTGACTTCGACGAGGAGTCGCTGGCACTGACGTGGCCGGAGCGGAGAGAGAACACTTTGGGCTGCCGCTGTGGCACCCCGAAGGCCGTGGCGAAGATCGGATCAGTGTTCAGATCTGAACAGATCCGGATGCCCGGCACGGGCTCAGTCGCCTTCGGTCCGACTCACATTCCGGGCCCGTTCAAGCCTCACCCTTTCCCCCCTAGAGCTGTGGCGTAGGCATAACCATGCGACGTGGATAACTTTCAACGGCGGACCTTCGAAGCTATGTTCATCTTCTGGAAGCCATGTTCATCTTCTGCCTTGAAGCTAGTGTCTGGCACTTTGACCCGCGTCTCAGGCCATTAGGAAGTATCTCTCCCTTTGGCCTGGGACGCGGGTTGAAGTGCCCCCTCGGAAAGGTTCCCCTCTTCCTCCTCATGCTCGGGCCGTCTCAGACATTGCAAGCATCGTCCCTCGGGCTAGCACTTGTTCCTTTCCTTCTTGACAGTGCGGACTTCAGTGGAGTGGGTCGCTGCCTTTTTTCCGCAATAAGCCAGCCAGCAGGGAGGTGGCAGTTTCAACTTTCAGGGTGGGAGGTTGGCCGAGAAGCCGGTTCACTTCACTAAACGGCACTCGTGAGTTTGTGTCCACGCTTCTCCAACATGAGTCTGAACCATCCCCGCCTCACCGACATCCGTCGTGCCACTGCCTGCTCCGACGTGCTGGGACCACCGTAATTTCCCCCAAGCTCTCTGCTGGCTTCCTGAACGTTGCAGGAAGCGCATTGAACCATCCATTGATGCACTGCAACCTTGTGTGCTTCACAGTGACACGTTGGCGCATCGTGGTGCCCCCCGTCCAAGCGGAAGTTTGGCGTGATGGGGCAAGCAAGAGGAGGACCCCGGAAGGATATGTGGAGCTTGGGGCCATAGCTGGTGGGCGTCGGGTAGCTGTGCTCTATGCTGGATGGTGGATGTCAGTTTATAGCCGTGTACAGGTGGAGCATGTTAGCTCCTCAGCTTTCTATATTGAGTGCAGGGAGTTTGAAAGATTTGGGTGCCAGTGAGCAGGTGAAGGATGCCCGTCGCTCTGACCAAGCAGCATTGGAAAGCCAACACCCCTCGTCATCTCTCTGTATTCTGCGCAGCCCTTCTCGGCCCAGTCTGTAACACCATGTCCTCTCTGTATATGATCGTCTCTGTGTCCATGGGGAGGTGGAGAGAATCCTTGAAACTTCTTTGTGCACCCCTGTTGTTGATTCTTCCTTGCCATTCCTGACCTGAATGTGGAGCATGCTTCGTTGTATGCCTGCTGAGATGTTAAAGCCCATGACAATAGACACTGGAACCCTGATATTAGATGCTCTCCGCGACCTTTGCCATTAGTTGGGTATGCTATGTGCTAGATGTCCCTTCTCTCTTGCAACAAGCATTCTAGGTACTAAAAAGTTTGGGGATAGTTACTCACAAACCTGCGAATGCTGAAGTTTGGAATGTGGTGAGGCATAATTGACTCAGCTCTTGAATTGTGAGGCAGTCAAACTGTACTTGTTTGACTGTCTGGGAATCGGAGCACTTGATTTGAGTTATGTTCAGATCCAACTCAACTATTTTGCACAGCTTGTAGGCACACATTGTGTGGGCGGCTTTATAGGCATGTCAGCAAATCGCGGTAAACCAACATGGAACATTGTTCATCCTGGTTGAGTGCTACACTTGATGCGCTCCCTGAACTACAATGATTAGGGAAGTCGACTTGAAATGTGTCCCTCGACGTTGGGTTCAATTGGCAGAGTACACATCTCAGCAGAAAGGATGTCACACTACCAAAGATATAGTAACAATTATCCTTGACCTCCATCAAACACCTGAGGAGTGCACGGTGTATCACCTAGTTGACAGTACTGACTTCGCATGAAGTACATGAAATGCACTCACTTCGCAAGCCCCAAAACTACTTGTCTCACAGAACTGATGCAAAAGCTCAGCAAGAGAGTGGACAAATCATACCTCGATCTCGATACTGACAATTTTGGCCTTTCTTATTCTATCATGGCCTCAGGCAGCATATGTATCGATGGCCCATCAGCAATACATTACCTTTCTTCCACAGTGCACCCACACAACGCTGCGACACCGCAATGAGAAGTGGCAGTCAGCTAGGACCACCTTCACTCTGGTTGACATCGGAGTCGCACACCTTGCAATGGTGGCTTCCCGTCTCTTGCTCCCTCAACCGTCCACATCTACGTCTATGTGCACATCGCCCTCTACATCTGCCAAATGCTCTTGTACCATGCTGGACGAAGAGGGAGGACAGAGAGTGCCCTGAAGCCATCACTTGGAAACATCAGGCTGCGTGCCCCCGCCACTACTGCTGCTGGCGCTGCTGCTGCTGCTGGTGGAGTCGTCTGCCGCAGGCTGCTCCTGTTTCTGCAAGCCATGACACATGTTTCAGCAGTACATCAGGGAAAAAGGAAAATGAAGCAGAAAACTTTGGAAAAACAGAAGGAAAGAAGGAAGACCTGTCGCTGTCTGGACGAGGAGTCCGACATGCAGTGCAGGCCAGGTGCAATGCAGACTGGCAGACACAGCTTTTGATCGCAGCCCAAACCGCTGTTGAAGAAGACTAGCCAAGCACAATGGAGAAAGAAACGTCGCAAGCACAACACAAAAAAAAGAAAGAACAGGGAAGCACAGCGGAGAAAACACGAGACGAGCACAATGAAGGAACAACAAGGAGCGAGCTTTCAATCGGCACATTGGTGTGGGGCAAGGAAACTCCACAAATGGAACATTGCTTCCTTCAAAACTTCCGCTTTTGTTTGTTTGTCTGCTCAGGAGGCAGTGTTTGGTGGCGGATGGTTTGCACTTTTCAAAGCATCTCGAGGACAACATTCCTACTGGCCGATGTCCTTCACAACGGCGACGAAGATTCTTACAGAATGACACATTGAAGATCAGAGGAAGGAGTAGCAAACCGTAAACTCACTTGTCAAACAATCACAACACTTGTCAAACAATCACAGCAGGAAAAACGTTTTTGCACAAGGCGTTTTGCAAAACCTCTTGGAGTAGGTAAAACACTTCGTAAACGTTCTGCAAAATGTCTAAGAGTGGGGGAAACGTTTCGTAGACATTTTGAAAACCGTCTACGAAATATGAATCACA
>SZWC01000705.1:35987-86923 GCA_023375785.1 Penium margaritaceum | reverse complement strand
CCGTGGCTGCGCCCCTGTCGCTGCTGCTTCTGCTGCTCGCTCTGCCTGTGGCGCACCTTGCCTTGCCTGCACTGCGTGCGTCTCTTCTGCTTTGGATTTTTTAGTCTTCCAGTCGCTTTGCAAAGCGACTTCAAGACTAAAGCCTTTCACTCCACTTGCACTGCGTACGTCTCCTCAGCCCTGGTCCCGGTATGCCTTCGTATCGAACGAAGGCTGCGAGTCTGCCTGGGGAGCTTCCGCGTCGTCGTATTCCTTCCTTCCTCTCCGCTTCCTGGATGTTCAGATGCGGCTGTGACTGCGCCACCACCCCTCCTCCCCTGCCTCGACCTCCACCTCTACCTCGTTGTCTGCGTCTTCTCTTCCTGCTCGCCACCCCTTCGCCTCGTGATGTCTGTCTGCGGCTTTGGATTTGCCTCCGCTTCTTCCTCCTCCGCCTCTGCCTCGCCCTTGTACGCACCAACGCTTCTCCACCTAGCTCTGACCCTGCACCATTCTTTCACCTCTTCTTCCCTCCCTGACTCACCTTCGACGATCACCGCGCCCGCAGTTTTCACACGGGCCATCCTCACATGCAACGGATCACCCCGCGACGTTCGCGTTCGCAGGTAAGTGAAACCGCGGAGAAGCTGCTGGCGAAAGATATTGAGGCCGGTGTCACACGGCCCCGCAGCAACTCCGAGCCGCGTTCGGCGTTCCCTCTCTTGAAAAAACGACGAGTTGGAAGTCGTCGTTGAGCATCTGCGGTCACACCGGCGCCCGTAGCAACTCGCATCGGCGGGTAGGCACTGACAGAAACCTTCAGAAAGTTTCTGACTGGTTGTCGAGTCGCACCACTCGATAGATAAACGCGCGAACTATCGGGCGCCGTCTACAAGTTGCTAGAAAGTTGCTACACCCCTCGAGGTGTAGCAACTCCTCGCAACTCTCCAAGGTCACGGAATTTTTGGAAAAAAAGTTGTCGGCCGAACCACCGCTGACTCAATTTGCTTGTCCATACTTGGATAGTGACGTCATCAAAGTGAGCCACGTCATCGCATGCACGAGGTCACCTCAATTTGAAAAAATTGGAAAACATAAATCAAAACATGCATTCCACTTGCGAGCAGATGGTGTCACACGTAAGCTGAATGAACTTGGACGCGGAAAAGTGTGCGCCATCTCGGAAATCGAGCACGTTCGACGTGGTTTGCGACGAACTAGTTGATGGGCCAAACGAACACAGCTCACCGTGACTTCCTACGGTGAGTTGAGTTCGTTCGGTGTGACACCGGCCTGAGTAAATAGAAGATGCATCGACAGGCAGGCAAGGTACCACCATGACCAGTTTTTTAACAGGCGTGCTTGCACCTACTCGATTAGAAACGGCATGCCCAGACAACTTAACTTTTCGTCCTCGCGTATCCAGCATCTAGCAATGTTACTCGGCGCAGAACATAGGCTATTCATGTTATGCCGAGCGGAGCTTAGATGGTGAGCAGGTAGAAGTTGTGAAGTAGAAACTATTTGAGAATTTGGGACACTTGAGCAATTCTTAATTAGCATTAAGTGTACTTCCATGACAAGTGTAAAAATGATTGAACACATGAAACAAGCGTCGAGTTACAAATGAGGCATAGTCGGGGTCGTTCGGTCAATCGTCGAGCGAAGTGTGTGGAGTCGCGTTGTGAGTGGTCAAATCGAGATCGACGTCGAAGATGCGAGATGCATCTTTATAAGTTTTGATATTTCTAGATGAATCATGAGGTAAAATAAAAGGTTGTGACACTTCTTTTGTCAATTGTCGAAAGTGGTCGAAGTTGTCAGAAGGTGCGAGAAGGTTCGCCGGAAGACGAGAGTAGTTGGTCGACTTGTCCTCGACTTTCAGAGTGAAAATCGGGGACTCGAAACGCGGTGGGCTATTTCTGTAATGGTAGAAATGCCCACTCGGGAAGATTAGGGACTAGTGTACTTTTGGTACGTAACACTCCCCCCCTTTAGCCGCGACAACCTGACGCACGCACGGATGTAGCCCGGTGACGGCGATAGTATCCTTCGATCACGTGATCGTCGTGTTGGAGGTTGTTGTAGGGTTCCTAATTGTTTTGCGTGGCGTCGTAGCCGTGCCACTTGACAAGGTAGTCTGGCGTTTTACCACGTCGACAATGGCCAAGGATGTCCTCGATGGCATACTCACTGTCCTCGTCCACTTGTACATGAGGGAGAGGCACATCCCTGCCAGGGATGATCTCTCTGGGGTCTCGGTAGTACTTGAGTCTGTTGATATGGAACACCGAATTAACTTGCAAGGTGTCTTAGAGTTTGAGTCGTGCGACCATAGGGGTTTGCATGTGCCTGAACTCAAACGGGCATGTAACGGATTCGACGAAATCCATGGCCCACTAGACCAAAATCGCAGTGCTTGAGGGTCCCTGTGTTGTGATGTGAGTTCATTCTGTCTGTTTGTACAGCTTATTGTGACCACTCGGCCGTGTCCATGCTCGAGCAGATCCTTGATGCGGGCCTAGCTGGCGCCGGAGCACCGACAGTTGGAGGGTCCATCCATTAGCAACTGTCAGACGGCTGCCACAACGTCCCGGATGCTCGCTTGGGTGCTCTACAACTTTTCTACAGATGCTAGAGGTTTCTCGGTGGACAGGCTCTCGAGCCAGATTTGCATGTTTTGCATATTCTGTCCACCAATCGATGCCAAAATTGTGCATGTGGCTAGTGGTAACGTTCGGCTTGAGATTTTGCATCTTTACGTCCAGATGGTGTTGCGTTTGGATGCCTGTGCGCATTGCGGCCAAAACAGTGGTTTTGAGCCGGTTTTAGGACAAACTGACATTGCCGTGTGCATCACCCGCTGTATGCCGCGGCAGGTATTTATGCTTTGTGCTTGTCAGTTATCATCTCTCTCTGCATTACTAAGCTATTCAAACTTATGAGACTTAGCGCGTCCCCCCACCAAGATCCTTGCTATTTCTTCCACCTGCTTGCTTGATAGTGTGATAGCTGACTGGATAGTGTCACCACGTCAGAAGCAGTAAGGTAAGGAAGCTTCCTAGAATTTTCTCATGGTACCAGAGCAGCGAGACCCCTCTCGCCGAGCTGCGCCGTAGAGACACAACACAAGTAGTAGTAGTGAAAGTCACCGCCGCCACCACATTCTGGGACCCGTCGCAGCCAACGTTAGCAACAACGACGTCACCACACAATTGCCACCACCGTAACAAGAGGAGCTGCGACAGTGACAAGATCCAGCAGCCACGCCGGTGAGTAACAGTAGCACCGGGTGGTAGCAGTAGTCGTGTCTGGTTGCCAGCCTGTACACCAAAAGAAAAGGGAGTAGCAACTCGGAATAGCAGCGTGCAGCGGTTACGAGTAGTGGCAGTGCGCACCGACCGCATCGGCAGCCGCGAGTAGCAAAAGCAGTGCATCAGCAGCAGTAGTAGCAGCAGTAGTAGCATTGTTGCTACTGCAGCGACATAAGCAACAGCGGCAGTAGTAGAATTAGAGTGGCAGCGGCATTAATAGTAGCACAGCAGCAGTTGCGGCGGGCGTAATAGCAGCAGACTCGCCACAACAGCAGCGACAGGCTTGCGCGGCACTACTGCTGCACAGCACTATTGGGCAGTTGTAAAGAAGCTGCGCAAGCTTGCGTGGCACTGCACAGGCCTACGTAGCCCCTACGCAGCCGCAACCAAGGGGCGACGACGTCACCCCCATCAGTCACACGAAGTTCGTGTGACGTGCAACAAAAAAAATCGCGAGTATTTTCTTTTTCCAGCGTAAAAACACTAGCTTTTTTTTGTTAGCGTAAAAAATGCTGATGTCATCATCGACTATGCTGACGTCAGTTATGTCAGGGTCGAAACGTCAATTTTTCAAAATGTTTTAACTCCTCGATAAACACTATCAGTTTTTTGTTCGGAGCATTTTTTACGTTTGGCCCCATACTAAGCATCGTGATGATGCCAGTCCGTGACAAGGGCAAAGGGCTAGTTGACCCCTCCTCTTCCTCCCTTTCGGGCGTTTTGAGTCTGCGGTCGTAGTCCTTTACAATCGACGAGCTTCGTTGGTCGTAGGACGAGATGCGCCTGCAAGAGCAATGGCCATTCGACGTGTTGCCGGAGATCACGGAGCTTCTACGGGGTCGTTCGGGGGCCTCACAGCAGTCACCTAGAGGATCTACTGGAGCTGCATCATCTGCTTATTAGTCTACATCCTATATTGCGCCACGACCTTAGCACCACTCATCACAGGTTGACATCTGGGATGAGGAGGAGATTGAGGATGACCCACGCGAGCATGAGCTTCGTGTGCTGGAGGAGCGCATCCATGAGTTACACCTAGGGTCGCACCCTCTCACTCCGCGACCTTCTCGCCGTCAGGATCAGCCATGTCGTTCAACAGCGTTCACTTTTGGTGGCGTTTCCCTCACTGGTCGGCTCCCCATACCCCGTCCACCGTCTCTCGAGCCTGAGGTCGCCCTCCCCACAGAGCGGCGACCGAAGGACTTTGAGACACCTCCACCCCGTTATGATAGCGACAAGGGCTTTGATTGCTGGGAGACCTTATATCAGGTGTAGGCCGATTCTAAGGGTGTCTGTACCTACTACCACACCCAGTACCAGACCCGCGATGCTCACCAGGTCCATACAGCAGCGAGAGCGATGTGCTATCTCCTCTATTTCATGCCGCGGGAGACTGTGGTCGACTTCCGACCATTCTTCAATGAGACCGGGACCGGGACTGGAGTAGATCCGCGTTAGGGCTGGGAGCTGGTCTTGACACTTCTCGCTGCGGAAACTCATGCCACGAGGGCGGCCTGACTATGTGAGTTTCACTCCCTCCATCAGGGTTCCACGGAGCTTGTTGCTGAATACTGGAGGCGCGCGATGTGCCTTTACACGTGCCTTGGGACCGGTGGCGGGACGCAGTTGTGGGCACTCGACACCATCATGATGGGGGCGCATTTGGACCACACTACCTCCTGCTCCTCCTCTACCCCGAGTGGCCACACTCAGGGCATTGTAGCGGCCGCACAGGGGAAGAAGGGGAAGAAACTACGCAGGAAGGGACAGCAGCAGCAGCAGCAGCCAGCGAGAAGTGGCAGTTGACGTTCTGTCCTCTGCTACAACTGTGGAGGCGCTCACCGCTGCACATAGTGTGACCAGCCCCTTTACTGGACTCGGATCATGCGCGGCCTTCAGGCGGCGCACACGCAACGGATTTCCTTGAGTGACACACCGACTGGACGCGCCGCGACCATGATTACAACAGACGCATTCGTTTCACCAGGCGGCAGCAGTGATGTGGACCCTCGAGATCGCACGATCGTAGAGCTTTATCAGCTACTGACGCATCTTACTCACGGATGTGCAAGTGTGTTGTCATAGCCGAGTGGTCCCAACATAGCTTGTGTTACTACGTCTGTTGCCCGTGATGATGCTTGTGGTGGGGCTATGTTGGCTTGCGATGAGGATGGACCTGACAGTACCGATTGGCTTGACGAGTCACACATCCGTGCTATTCGTCGTTGTCCTGAGTCCTCTATTGAGCGTCCAGCAGAGGCAGAGTGTTCTGTGGCATGTTGCTAAGTGTCGACGACTGCTCGTGAGCCGGGTGGCACCTGGATTATTGACTCTGGTGCCACCCATCACATGACCAGTCGTTGTGGTGACTTCATTCTGCTCGGTCCCGTTGCGTCCGTCCGATCTATTTGCACAGAGTCTGGTCAGTCGTTGCCTGTGCAGGGCGTTGGGGTTGTACAGTTTGATGGTCCGGCTGACCCCTTGTTCATTTCTGATGTGCTCTTTGTCCACGCTCTTGAGCTTAGCCTGCTCTCTGTTCGTGCATGCACTAGGATGGGTCTCACTGTTGAGCACTCTACTGACTCTGCCACGGTGACTGATTTAGACACACTCGTCGTTGTGCTTCCTGCCTCTGTTGTTGATGACCTATATCGTGTGTCTCGTTGCATTACCTTTGTTTCTTCTCCCCCTCTATCTTCTACGCATGTGTTTGTCACTGGTGTTCTCTCCCCTGAGCACCAGCGCTTGTTACATCGTCGCCTCTTCCAAGTGAGCTCGGACACTGTGTCCAAGCTCATTCAAACTCAGCTAGTCCTCAGTCTTGACGTAACTTCTTTTGAGAAGCCGCCCAAGACCGACTGTATTTTTTGCGCCCAAGGTAAGATGCATCGCTGCTCTTACCTTGACTTCTCCTCCCGGGTTGTGCGCCCACTAGAGTTGGTCCACTCGGACCTTTCGGTCCTCTCCCAGTTGAGTCCCTCTCTGATCGGGGTCGATATGTTCGCACCCTGACCGATGACCTCACACGGATGCGGTGGGTCTACAGCCTCCGCCACAAGAGCGATGCTGCACTTACGGTCCGCCTGTGGCTTGTGATGGCTGAGCGTCAGTCTCGTCACACCCTGCACACGTTCCGCTCCGATCGTGGTGGCGAGTTTTTAGGCGAGATGGAGGCCTACTTTGTCGAGCACGATATCTTTCACCAGCTTTCAGCCCCTACTACACCACAGCAAAATGGTGTTTCTGAGCGTTGGAACTGCACCATGGAGGATGCGGTTCGCGCTATGCGATCTGAGTGCGGTCTTCCGGAGTCCTTTGCCTTTATGGACTTCTCCTACACGACGTGGGTCAGGAACCGCCTACCGCATGGTCCACTTCTAGACCATGTCACGCCGTACGAGTTGTGGTTCAGCCATCGCGTTGATCTCCGTCTCGCTCGCGTTTGGGGGTCCCTCGCCTGTGTCTGGTACACCGAGGACCAGCTGGGGTTCAAGGTCTCACCTCGGGGACGCATGTGTACCTTCCTTCGCATCTCCTCGCGGTCGAAGGCCTGGCGCTTTTGGGACCCTGCTGGCCATCGCATTGTCGAGTCTTGAGATGCTCTCTTCTTTGAGGCTCTCACCTATCGCGACATGTCCAGCATTCTGTCGTGGGCCGCCAACAATGTCCCGATTTGTGTGGCCTCTTGGCGGATGGGGGAGTCTAGTCCTGCGGATGGGTCTGTCCGGGCCTCCTAACCTGTGGTCCGGTCTTCGGCTGCTGACGATCGAGCCATCGTGGCTGTGGGTCCAGTAGCCTCATCAGTCCCCTCTGGCACACCTGATCCCGTCCTGGTGTTAGACCCCTCTAGCACACCTGATCCCGTGCCGGTGCCAGTCTCTTCCAACACACCTGATCCCATGCTGGTGTCATACCCTTCTGGCACACCTGATCCCGTGCCGGTGTCAGACCCCTCTGGAACACCCGATCCCATGCCAGTGTCGGTCCCCTCTGCCACACCTGATCCCATACGAGCATCAGTGCCCTCTGGCACACCTGGTGATGTGCCAGTGTCAGTCCCCTCAAACACACCCACTCTCGTGCATGTACCCATGGCTCAGCAGCCTTTTGCGCAGCTTGAGGTTAGCGCCTCAGCATCGGGTTGCTCTCGCGAGCCCAGTGGTCGTCTTCGACCATTGGCCCGTAGGGCTCAGCGGACTGCTGACTCTACATCCAGGCGCCCGACCCATAGTGTTCAGAGTGGTGAGCCTGGCACGAAGGCCCTTGGCTTGAGTGTCTAGGCAGACTACACTGAGGTGCATCCACCATGTCCTGTCGACCACGAGTTGGTCTCTCGAGAGTTCTTGGTTGCTTGCGATGCCGCAACTGACCTTGTTGTGGTGAGACCGAGTCCGGAGGCATGTGTCTTAGCCACCGGGAGCACTCCCTCGACGACGCCTGATCCAGGCACGTTGAAGGAGGCACTCTCAGCTCACGATGCAGACTTGTGGCGTGCTACTTGTGAGGATGAGCTCAGAGCCTTCCGTGAGCACGGTGTCTATGAGCTTGTCGACCTGTCGCCTGGGCGAAAGGCTATATAGGCCAAGTGGGTCTTTTCCAAGAAGGTGAAGCGTGATGGCACAGTGGATTGCTACAAGGCTTGCTTGACGGGCAAGGGATCTCGTGGGTTGAGGGAGTATATGTCACTGGCACCTTTGCACCCGTTGGCTGCATGACCACCGCTTGAGCTTTCTTCGGGGTCATTGCTCACATCGACTGGGAGCTGTACAAGATGGACGTGAACAACACGTTCCTCCATGGCACCTTAGAGGAGGAGATCTACATGGTCCAGCCACTTGGATTCGAGGTCGGTGAGAAGGTTTGGTGCTTGCGCAAGGCCTTGTACAGCTTGAAACAGTCATCCAGGTGCTGGGACTTGGAGATCACCGGCACACTGACACATGCCGATTACGTGCACAGTGACGCTGACCCGTCCCTCTTTCTCAGACGGACAGCTAAGAGCTTCACATCCATCCTGGTCTACGTGGACGACCTCCTGATTGCGTCTCCGTCTATGGAGGTCGTGAAGGAAGCCAAGGCAATTCTCCAAGCTGCCTACAGGATGAAAGACCTTGGCCCTGCAGCTGTGTTTCTCCGGATGGGAATCGTGTGTGATCGTCAGCGATGGACACTCTTGTTGCATCAAGCACGTTACGCTTGCGCTGTGGGGGAGCGGTTTGCTGACATCCTGGGTGCAACTCCTACAGCCTCCATCCCCATCACACTTGACGGGCGGGATACTCTCAAGGCGGATTATCCCGTAGACCTGGGGAAGACAGTGGACGTGACCTTGTACTTGCGCCTGATCGACTCTTTGATGTACTTGGCCACCACCACACAACCAGACATTGCCTTCGCCGTCAACCTCCTTGCACAGTTTTTACAGTGTCCTCAGGCGAGAGCGCTTCATGCGGCTGTGCAAGTGGTGCAGTACGTGGTGTCCACAGCGTACCTCGGACTCTGCTTTTGATGGCAGTGTTCGATGGTAGTCGACGTCTACACAGACAATGACCGGGCGTGGAGTCCTTATGGGCACAGTCGGATAGGCTACGTGTTCCTGCTTGGTGGCATTGCTGTGTTGTAGCGCAGTGGCAAGCAGGGTTGTATCGCACGTAGCTCATCATTGGCTGAGTGTGTTGCTCTGGGGGCTGGGGCTGCTGAGGCGGTATGGATGAAGAGTCTATTTGGTGAGTTGCGTTAGTTTATGCCTTGCATCGTTCTACGATGTGACAACCAGAGGGCTCTTGCCATTGCAGAGAACTCTGGTGTGTTTCATGCACGCACAAAGCACATTGCTGTTGAGCATCACTTTGTGCATGATCTTGTGGAGCAATAGGTGATCTTCGTCATCTAGGTCGGCACGGACATGCTGCGGGCTGACTTCTTGACCAAGGCACTTACGCACAGAAAGTTCATGGTGGCCATTCGTTCTGTCGGGCTACGCCCCTTCCCTGAGAGTGGCTGAGAGTGGGGTGTGTAAGCATGGATTGTTGAGCATCTTGTTGTGCACCTATGACAATTCTGCACGTGTATGGACATGCGTACCATCAGATCATGGGGGAGTGTTGTGATGTGAGTTGTTTCTGTCTGTTAGTGCAGCTCACTTTGACCACTCGGCCGTGTCCATGCTCGTGCACATCCATGATGCGGGCCTAGCTAGCGCCGGAGCACCGATAGTTGGAGGGTCCATCTACTAGCAGCTGCCAGACAGCTGCCACGACGTCCTGGGTGCTTGTTGGGGTGCTCTGCAGCTTTTCTACAGACGTTAGAGTTTTCTTGGTAGACTGGCTCTCGAGCCCAGTTTGCATGTTTTGCATTCTCTGTCCACTGATCGATGTCGGAATTGTGTGCTTAGTCATAGCATCCGGCTCAAGATTTTGCATCTCTAGGTTCAGACGGTGTTGCGTTTGGATGCTTGTGCGCAGTGTTACAGCCAAAATAGTGGTTTTGAGCCGGTTTTAGGACAAACTAACACTACCGTGTGCGTCACCCGCTGTGTGCCGCGGCAGATATTTATGTTGTGTGCTTGTCAGTTGTCATCTATCTCTGCACTACTAAGCTATTGGAGCTTATGAGACTTTGCGTGTCTCCCTAGCTTGATTCTTGTTGATTCTTGCACCTGCTTGCTTGCTAGTGTGCTAGCTGACTGGAAAGTGTTCCCACGTCAGCAGCAGTAAGGTTAGGAAGCTTCCTAGCAATTTCTCACTTTGACCCTCAAGCCATCCCGTCTAAACGCCCACAGTCCCTGGTGACCCTGCTTGAGCCGCGTGGCTCCTCCGACCGGTTCGCGTGGCAGTCTCACACTACAGACCCCCACCCTAGGAGTGAGAGCCGCCTCGGCATCTCCAAAATTCCCGACATGGGATTCGAGCTCTGGAGCTCTGATGCCAATGTAACGGATTTGACGGAATCCTTGGCCGACTAGGTCCAAACCACGGTTTTGGCCTAGCCGACCAAGGAATCCGCCAGATTTGTTACATGGCCCAACCATCGGGGTTTGGGCTTTGAACAGTCGGCTCCACGTATTCTAATGTTTGTCGAGCTGAGGAGAATTATGTGGCCTGCAGCAAACACATTATCGTTGCAATGACAGTTGGCTGATCGTTTCATTGCCGCTTGTATCTTCGCGAGTGTTTGCCGTGTTTCTTCCAAACGGTGGATTAGTCGCGGCGTTGGAAGTTTACTACAAGAATGTTGCTCTGGCTTTATATTCCAGCTGATGTTGCTAGACATTTGCCATACACCTCTTTGAACAGAGTTTCACTTGTTGCGGTGGAAATTGCCGAATTACATGCGATTTTGGCTGTCTGGAGTTTTTGTGTCCAATCCTTCCCTTGTGGTTTGTGTAATGTTTGGAGGAGCTGTTCAAGCGTGTGATTGCTTCGCTCAGTTTGGCCGTCGTTTTGAGGGTGAAATGCCGTTGAAAGTTGGATCCGATTGCCGTATCGAGTCATCAGCTCGCGCCAGAATCGACTTGTAAATCGACCGACAGTTTCACTTGTGACGGTTCTCGGCACGCCGTGTAGCGGTACGATGTGGTTTAGAAATAGGTGTGCTGTTCATTTGGCGGTGATTGTGGTCGTTGTCAGAAAAAAGTGAGACGTTTTGGAAAACCTGACAAAAACCATGAGGAGTGCGTCATATCCCTCGGGCTTGATTGGTAATCCAGTGAAGAAATCCATGGAGATGTCGGTCCATGGTTCTGTCAGAATGGGAAGTGGTTGCAAAAGTCCGAGTGGCCGTGTGCGAAGGGATGCGACATGAAATCATGCAACATGTATCGCTGACACATGTCTCATGATTTTCAGAAGTTGCATCTTGTCCCACCAGTAATGTTTTTCTAGCTTCTTAAGCGTCTTGTGTTCTCGGAAATGCCCACCTGGACCGATGTTGTGGCATTCTTCGAGTAGCATGCGGCGGAGTTCATCATTCGGGGAAACGACCACCTGGCAAGTGAATCTTTGCTGCCAATAAGGTGCGTCATACCAAAATGTTGCCTTGCCGTATCCAAAATGCTAGTTTTAGCCTCGTGTGAACAACTGCTTGGGATACTCATCTCGCTGTAGCTGTAGCGTTGCTTCCTCAGCCATCACATCTGGTCGGCATCTGAGCACATCTGCTAGGTTGGTTTTGCCTTGCTGGTACTTGATATCATACATGAACCCGGATTCGAGGAACTCCATCCATCAGGTTTGACATCAACTTATGTACGGCTGTGTATTCAAAGTTTTCAGGGCATGATGGTCGTTGTGTATGACACATTGAAGGCATTCAAGACAGCATTGCCACATTTTAAATGCGTGTACGACCACCAACAATTCTTGTGTACGCCGTAGTTGAGTTTTGGTCCTCGTAGTTTTTGCGAAATGCATGCAACTTGTTGCTCTTTGTTGCCATGATCTTACAGGAGGACCGTGCCAATGGCTTGATCTAAGGCATCCAAAGCCCTGATGTAGTTGATTGTTGGGTCAGCCTATCATAGGCCAGGCACCGAGGCCAGAGCGTTCCGCAAAGTGATGAATGCTTCTTGTTCGCTCTCTCCCTGCTGCCACTCGTTTTCTTTTCTTGTGTCATGTGAGAGAGGCGCTGAAACTTGGGAGTAATCCTTTACGAAGCACCGGTTGTCATTGTGGAAGCCAAAAAAAACTTAGACATCTTGGACGTTGGTCAGCGTCGGCCAATAACCTGTTGTCGCCTTTCTTTTTGGATCCATGGTGATCCATTTGCTGTTGATGACGTGACCTGAAAACTCGATCGAGCGGTGACCAAAGTCGCACTTCAACAGTTCCCCAAAAAAAATTCTCTCTTTGTAAAACTTCAAGACTTTTTAAAAGATGTCTTAGATGTGCTTCTCCGGGGTGCATCCGTACACCAGGATTTCATTGAGATATACCACGACAAAAATGTCGAGGTACGGGCAGAAACTGTTGTTCATCACTGCCATGAATGTCGCCCGGACATCTGTAATTCTAAACTGCATGACCGTGAACTCAAAACGCCCTTAGCGTGTTCGGAGTATCGTCTTCTCGATGTCGGTGTCTGTCACATTGATCTGGTGATAGGCGCTGCGTAGATTGAATTTGGTGAAAATTTGAGCCTCTTGGATTTGGTCAAAAAGTTCGTTAGCTCAGGTTTGAGGGTAGCGGTTCTTAATGGTAGTGTAGTTCAATGCCCGTTAGTCCACGCACATCCGCACTTTGCCATTATTTTTCACAAACATTACGGGTGCGACGTATGGTGACGTGAATGGGTGGATGTACCATTGACTAGGTATCTTGTCGAGCTACTTTTTCAACTCAGTCAACTTGTGATCACTCATTTGATAGGCCCCTCGAATTGTGGGTCGGGTGTCCGGATTCAGTTTGATGCGATGGTCGATGTCGCATTGAGGTGGTAGGGTTTGTGGGAGTTTGTCGAGGAAAACATCCGCAAACTCTGAAATGAGAGGTGCAAACTCTTCTGGTACCATCACAAACTTTGTTGATGCCGATGAGGCCAATGAGGCTGATGAGGCTGTTGAGTCAGCTGTTGCCACTTCCGCTTCCTCCATTCACTCAAAATGTATGAGCCAGGCACGAGCTCCTTATCGTATGTAGTACTTGGCCACGTCGAGTGGTATCGGCTACACATGATTTTGCTTCTTGGTCTCTACATCATCCTCTGTTGCTTCCACCTCTGCTTCTTCTGTTGTCGTCTTCCGCCCCACGTGCAGAAGTTGTTGCTTGGCGCCGTTGATTTCCATGTAGACGTTGCTACTGTTCCAGTCCACCTTTGGATTGTGCTGGTACAAGAAATCTATTCTCAGAATGATTTTGTGTTCACTCATCACACATGACCTCCAAACCGGATGTCAGCCAAGCCGGGGATGTGGTGCACATCACGGATTGTGCACAGCTCCTTCTTACCGCCCACCACCACTTCCACCTCCACGTCGCCTTGGCCAGCCGCCGGTTCGACTTTGTTGTTCGCGACCACCATTGACTTGGAGGACTTAACGTAAGTGACGAATCCCACCTTCTTGACCTAGGTGTGCTCCTCGGCCCCGGAATCCAGGCATCGCTTGTTGGCCTTCTTGAGGAAGTGATTCTTGTTCCCATTGAGGAGCGACCTTCCCTTGGCATTTTTGCCGCCAGCCTTCGCCTCCTCCGAGCACTCACCGGCGCAATGGCCCTCCTTTCCGCAATTGCAACACGCACCTTTCTTGGTGCCCTTCTTTTCACCGCCCTTTCCGCCACTTCCTTTGCCCCTGCTTCCGCCACCACCTGTGTTGGTGATGAGGGCCGATGAGAAAGACGAGGACTCCCTGCAGCTCTTGCGTTACGCCTCATTGCAGATGTACTCTACGACCGTATCATAGGTGAGCTTGTCCTCCAGCCATCCTCCTAGGACGGTGATGAGGGGACCCCGGCTTTCAGTTAGGGCCATTAGGAGGGCCATCGCATACAGCTACGTGTCAATGCTCCACCCCACGTCATTGCATTGTGCGGCGAGCGACTCGATTTGCACCATGGCAAAGATGACATCATCTCCCTCTTTGATTCTCACCGTTAGGAGCAACTTCATCCTGAAGATTTTCTTCGCGAGCGACTTGGATTGGTGGATGTCACAAAACTTTTGTCAAGTCACGGCTGCCACTTTGCAGCCTTGGAAGTAGCCCCACTCCGACTCGGCTGTCCCAGACACCAGGAGCATGAGCGCCTCCGTGTTCTTCTTTTCAAAGGCCTGCTTCTTTGCATTCGTAGCAATCGCCTCTATGAGCACCTCCTTTCCCAACATGACATCCAACGTCCCCTTCTGCACGAGGTGGAACTCAAACTGCTATCTCCATAGTCCAAAGCTTGGACCGCCCAAATACTTTAGAATGGGCCGAGTCTCCTTCTGCGCCATTTGCACAGCTTCTACACCAAAACGTTTTCAGAACTTCACGGTGAAGTCCAAGATGACAATCCCGTGCGCTAAGGAAAATGTGAACTTTGGAAATGACCAGACTAGTGGTCCCATAACCCTTTGTCGGAAAATTCGTGTGGTGTGATGTCGAAGTTGACGTGATCGTTTCTAGTGGTTCACGTCTTTCATTTTGGGTGAATCTAAGACTGAGCGTGATCTTTCTGGTCGCCTCACGCTATGTGAGGAGGAATTTATGTACAGTCAGTTGACGAAGAGAATAATGCCATTTTTCGTTAGTTTTTGTACATGAACATGATCAGCACATTCATAGGGCTATTCACAAGATCTGCAATGTACAATTTGGCCAAGCATAACCCAAGTTATGCTTGTCGGAGCGCAGGTCGCACCCACTACAGAAACGCCTAACGCCTCCATGGTGCGCACACGCTGTGGCGCCTTCCTTCACGTGCGAATCACCATTCCCAAGGTACAGATCCATGCAGTATTTTGACGCACCTCCCCCACTTTTGGGTCGAGTTTTGGTGATGGGGTGTAACAAGGTTTGAAACCTGTCCGCGGACCTGTAGTCAAAACTTTGACTAAGTCCTTGAGTAACTGAACGTACTTCTGAGTTTCGGATGCTGAACCAGGATTTTGGCGAAGTCCCTCAGTAACAACCCGCACTATTGGATCTGGTGGATGATTCACCGGATGGCTCAGCAGAGCAGTCATTCCGGAGCAAAATCTCCAGATGGACATTTGTTACTCGATCTGGTTGATTATTCAACAGAAGTCAAGTCGCGCACGGCTCCTAGAGCTGCCTCTCACATCCCAACTTTGGAAGCTCATATCTCCCTCGATACATGTCCAATTCCGGTGAAACACCTTCCACCAGATTCAGCAAGACGTGAAATGTTAGTGGCAATCCTTCATTTGAGGATCCGAGCAATCTTTGAGCCACTAGTTCTAACTGCGAGGATTTCCCTCTCTCAGGCGGCTCGTGGGCGCCTCCCAACGCCGCACTTGGGCATGCGGAGGGGTAAAGTTTTCCAAAAAATCCAACATTCCCCTTCGTTCTAGAAAACCTCAAGAGTAGTCTATGATTTCCCATGGTTGCTGTAATTCCTCTCCGTGCTTGAGGCCTTGGGATATCCAGTGGTCTCCTCCATTGAATTCAAGCTCTGCCTCCTTCTCCACAAACAAACATGCACATAAAGCTGTATGATAGCTCGTGAAACATCCCCTTCGTTGGCTTTGATCTCATTCAAGGTACCTCACACCTCATGAATAATGTCTTGTTGCCCCTTTGCACTATCTCCCTATCATCCCCCTCAATTCAAAGCCCCATCGCCGGTGCTGTGCTTGTTCAAGGGTGCACTCGTCCCCTTTCAACACTGGTGCTTGGTGCTCGATGCTGCCGCTAGAAAAAAGTGCTCGTACACAGACACTGACTTTGTATGGAACCCTGATGGGGGGAGTCAGATAGGCTATGCATGCCTACTTGGTGGTACCGTAGTGTTATGGTGCAACAAGAAACAGGGTTGCATTGCAGGTAGCTCTGAGTGAGTGTTTTGCGCTAGGGGAAGGGGCTACTGAGGTGGTGTGTTTGCAACATTTTTTGTTATTATGCCAGTTTGTGCCTTGCATAGTTCCATGCTGTGACAACCAAAGTACTTTTGCCATTAAACATAACTGTGGTATATCCAAAGCACGCACAAAGCACATTCCTGCTGAACATCACTTTGTGCGTGATCTTGTGGAACGACGGGTGATGAAAGTCAACTGGATTGGCACAGACATGTAGTGGATTGGCTTCCTGAACAAAACACTGGCACGCAAAAAGTTCATGGTGGCCATTGATTCTGTTGGGCTTTGCCCCTTGTCTGAAGGTGGCAAAGAGTAAATGAGCATGGAATGTTGAACATCTCCTTGCTCACCTATGTCAGTTCGGCACGGCTATGGACATGCGTACCATGGGGTCATGGGGAAGCGTTGTGGTGTGAGCTGTTGTACAGCTTGCTATGGCCACTTGATTGTATCCATGCTTGTGCACATCCACGATGCAGACCCGGCTGGCATTGCAGCATTGAAGAGTGGTGATCCCACCCACCCGCAGCTGCTAGACAACCGTTACAACGTCCTGGGTGCTTGCTTGGATGCTCTGTTATACTTTACAGTCGCTAGATTTTTCTCGGTGGTCTGTCTGTGGGGCCCAATGCACATGTTTTGCATTTTTTGTCCACCAAGTGGTGCTGGATCTGTGGGTGTGACCAGTTGTAGCGCCCAGTTGAAGATTTTGCATTAGTAAGCTCAGAAGGTGTTTGGTTTGGATGCCTGTGCATAGAGTTGTCGCCAAAAACAGTGGGTTTGGACCGTCTTTAGGACAAACAGGTACAGCCTCGTACATCACCCGTCGTGCGCCGTAGCATGTCCTCATGTTGTGTGCTTGTCAGTTATCATTCTCAGTGCATTTCTAAACTATCAGAGTTAATGAGACTTTATGCATCTTCCTAGCCTAACCTTTGCTGTTTCTTGCACTTGCTTTCTTTCTTGTGCATCGGGTGATTGGACAGTGTCGCAATGTCAGTGGAAGCAAGGCTAGGAAGCTTCACATTAATTTCTTAATTGCATGAAAAGGTTGTACAAGAATGTGGATTGCTCACACAGGCATGGTTGTTATTGCTCTTGCACTATTGTTTGCTACTGCACACTTATGCTAATACGTACTTCTGTTCCTACTAGTGGTGCTGTTAATTGCTGGCTATCATAGGAGATTTCCCTGTGTGAACTTGCTCACTGGAGAACACTCATATCATCTGATACAATGCAGGCCTGTGCCACGCATTGCACATTGCCACGTGGTGCTGCACACTAATTGGTTTCTTGTACGATGCTTGGCACTGCTACAACAGCTCCACCTTGTTGCATACCATTGTCAGCTACGTGCAAGCTGATTTCATGCTCCATTGAGTTTATTGCAACTCGTCTGTTAACTAATGCATATGCTGCTTCTATGCTGATTTGCATGCTGCAAAGTAGCAGCATGCACACACATTGCTAGTAGCACATGCTGCTAGCACATGATTTGCACGATGATTGCACATGCAAACAGCCTGAAACTGTCCTTGGGTATGATGCGGACACGCTGTTTGCACACATTGTTTGCACAAGCAACTTGAAGATTATGGCTCACATTTGAGTGGTTACTACCCTTTCTCTGTAGTGCCTGCCTTCGCGTGTGTTGTTGCTTCTGCTTTCCATAGAACACTTGTGGCATCACGTGATAGCCACGAATTATAAATCTTAAGATTAAACCAACATGTTTTTGCTGCTCTGTCTTTGTTGATGTCGCCACTGTAATTGATGCCCTCATACGCTACTACCTACGTGGTGCCAAGTGGTTCTTCCCAGCTCCATTTCAAGCCTTTTCTACCGCAATACCATAATCTGGTGAAATCTACAATGCATGGATTATGAACAAGGGAGAAATTAAAACCAGCCCACAGTGAGCTTAAGCTATGGGGAATGACAATTTGTCCAACATGCTTGTCATCCCCGTGGTGCATGAATGACCGGACAAGGAGTACGCGCCAAAAATAACACCAACCCAATAAAACTTAGTCCCTCGAGGCACCCAAACATGTCACCAAGTACCCAATTCTCAACGAGGCAAGAAAATACAATAGTCCAAAAACATGTCCACTTGCGATGAAAGAGTACCAGCATCACTAGAATAGTAGAGAAGCACACATTAGGTCTCCCTAGGGACCCAAACATGCCATGGGGTACTCGGGTCTCAACCTCCAAGAGAATGCACAGAACACATGAAATGAATAGAGGCACTTTTTGCCAAGAGAGTGAGAGTTATTACAACACTGGCAACTCAAGCACACAACATGGGGTTTCTAGAGGTATTGGCACAAACCATCGAGCGTCCTGGTCCTGACCACTGAGGAACTCCTACAAGCCATGAATGAGTGAACGAGGTTTTTACGTTGCATGAGATCCATTACACGGGCAACACAACAAACATAAAATCAGCACGAGGACAAATGATGAAGGGATTACCACACTCCACTATGCTAAGAAAGCTTAAATCCCATGAACCTTCAGCTTTCTAGACACAACTCCTGTCCATCTTATAGGAACACCGAACAGGAAATCATTATTCGTTGTCCGTGTTAAGAAATTCACCTCTGGTTTGACGCCATTTGACGATACAAAAAAATCACTTTCCTGAATTATATCAGAGAAAGTGATGTACAAAGGAATATACTCTTCCCCTCCACTCTTCGTACGAAACACACATGCTCCAGTCACAATGGATCAAATCAATTCCCATGATAATGAGAGATTTTAAATACAATAACTATATCCACTTACATTTTTTTTGTTAAGCTTGCACTATTGTGGTGTGAGTCGTCCCCGTATGTCTGTACAATGTATTGTGACCACTCGGCCATGTCCATGCTTTTGAAAATCCCTGATACGGACCCAGCTAGTATCGGAGCACTGAAGGGCGGTGGCTCCATCCACCAAAAGCTTCCAGGCAGTTGCCACGTCGTCTCAGGTGCTTGCTGGGTTGCTTTGCAGTGTTTCTACAGTCGCTACAGTTTTCCTGTGGACTGGTTCCTCAACCTGATTTACATGTTTTGCAACGTGTCCATTGATGTATGTCGGACCTGTGCTTGTGACCAATGGCAGTGTCAACCTCAAGATTTTGTATCTCTACATTTAGATGGTGTTGTGTTTGGATGCCTGTGCGCAGTGTTACAGCCAAACAGTAGTGTTGGGTTGGTTTTAGGACAAACGGACATTGCCGCGTGCGTCACCCAACGTGCACCGCGGCAGGTATTTATGATGTGTCCTTGTAAGTTGTCATTTGTCTCTCCATAACTAAGCTATTGGAGCTTATGAGACTTTGTGTGTCTTCTTTGCCTAGTCCTTGTTGTTTCTTGTACCTACTTGCTTGCTAGTGTGCCAGCTGACTGGATAGTGTTGCCATGTCAGCAAGAACAAGGCTAAGAAGCTTAATGGTTAATCATGGTATCAGAGTAGCAAGGAATCCCTTGCTGAGTTGCACAGCAGAGACACAGAAGTGGAAACAACTGTGGGAACTAGCGCAATCATTAATCTTCCAACAAGGTGGATTATTGCGATCCTAGTTATTGACATGTCAGATTTCACATCTGGTTGCAATCATAGGAAAAATGTGATATTGAGACCTGTGGGAGCTGAAGTGGGCTTCTCCTATTTTTTAGGAGGAGCCCTAGTACCACTAGGCCATATCAGGCACACCCCTTAGAAGCCCAGGCTGCTCAAAACACCCCTTCAAGGGGTATGGAGCCCAAGAAAGGTCACTAGTTTCTTATGTTGTTCTCGTGGTAAGGCTTTGGTGAAGATGTCCAAGAATTTCTCATGAGAGTCGACATGACGTATCTCAAGCTCACAAGCTTGGACTAGTTCACGGATGAGGAAATAGCGGAGTTCGAGGTGTTTTTCCGTGAATGGTACACTAGGTCTTTAGTGAGAGGGATGGTGCTGAGATTTGCATACCATAGAAATGGTGTAGGTTGAGGATGTCCAAGCTCGTGGAGTAAGCAGTGTAGCCACTTCGATTCTTGTGAAGCCATGGTGCCAGCGTAAAGCTTTGTTTCACAAGAGGAGAGGGAGACGGAGCATGAGCGGATGGAACGCCAACCAATGAGGCCTGAACCAGGGCTGAAGGCATAACCTTGGATAGAGCGGCTATCCGCTTGATACTTTGCCAAAGAGGAATTGGTGAAACCTTGCAAAATGACAGGCCGAGTACCGCCAAGTGTGAGTCGATATGTCTTTGTTGCTTGAAGTTGCAGAAGGATCCTCTTGGCCGCCTTCAAGTGAGCATAAAAAAACCCGCCTGGAGTTACATAGCGAGAGAGAACACTCAGCGGGTATGCTGGGTCTGGCCGTGTACAAACCATCACGTACATGAAGGAACCCACGAGTTAAGGGTATGGTTCTGAGGAGGGTTTGGTTGTTGGAACGGCTGGTGCTGTGAGGTTGTGGTTGGTTGCTATGGGAGTAGTTGTGCCGTTGTATGCTTTGTGTCCAAAACAAGTGAGAATGGAGTTGATGTAGGGCTCTTGGGAGAGCGTGATGGTACGAGCTTCATGATCACATTGGACCTCCATGCTATTGTAGTGTGCAAGTTCCCTAAGGTCCTTCACGTGGAAATGTTGCATGAGAGCCTTTTTTAGTGTGGGGAGCTCGTTGGGGTCGTTGGACGCCAACACCATGTTGTCAACGTATGCAAAAAGGTAGAAGCCAAATTTTCAGTTTCAAGGAAGAGACTTGGATCAGATTGTGATGGGTGAAACCTCACAATTGATGAGGATGTTCCGAAGCTTGGCATGCCACTCCCGAGGAGACTGCTTGAGGCCACAAACGGGGAACTGAAGGCGCAACACGTTGTCCGAGAGCAAGGGATGTAGAATTTGGGTCACTTGAGGTAGATGGTTTCATGCAGATTGCCTTGGATAAGTGCAGTGAATGTGTCCATGGCATGTAGTTCCATGTTGTTTGATGCAGCAATGTGGAGTAGAGTGCAAAATGTAGAAAACTTAGCATTTGGAGAGAGGGTTTCAAAGAAGTCGACCCCTTTCCATTGAGAGTATCCCTTGGCGGTGTAACGTGCCTTGAACTTGGCTGGTTTGCCGATACATGTTCTCATACAGAAGAGCTATATTCATTTACAATGTTTGTCATTGATGACCGGGGCTCCTTTGTGTAGGTGCTGGTTGCATGAAACTAATGAAGCTCACTCTCAATAATGTTTTTCCACTCAGCTGCATGAGGGCAAGCCATCGCTTCTCCAAATGTGGTCGGCACCGATCTATGTCACTCAGTGTAGGTGGTGGTACTAACACTGTGGTGCTGGTTTGCACGAGGAGCATGAGGGAAGCCAGGGAGGTTGATGTGCATGAGGTTGGATGTTGAAGGGCCCATGGCAAACCAGCATGGAAGAGGGTTTTGTATGGAGAGAACATTCACTTCTTCTTGTTTGTCTTCTTGAAGAGCAAGGTCACCCTAGGAAGGTAGAGAGGGATGCAAAGATTTCAATGGAGAGGCTTGGTGCTGTTTGGCAAGGAGGCGTTCCAAACGGCGAACATGTGGGAGAGGGGGAGGAGGTTGAGAGGAAGTAGGAGGTGAGGGGGGAGGTGGAGGAAGAGGTGCAGGAGGGATGGAGGGGGATTTCTTTGCGGGAATGGGACAGAGAGAGGGTGAAAGAGAGAAATCAGAGGAGGAAATATTGGAGATGTTGGGTGGGAGAAGGAGGTGGGCATGGAAGCAAGGGAGGGGCGGCGGTAGAAGGAGGAGAAATGGTAGGAGGAATGTCGACAAGAGGCATGGATGGGCTAAATGAGAGATGAGGCGAAGTGGATGGAGACGATGATGCTTGCAGAGGAGGGGAAGACGAGAGGCCGAAGTTCACCAAGTCAAGAGGTGGAGGAGGTGATTGTGTGTGGAGAAAACACGGATGGGTTTCATCAAAGCAAACATAAACTCTGCAGATCTCTTGGCTACTCGTGGGGTCAAGGAAGAGGTAGCTAGGAGAATGGGATGCAAAGCCGAGGAAGACGTACAGGACAACCTTAGGATTGATCTTGGGTGTGTGTTGTTTACAGTGTTGACGTTTTTTGAGAAGGACGTAGGCCGTGGAAACCCAAACTCGTAGGTTGGAAACGTCTGGTTTGGACTTAGACCATGCCTCCGCGGGAGTGCAATTGACAAGGAGAGAGGACGGGCAGAAATTGACATGCGATGCATAAGAGAGCGCATAGGCCCAATAGTTGTGGGGGGCACCGGAGTGGGCAAGGAGAGTACGCACAATGTGGAGAAGAGTCTGGTTGCGACATTCAGCCATGCCATTTTGTTCAAGAGAGTTAAGTAATGTGATTTGATGGTGGTCGATGCTGCATGCGGCGCAATAGTTGGCAAGAGCGTGCAAGAGAAATTCACCACCCCGATCTGACCAGAGACGCTTGATGGAGTGACAAAGCAGACAGAGACTTGGTTCGCCCATGCAACGAAGGCAGTTGGAGCATTGGCTTTTGAGAAAAGAGGGATGGTGATGCCAAAGCAGGAGTGATTATCAACAATAGTGGGGAAGTAGGATTGGTGCTTTCGAGATACGAGATGAACATGACCGACAAGGTCAAGATTGACAATGTCGAGGGGACTAGCGGCACATGAGGGATTCGGTTGATGGGAAGTTACACAAAGTTTGCTCTGAAAACAAGCGGCACATGGAGGTGTGGCTAGTGGGAGAAGGAGGGGAAGCTTGGGAAGGCCAATAACCAATTGGTGAGAGGACAGTTTCTGTACGGCTGGAAAGTTGAGGTGACAAAGTCAATAGTGATGGAGAATGAGAGGATGGGAGGGATGGCGACATGGACAAGAGGTGGGAGTGGATTTTTTGAGAGCTTACGAAGAGGGCAAGGTAGTGCAAGGGAGATGGATGCGGTAGAGATTGTTGCATAGGTTGAAGGTGGTAAGGTGAGTACGGAATGCAAGGAAGTGATCGTTGACCCCGTCTTGCTGGAGTTTGCAAACTGAAAGGAGGTTGGTACAAAGGGAGGGAAGGTGGAGGCCAGTGACTTGGCCATGGAAAGATGCCAAAGAAGCAAGAGTAGCATGCGCTTGACATTCTACGACCATGTCGGTGGTGGCACCGGACACGAGGATAGGCGACACAAGAGGATGGGTACTCTCTGCATCTTTCAAAGAGTGAGATAATGTCCCATAGTCAAGGATTTTGTAACAGTTGGCTCTAGTGGGTGTGCAGGCACCCTCAAGGATGCCTAGCTCTCAGTGATACATGCTACCAAAGTTTAGGCAGCCAATAGACACCAATGGTGAAGAGTGTGTAGCACAAGGATCACGGGCAAGAGTGGGCAGAACACGTCGCATTCAGTAGATCTGAATCGAAACACGTTTTTGTTACTTAGCATAGTGAGATCACAACAGATCCTTATAGCCTGTGATCAAAGCTTTCCAAAGCATCCAAGCACACCCAAAACGGAGCAGTAGAGCCCCTGCTACGGCCGTCGAAGTAACCCTTGGTGGAGCCGCCCACCTGGCCTTGCACTCTAGGCAACGGGAGGCGCTTCGACGATGACCCGTCGAAGCGCCTTTGTTTGCCCAGAAGTCAACAAGAAGTTCATCCTGGTCAAGGAGGTCCTTATGGTCACCTCATTCATGCCCCTGGTGCATTTGGAGGCCATTAGGAATGAACTCGGATCACTGGCGGTGGAATATCCCGCCACCCATGGTGGGTACCAGATTCCACCCACCCAACACCCGTTTTTCGGGCTAGGCTAACTTTCTGAATACTCACTCAAATCGAGCGATTCAAAGCTCGATCCTGCATGGGAAAATCCAAGGAATCTTAATCTAAAGTCAGATCAGGTTTTCAACCACTCATCAGTGGTCGAACCAGGGAGTACGATCAACGGCACTCATGGCAAGGGGCACACCATGTCAACAATCTCCCCCTTGCACCGCAGCCTAGATACCCTGTCCTTGGAACCTGTAGCATTTTAAACTTCACAGCGCAGACCGCGCTCCATGCACCTTACGTCGTACCTGTCCTTGGGCTGTGCCTTGATCATGACATCGGCGAGCATGCGCTTAGTGTCACAATGCACAATAGCCGCACCTCCCTTCGCCACCAAGTCCCGCGCGTAGTGATGACGGATCTCGATGTGCTTGGTCCTCCTGTGCAGCACCGGGTTCTGGGTCAGGCTGATGGCACTCATGTTGTCAACATTGAGCACCGTCGGCTTCCTTTGGGGCACGCCGATCTCCTTTAGCAGCCGCCGCAGCCACACCGCCTCCTTTGCGGCTTCCGCGAGCGCGATGTACTCCGCTTCGGTGCTGGACAGTGCAACACAGTCCTGCTTCCTGCTTGCCCATGAAACTGCTACACCACCAAGCACAAATACGTACCCCGACGTTGATTTTCTTTCATCCACATCACCAGCCCAGTCGGCATCCGAGTAGTCGACCAACTCAAGGGAGTCATTACGCGCCCCCCCTCCAAACACGAGCCGCGACTGTTTTGTCGCCTTGAGATAGCGGAGGATCTGCTTCACCGCTTGCCAATGCAACAGCCCGGGGTCAGCAACGTAGCGGCTCACTTGGCCCTCCGCGAAGGCCAGGTCGGGCCGCGTTGCCACCATAGCGTACATGATGCTCCCCACCGCGGACTAGTATGGCACACCTGCCATCTCCTCCTTCTCCTCGTCCGTGCTCGGGCCCATGCTCGAGCTCAACTCACATGTGGTGGTCATGGGTGTGCCGATGGGGTTGCACTCCATGTTGTAGCGGTGGAATACCTCTTGCACGTACTTTGCCTGCCCCATCTCGAGCGTGCGTGCTTTGCGGTCCCTCTTGATGGCGACGCCGAGGTAGTACTCGAGCTCGCCCATGTCGGTCATTTTGAACCAACCGCCCAGCTGCCGCTTCAGGTTCACCAACTCCTCCATGTCCGATGACACGAGGATGAGGTCATCCACACAGAGGACCACAATCTGGTGCAACCCCGGCTGCTTTCGCACGTGATCCGCCTCGCAGCGCTTGAAGCCCAGCTCGGCAATGAAGCCATCCATTTTCAGGTACCACATGAGTGGCGCTTGCTTGAGCCCGTAGAGCGCCTTGCGAAGCCAGCACACCTTCCCCGGCGGCGCGTCCACCCCCTCCGGCACCTCCATGTAGACCTCCTTGTCTAGGTCGCCGTTGAGGAATGCGGTTTTTACATCCATTTGGTGGACTTTATAGTCGCGGGCCACCGCCACCGAGAGGATGGAGCCAATGGAGGCGAACTTCGCCACCGGCGTGAAGGTTTTGTCGTAGTGTTCACCTTTTCGCTGGGCGTACCCCTTTGCGACCAGCCGCGCCTTGTACCGCTCCACCTTCCCCTCCTTGGTGAGTTTCTTCTTGAAGATCCACTTGGAGCTGACGATTTTTGCGCGCTACCAATGGAGGACTCGAACGGTCCACACACATCTGTGTGCACCACCTCCAACTTCGCCGATGCACGCGTCCCTTTGCCATCAAACGGCTGTTGTGTTGCCTTGCCCACCACGCATGGCTCGCACACGGAATTCTTGGCTGTATCGAGGCCCTTGACCTCAAGACCCCGCACCTCTTCTTTCTTTGCCATGTCCCTCACAGTTGAGGGAGTGATGTGACATAGGCGGCGGTGCCATAGGTCCAGATTTCCTTCATCCTTTGTCACGAGGTTGACGGCGTCAGTCCTGGCCGTATCGGCAAGAACTTTGGTACAAAGAAGGTACAGGTCCTCCTCCCTCTTGCCACGCGCAATCACCTTGCCATCCCCCTCCTTCCGGATGATAGCCTCTTTCTTGTTGAAGAGTACCTCGAGCCCCTTGTCAGTAAGGCGGCTCACGGATAGCAGATTTGCCCCAAGGTTGGGCATGTGGATCACGTCATAGATGGTGCACGGAATGACTTTCCCGTTCACCACCGACTCAATGCGAACATTGCCTTCGCCCGCGGCCAACTCTGTTTTGCCATTGGCCACTGTCATGCGCCGCTTGGTGGCGCCGTAGGTGACGAATGCCGCCCGGTTGCATTGTGTGTGGCGGCCTGATCCAGAGTCGATCACATTGACTTCCGGATCTGTCAAGTCGGTAGACTCCCTGGCCATCATGGCTTGGGTGTTCTTCTTCCCGCCCTTCTTGGGTTGGTCCAAATTCTTGTTGGGGCAATCACGTGCATAGTGGCCCTGTTTGCCACAATTGTAGCACTCCCCCTTGTTGTCACCTTTCTTGGTGCCCTGCTTGGCACCCTTCCCCTTCTTGCCTCCCCCTCCACCTTGAGGGTGGACGGCATAGGCGGAACTTGATGTTTCCCCGCTCTCTCTCCCACCACGCCGCATCCATTCATTGCGGATGTACTCAGCCACCTTCGGGTAATTCAGCTCATCGGCGGACCAGCCGCCTACGACGGTGATCATGGGACTCCAACTGTCCGGCAAGGCCAGGAGGAGGATCATGGCTTGCAGCTGAGGATCGACCTTCCATCCAGTGGCTACGCACTCGGCAGTGAGGGACTCAATCTGCTGCAGGATCTCCATGATATCGTCGCCTTCGTTGGCTCGGAGGGTGACGAGCCTCTTGAAGACAAAGAGTTGGTTAGCGAGGTTGGTGGACTGGTAGATGGTGCAGAGTTTCTTCCAGGCCTCCGCGGCCTCCGTGCATCCTTGAATCAGTGCGCGCTGCGGCGGAGTAAGCGCTAACACCAACAATGCAAGCGCCTTCTTGTTGCGCTTCTTGAACTTGTCCACATCCTCCGGCGTCGCGGTATCCGGAGGCGTGGTCTCTTCACCATTGACCAGCTCAAGCAGGCCCTTGTCATCGAGGTAGACCTCAAACTACCACCTCCACAAGGGGAAGCCGTTTCCATCAAACTTGGAGACGGCGCCAATGCTCTCTTGCTCGGTCGTTGCCATGGCGCGCAACGGAAGCGTGGTGGGCCCATAACCCTTTGTTGGCTATAGTGGGTGTGCAGGCACCCTCAAGGATGCCTATCTCTCAGTGATACACGCTACCAAAGTTTGGGCAGCCAATAGACACCAATGGTGAAGAGTGTGTAGCACAAGGATCACGGACAAGAGTGGGCAGAACACGTCGCATTCAGTAGATCTGAATTGAAACACTTTTTTGTTACTTTTCATAGTGAGATCACATCAGATCCTTATAGCCTGTGATCTATGCTTTCCAGCATCCAAGAATGCCCAAAACGGAGCAGTAGAGCCCTTGCTACGGCCGTCGAAGTAACCCTTGGTGGAGCCGCCTACCTGGCCTTGCACTCGAGGCAACGGGAGGCGCTTCGACGATGACCCGTCGAAGCACCTTTCTTCACCCAGAAGTCAACAAGAAGTTCATCCTGGTCAAGGAGGTCCTTATGGTCACCTCATTCATGCCCTTGGTGCATTTGGAGGCCATTAAGAATGAACTCGGATCCCTGGCGGTGGAATATGCCGCCACCCATGGCGGGTACCAGATTCCACCCACCCAACACCCGTTTTTCGGGCTAGGCTAACTTTCTGAATACTCACTCAAATTGAGCGATTCAAAGCTCGATCCTGCATGGAAAAATCCAAGGAATCCAAATCTGAAGTCAGATAAGGTTTTCAACCACTCATCAGTGGTCGAACCAGGGAGTACGATCAACGGCACTCATGGCAAGGGGCACACCATGTCAACAGTAACAAGTTGGAACCTCCTACTCTTGCACTTGGGTCATCCTCGGAATTTGCATCCAAAGCTCGCTCAAGTGGTTTTCCCCTCCGCGTCACTCAGGGGGCAATCATCATCAACGACCCTGTGTAGGGAGACTTGAATAGTACAAGTCTCTGGAGGTACATTTCCGTTCTTACCTCATCCCCTCGTTCTGGGTCCAAAATGAGAGGGTATTACCTCAAACTTGAGAGTTTGCACGAGTTTTTTGGTTTTAAAACTTGCAATTTGTCCTTAATGAACTTGAGGATCAGATTTGACGCATCGGCGCGAAATCGTCGCATGCGAGGCACGATCTGCGATTTTGCGTTGACTTTTCTAATGCACTCCTCTCGCTCCTCGCTCTCACCCTCGCTCCCCCTATCCCTCATCCTTGCTCGCTCGATTCCAAAAAGGGCAAGGGGGGACAAGGGCATGAGTCCACAAGGCCTCTCCCTAGAGGCCCTCACGGCCCCTCGGTCACTGATCGGGCTGTGACTACAATCGACGGCTGGCGGCTGGCCGGCTAGCAGCCGGCCGGTCACTTGGCCGGCCGACGGTCGTCCAGCTGGCCGGCAGCCAGCTGGCGGGCGGCCAGCAAAGTGCTGGCCGTCGGCCAGTCCTCGCTGACGCGAGGGGTGGTGCCCAACCACCGCTCGCTTCAGCGAGGAGGGAGGGTCGAACGGGCCCTCCCGCTACATTCATCCCCACTTGTTATGAACCATCTCGGTTCATAAACAACAACTAGGATCTTCAGATAGTGTGTCATCAACATTGTGAATGGAAATTGATAATTTCAATCACCAACTAATCATGAACATGTGTATGGCACTTGGACCTAACTTGTAGCTTGTCGGTCAGCACGGCTAGTGGCATCCCCTGTTTAGGCTAGAGAGTGCGCACAACAACCATGTTGGGTGTCCCCAACGTCCTATGGTTGCAGTCCATGAATGCCACCCTGCGGGAATGTTGTTAACCTTTTTTGCATTTCGGTGGTGGCCCTTGACACACGTCGATCCGTGCGAGCTGCCGGCTCGCTCCAATACTCGTCGACCATCCTTGTGGGCAACCAAGATTGAGGCACCCGTGAGTTATGTTCAGGTCAATACCCGGCCCAATGAATGAGGTATTCCCTAACAACCCACAACAGGAGTGTATGCTCTCGGTGGTGGAGTAGACAAAGAACCTCATATTGGCCGTCAACAAACAAGGACAACCGATGGTAGCTGAACGGTACTCTCTGCCGTCTATGGATCCAATAGGCTCACATAAAACACGTCGTGTATCTTTATACTCGGCGAAAGCAGCAATCGGTATGCCACTGACTCGATGCATGCAATGATGGGAAACGACCCGATCCACTTTGATAGACGTTTTTGCACCCCTGGCGACTTAAGCCAAAGATTCTTAGTTCTAAGGAGCACTTTGTCACCGATGTCAAAGGAGACCTCACTGTGACTTTTGTCGGCATACACATTTTTTCATTGCTAAGCAGCTTCAAGGTGACCCTTCGCCTTCTGTAATGAGGAGTCTATGCACTTGGCAAAGGCTTGAGCACAAGGAACATGTCCTCCTGCACTCCAATTCCTCACCAATAAAGAGGGTACCACTGGATGCCGACCACTGTTCAACAAAAACGGTGTGAACTTTGTAGGTTTATTCACCGAGTAATTCACCACAATCCACCGCAAACTCCTGCCGGTGCTAGAAATTTGTCCCAATCATTCATGGCAGGATCCACGTACATGCGGAGCATTTGTTCCAGAGTGGGGTTCATGCGCTCCATTTTTTCGTAAGTTTGAGAAACACTGTTGACATTTGTAACTCGCTGTGGAAGTACTCGTGTATCTTTTGCCTGAGCTTACTATGGAATCTCTTATCGCGATCAAAGATAACGTGCAACGGCAAGCCGTGGTGCTTTACGACACCCTCAAAGAAGAGATGAGTGGTCTCCTCTATGTTCACATCTGTGGTTGTAAGAATGAAGGGTGTCATCTTCGTCAGAAGATCCACAACCACTAGCATTACATCATGGCTACGAGCCCTGTCCGGAAGACCAGTAATGAAGTCCATGCTGACGCACTCCCATCAGGCTTCTTGTTACTAGCCTTAGTCCGAAGATATGGCTTGCATGTCATGCAATACTTACAGAAATTGATACAACATCATGACCACCAATACTGATAAGAGAGTTCCTATCCGGTCTTTTTAGGTCCCACATTGATACAACATCATGACCACCAATAGTGATCCGTCAGCGGGTTGTGGAATTGGGAGATAACCGTCACTCAAAGGCCTCCCGAGTCTGGCACAACTTGGTCTGCGTGCCAAAAGAATCGGGCGGCCTCCACCAATCCGTACTCATCTATATTTTGAGATGTTTGAAACCAAGAATCCACATAGTATCCCATCCGGACTCTGTTGAAACAACTGTTGTAATGGATAATCTCACGAGGTGGTTGCCACAGAGGTATTTGCATGGTTTCCATCACAATGGCCATAAAACACCAACCGACCTCGGTTGTTGTTTCAATTTCCATAGGTGGTCGGCTTAGTGGATTGGTCACATCGATGGGTCCTGGCCGATACTCCCATGTGAAGGAGAATCATCTTGGTATTCGCTCCAACGTGCCTGTCGTCTTGACAGGTTCGGTTATGTTTGGAAAAGCACAAATGGGTTATGGTTGGTCACAACAGTCACACCCCCCTCAGCACCCCGAGGTAGCAACGCCACATCTTGAATGTGTGTACTAACGCAAGGTGCTCTTGATTCCATGTCATATACCGCTTTCCCGTGGGGATGAGCTTCCGGCTCTCATACGCCACTGGGTGACCATTCTACATGAGGATAGCTCCGAGTCCTACTACCGACGCATTACGTCAAACCTCCCACGGCTGCAATAGATCCGGGGGAGGTAGGACGAGCACTGTGGATAGAAGCTCTCTGATTTTGAGAGAGGAGTTATCGCAATCAGATGTCCATTCCCAACACACGTCTTTTTGCGTGAACATGGTTAGCGTTGCTACCAGGTTTGAATACCCTTGCATGAACCGTCAAAAATAGTTTGCAAGGCCGAGAAAAGGCCGAATCTGCCCAACATTTTCTAGGCCTGGCCAGACCATCACGGCTTGGACCTTTTGTGGCTCGACACGGATGCCATGCTTGCCGACGATGAGTCCAAGGTATTCAAGCTCATCTTGTACAAACTTACACTTGCTCACTTTTGCATCGAACTTCTGTTCAAGAAGGATTGCGAGGACTTTATGCATATGTTCTATGTGCTCTTCCATTAATTTAGAGAAAACCAGAATGTCTTCCAGGTAAACCAAGACAAATTGACCGAGTTTCTTGGTGAATGTTCGGTTCATTTCTCCTTGGAAGGTTGGCGGGGCATTTTTATGCCCAAAGCATAACACTCGAAACTGATAGTGTCCTATGTGCGTTCAAAATGCGGTTTTGGGCACATCATCTTCCGTGATGCAGATTTGATGGTACCCTTGAGACAAATCCAAGGACGAAAATACATTTTCCCCTTGGAGTTGGTCAAACAGGTCCTTCCTGCAAGGGGAATCTATTTTTCACCGTCAACTTGTTCAACGCCATGTAGTCCACGCACATGCATAAACCACCGTCCATTTCACAAAAGGGTTCGGCGTACCGCATGGTGAGCTACTTGGCTTGATCCATCCCTTTGCAAGGTACTCTTTGATTTGGCGGTCGGCCTCTCACCTTTCTCCTGGACTAAGGCGATACATGTGTTTAAACGGAGGAGTCATCTCCGTTTGTAGCAGAATCATGTGGCCCATGTATCCTTATGGCGGAAGCCCAGCCGGTGGGTCTTGGAATACATCGAAGAAATCCACCAATAGAGATTTGATCACTTGTGGCATATCTTCCTTCATGTCGTCCTCCACATTCTATAGATGAGCCAAGAAGTATTGAGAACCTTGTCAAATACGTCTCTAGTTCTGCATTGCAGACAAGCTAGCATGTAATTTGAGTCGGGTCGGTGACAATTCCGTACTCGGAATCAATGTAAAGTCACGTAGTCCTTTTCGTAGGATTAAACACTTTGGTTCAAAGCACATTAGAGTCTTTTTTTCACAGAGCCAGGAATCACCTAGCACCACCTCAAATGGGTCAAGAAGGTTGAGTACCTTCAACGTGGCACTTTGTGTGTACCCTTGAATACAAATAATTGCTTTACTTATACCGATCACGGGCACCATACGGTTGTCACCAATGACAACTGCGGCATTCCATGGCTCATACTTGAGGCCAACCTGTTGGGTGAAGCCAAGGCTTAAGAAATGAGTCATCTCCTCCAGTGTTAGCAAGAACGTTCACGGGAGCACCAACTAGGTGTTCTTTGAGGTCTAGTGTCATGTTACGTCCACTCTTCTGAGTGAACAGACTCAACAACGGCAAGCCAACTTTGTGATGAACACGGAATCGGTATGGCGGGCGCCGTAGCCCTCATGATTCACCGACTCCAGTCCACATCTTGTAAGAACATGTAAATCCAGCTAGCACCATCCAGTCCTTGAATTTGAGTGCGTCAAAATCGTCAACCAAAGGTACCACAAATGTGATTGAACTCACCAATTTGAGGGTGTTTGCTTCAATCACGGCATCGCACAACTCTTACATTGTGATTGGTGTCGCCACCACTAAGTACATTTGATCACGCATCTCATTTGAAGATGCAAGGTTTAGTGGACAATGGCGGTCATCAGGTGTAGAATGAGGTTCAACAAGAGGGGAGAAAACAAGAGAGATGTTTAGACATGAAAAAAACTCAAATTGCTTAACATCCTTGTCTGAAAACATGAAACCACACTCGTGATCCAGTTTTACTCGTGAGTGGTCCCCACTAACGTCACTTAGGGGTGGGGAAAACTCGCACCACGGCCTTGCGCGTTTCCACGGTTGGGTCCATTGCTGTGACCGCGGCCCTGTCCACGGCCTTGTCCGCGAACCCTTGCTACAACATCCCCACGAGGTGCTGCTGCTATGGCTAACACCGCGACCTCTTTTCCGCCACTAGCGTCCTCAGGGCAGTGAGCCCTAAAGTGGCCCGGCTTCATGCAGTTGTGGTAGAGTCTGTGGCGGAAGGCTGTGTTACGACGCTCACGCGCCGCCTACACCTCGTCATTGTCACAACTGCACTTGTGGTTTGGGATCTTGTGCCCCCAAGTCTTCTTGACTAGAGGGTCTGCGAGTTTCTTGCTCTTGGCTCTGCCCTACTGCCGGGATGCTCCTCCAATCCCCGCAGCGTCCATGCGGATGTCACGGCCTTTCTGTGTACGTACTTCCGGCCGTACGTCCAAGTAGAACTTCGGCTTTGCCGAGTACACTTCACACATGTAGTCCTGCAACGCCCTCCAGCTTGTCCAAGCCTGGCTGGTTGCCGTTGTGGTGGTCTTATCCTCCAGCTTCTCATCGGCAAGACCGTTATGCAAGTACTCCAACAGCATGCACTCCGGGTACCTGAAGATCTGAGTCCCTCAATGAAGCTTTTGGCTTCCTCCACGAGTCCGGTGAACTCGCCCAAGTAGGATTCGAGCGAGCTACCCAGTTGCCTAAAGTCCTTGATCTTGTGGAAGGCACGCTACGCCTCCTCATGCTGGTGCACTTCTTACACATGATCGCACAAAAGGCCTCCCACGGCATAGACTGCCACTCGAGGTGCAGTTGCTGCCCAGCCCACTCCTTGACAACATACTGGAAGAGTTTGTCTTCAAGCCGCGTCATGGCAAGGTCGTCCCACTAACTGAGTGGAGCCTTGTGGACACGTAGAACGTGCTCCATGCGATTCAGCCAGTCGGTCAGCTTCATGCCCTTCCGGAAGATCTCCACATTGTGGAGGAAGGACGTGTTCATGACTGGCCCCAATGTTGTCGAGGTAGGTAAGTCGTCGTTGCCACCGGCAGTGGCATGAGTACCTGCTACGCGTTTTACTTACTGTTGCATTTGTACCTGGGTCATGCTCTGCATCAAGGTTGTCCCATCAGCGGCTTGCCTCATGGGCGGCTAGGCGCTGCAGCTGGTGATCACAATCTAGGTTCTTGATGCCCTATCGGATGTGGGCGAGTAGGTTGGTGAATGAAAACTTCAGCTTTGATGTCGTCAAAGCATCAGCAATAGCCTCCAGGGCTCCGCGTTGTCCGTACACCTTTACCCACTATAGGAGGGTACGGTCCGTGTACACGCCTCCAAGAAGTTCCACCTTTCGGAGAAGGCTCACGTCAACGACGACCCTCAAGTGGACGCTGGTTTGTCCCATTACGGCCACACCATAGGAAGAGGGGCCGGCCCCCACTCCTCCATGTGGTGCCACACCTCCACCATCGGTGGTGATCTTGAGTTGGCCCGCAGACTCGGCGGGCAACTCGGCAAGCCTTTGGCGGTCATCGCAAATAACCTTCGTGGTGATGTCGCCCGGCTCGTTCTCGCGAGAACTGCCGGCGTGGTTGCTTTTGGTGCCTTTGTTGCTCTTGGCAACCTTGTTGCTGTCGGCAACTTCAGGCGATGCGGCGAGTGCCTTGCCCTTCTCAAGCGGTCGGCCCGAGTTTGCCGCACGACGATGGTGATGATTGCAATCCCTGTCGCCTTCGCCATCATCGGCATCGTGCTCTTTGTTGGGGTTCCCCGCCCGGTCGATCCTCCTCCAACTCATCATCCGTCATGTGGGGGTTGTCCATGTGCGCATCGACGTGCTCGTCGAGCACTTTTCCGGCCTCCACGCACTTCTCGATATCGCTAAGGTTGGCACTGGTTGCCTTTGGCAGTACGGTTGCCTTTGGCTTGGCGACCGTGCTCACGGCTATGGCTCCAGAAACTGGATTCCGATGAGGGCGTGTGGTGAGGCCATAACCACCTTACCCTTGTTGGTCTTGGACGGTCCGGCACCTGCCATCTCGTCGCCCGTGCAACTAGCATGTGAAGACTGTTGTGAGGATCACCCCACAACTTCGAGGAGGAATCGCCTCCGAAAACTCTCACAATTGGTGAGGCAATTGTAGATTGAATTTCTATCTTCCTAAGTAGCCACGGTCGGCACAAGGGCGTGGATTTGAAAACTAGTCTTTCGAAGCCATGACCCACGATAATAAGTAACAACTAGAATCTAGGAAAACAGAAGTTTCAATACGAGGGAATGACAAGAAATGTGATTGCCGCTCACAAAACAAGAGCGAAGAGTGAAAAGGGGAATTGTAGCAATTCCTAGCAATTCCTTCACTCTTCCTTCCAACTACTTGTCTTCCTCTTGTCTTCTTATCTTCCTTTGCCTTATCATCACGCTCCTTGATGCCTCTCGCGTTGCTGGGCGACATCTGCCTTGAGCCGGTTGTGTTGACGAGCCCTCAAAAATCTTCAAGGTGTCACCCTCCTTCTTTTTAGGGTGCTCTTAGGCCACGAGAGTCCTTCATTTTGGGAAAGGGTGCTGTCCCAAATTTTGGATGAATGAGTTTTGAATGAAGTTTTAAAATGCGGAGATTTGGTGGTTTTGGGGGTGAGAACTTCCCACCCCGTCCCACAAAAAACTTTCTAACCCCCTCGGAGTGAATAAGGACTGGAGGGAAGAGGTTTCATAGAGTAGAGCTCTTTTTTAGCTCTCCAACACACTTTACGGTGCTTCAATCCGTGAAGTGTAGATGCCGTAGTCCCTTTTGGTGATTCTGCTGCTACTTGTAGCTGCCGACAGTGCTTCATATAGGACGTAGCCGCCATTTTTGTTCAACCTTTGGTTGCAGGGGTCGTCTGGCTATGATACCACGGTTACAAGTTGGAACCTCCAGATCTTGCACTTTGGTCATCGTCGGAGTTCACAGAATGGCATCCAGAGCTCGCTTGAGGGGTTTTACCCACAGCGTCACTGTATGGGCAATTGTCATCAATGACCCTGTGCAAGAAGACTTGAATCATTCAAGTCTCCGGAGGCCCATTTCCGTTTTTGCCTCACCCCCTCGTTCTGGGTCCAAAACGAAGGGGGTATTACCTCGAACTTGTGAGTTTGCACTAGTTTTTTGGTTTTGATACTCGTAGTTTGTCCTAAACAAACTTGAGTATCAGATTCGACGCGTCCCAAAATTGTCGCATGCAAGGCACGGTCGGCGATTTCGTGCCAACTTTTCTCGTGCGATCCTCTCGCTCCTCGCTCTCACCCTCACTCCCCCTATCTCTCGTCCTTTCTCGCTCACTTGCTTGCAAGGAGGGCGAGGGTGGGTATGAGGGCACAAGGCCACGAGGCTTTGCCCTCGAGGCCCTCGCGGTCCCTCACCCGCCGATCGGACTGAGGCCGTGATCGGCGGCTGGCGGCTGGCCGGCAGGTCACTTGGCCGACCGCCGGCCGTCCAGCCGGCGGCCAGCAAAGTGCTGGCCGTTGGCCAGCCCTCGCTGACGCAAGGGGTGGAGCGCAACCACCCCTCGCTTCAGCGAGGAGGGAGGGCCGAACTGGCCCTCCTGCTACATATTTGATCAAAGAAGGGAGCGAGTCAATGCCATGAGAAGGGGTGGGAAAATGGGAGGACAAGGAGTAGATTCCAAAGCCATTGTCATGAGAAGAGTACATCGGAGGGACCATTGCACTAGGAAATAGAGTAGTAGCAAGATGATTCAAACTTGAGGTGGATGAAGGTGATGATCCCTGACGCTTCGTTTAGCCGTAGCGGTTCCCACGAGCCTTGCCGGCCTCACCTCACCACTCCAGTTTGGCCGCTCGACGTAAGTTTTGCCGAGGTGTTGGGAGAGCCATTGGTCTATTTTTAAGTGATCACAGGCACCTTGAGGGTGGTTGCGCCTGCTATAGACTGGCGTGCGGTCCGGAGAGTGGTTTGTATTGACAAGGAGGAACTTGTTACGTACCAAACGTACATGAGTCTCTAATATTTTTGGTGGGTACTTTTTTTATTACATAAATAGCCCATTGCGTCACGAAGCCGCGATACTCTCTCCGACGGTCAAGGGCAAACCGGACAACTACCCCGCCCCAAGTGACTGTCCCCAAACCTTCTAACAGTTTCGACCACCCTCACGAATCCACGAACAGAAGTATCACGACCGTTCGTTCGACTTCTTGATGTACCGAGAAAAATCTGGATTTACAAAGATGCACCTCGCATCTTCACCGTCAATGCCCGAAGACCCTCAACGTCTCAGTGGACCTTCTCGAATCCAACCACAGACAATGCGACTCCACACGCGTCGCTCGACAATCAACCCAACAACCCCGACTATGCCTGAATCGTAACTCGACACTTGGATATATATGTTTGATCATTTTGACACTTGTCATCGAAGTACACATATTGCTAAGTATAAATTGCTCAAGTGTCCCAAGTTATAAATTGTGTTATGCCTCGCAACTTCTACCTCTTCACCATCTACTCCCCGTTCGGCATAACGCTTGGTATGAGAGCGCAGCGGTGCTAGAGAGGCACTCGACTATTCAACCCATCCGGAGGACTACCTTGCACAAGCCGTCACCGCATCTCGCACGTCAAGACTTTGCAAACTTCGCGACTACAACGTGAGGCGAGCGAGCGCAGCCGACGATGAGCATCAGGTCTTCAGCGACGACTTCTGCGATGGATGATCAGAATGTGCCGATGCACGCAAATCCTAAAGCGACATCAAGCGCTGGCATGGCAGGCTATGTAGCAGCTGGAACAACCCCTACGGCCTTGATGGCCAGTCCGGTCGCGCACCCTAAGACGGTGAACCAGCCGCCACTACCAACAGCCTGGACGATGATAGCAGGGACGACAGGTGGCACTTGACGACAGGTGCGGATCAACGAGGAGTTTACGAACAGGATTTTTGCACTCGAAGGAGTCAACAACCATCTGCTCCAACAACTCAACGTTGCGACGGAGGCCCTTCATAACGCAAGCACACATGAAGTGGTGCTCATTGAGAGAAATTCCCAACTCTCGAGCAATCCCATAATTTGTCTTGCTCCACCAGAACTGTTTGATCCTGCAAACTCAAAAGGATCGACAATTTGGATGTGCCTAATGAGTTTGGAGGTGTAATTCACCACTGTTGGGGTTAATGAGGATCAAAACAAAATTGACCTCGCGGCCACGCTTTTGCGTGGCAAGGCGCAAAGTTGGTGGTCTGACCTAAAGACCATCAAATGGCAGTAGGAGACCGGTGGAGCATCGTCAACGGCCAACGAGGCCCGTCACACATCACCGATCACAATCGTTCTACCTTTGGAGCAGGTCAACCCACAATGGCAAGACGCGCTGATGCCACCAATTGACTTTAATGAATACTTGCACGAGATGCTCACACGCTTTGGGCAACAGAACGAGAAGTCTGACGCACGATACATATTCCAGCATCTCCGTCAGCAGTCCAGCGTGGCAGAGTACACACGAAAACTACATGAGTTCATTACCGAAGTGGACATCGCCGCCGACAAACTCTGTTTCCACTACAACTACGGCCTCAAGCAAGATATCCCACGAAAAATCACTATTTTGGCATCTAGAACAACTTTCCACAGATGATCGCATAAGCAAAAAGAATCGGCAGTGCCAACTACAATGCTCGGATCCACGAATCCTATGGCTTGCGACCTCCTAACCACAATCGTCGTGGAAACGGAAAAAAACCAGTCGACAGACTCCTCGACTCCGATGGAAGTAGAAGCCGTCGACTAGAGAGATACGCAAACGGCTACAACAGCGGGAAATTCTAGTACATTGCTCGCAACTGCCGGAGCAGGCCACAGGTCAAAATGGAGGGTAAGTCGCACAAAAATGAGTTGGGAAATGGCAAAGGACAGGAGTAAAGGGCCCAACTCTTGTTCGTGAGGAGCGACTCCCGCCGACTAATCGCCCATCCGAATGGCCTACATAGTGGCAGAGGGTTTATGAGATCGCAAAGTTCAACGAGGGGTAGGAGGACAACCAACCAACGACACTACTCAAAGTTCAACCTTGAGGATGTAAAATTAGCAGAACAGTACCGGCACTATTGGATGGAGGAGTTTCACACAGCTTTGTGAGCAACGACATGGTCTGCATACTAGATTTGTAGACCGAACCAGGGGTGTTTGAAGGAAAAACCTCCAACAGGAGATTACAGATGCGGAGGCTCGGAGAACCACTACAACTACAAGTGGGCGATATACGGGATGTAACAGTCTGGAGGTCTTGTCGGACGAGCGATCACAAAATCATCCTCGGACAAGATTTCCTCTATCATCATAATACGCAGGTCGACTAGAACAGCGGCAACGTCTACGTGGAGATCGACGGTACTTAACAACAACTTCTATGTGCGGGACGGAAGCTGACAGCGGAAGCAGTAGAGGAAGCCGCGGAAGCTGAAAAGTAATAACCTGTGCAGCCGATACCGTTCAACATGGCCAAACACTGCACACGATGAGGAGCTCATGTGTGGCTCGTAAATCTTAATCCAATTGAAGAAGCGGAAGTGGCAGCAGCTGACTCACCATCGGCCTCAATAGCCTCATCAGCATCGAAAAAGCTTGCTATGGAACCTGAAGAGTTTGTACCACTCATTCAGGAGTTTGCAAACTTCTTCCCCGACAAACTCCCAAGAACCTTGCCTCGTCAACGAGACATCCCTCATTGCATCAAATTGAAGCTGGACAGCAGACCTACTGTTCGAGGGGCCTATGAGATGAGCGTTCACGAGCTGACCGTGCTGAAAATTAGCTTGACGAGATGCTCGGTCAGGGATTCATCCGCCCATCCATGTCACCATACGCCGCACCTATACTTCTCTTAAAAAAGAAAACTTGTGAGATGCAGATGTGCGTGGAAGATCAGGCATTGAACGACGCTACCATTGAAAACCGATACCCTCTTCCCCAAGCTAATGAGCCTTTTGACCAACTCTAAGGGGCTCAAAATTTTAGCAAAATTGATACAAGTAGCGGATACCACGAGATACATGTGGCATATGCCGACATCGAGAAGACGACATTACAAACCCGCTATGGGCACTTCGAGTTCACGGTCATGCCATTTGGACTTACGGATACTCTGGCGACATTCATGGCAGCAATGAACTACATCTTCCACCCGTACCTTGATGATTTTGTCGTGGTATATCTCGATGACATACTGGTGTACAACTGTACCCAGGAGTAGGAGGATGGACATCTTCTATTGTGGGAGCCGCTAGTCAAGGTGGTGTTTACGTCATCATGCTGATGTCAAATGCATGTTTTGACACTCCCATTGTCTTCTACGTGAAAAACAGTGTGAAATCGGCCCAAGAACCGGGCCATTCGGCACAGGAAAAGAAAGATACAGTCATGTAAATGTGGGAGGCGCACACCCAAAAAACAAGAGACGGACCGGTTCGACCTCGAGCACGGCGGAGCGACTTTCGCGCCCACTGGAGCCAGAGCGCCCCTGGATGGACGCGTAGCCAATGAGGCAAGGTTCCTTGGGGACCATGGGCGCTTTGGGATGGCGGCTGGAGCTGTATTTGCAAGCAAGGGTGCTTCGGGCTGCCATGACCTCCGCTGGCTGTGCTCACAGCGACAGTCACGCGTGGAGCACTCAAACAGCCATAACTTAGCCATTTCTTCATGGATTGAAGCGTGTTTTGGTGTGTTGGAAAGCTCGCAACGCTTACTACATGATGCATATGTTATTTGCATGAATACGCCCCATTAGAGGGCTTCAAAGCGCCCAAGAGCTTTCGGCTGACTCACATGGGCTGGTACATGAGGAAGCCTAGGGGTTGTTCTAGGCATGCCAATCTTACCCAGAGACTCTGTACATTGCCTCGTACTAATCTATCAAGTCTAAAGGATTCATACCTTGCCCAAATCTCTTTGTGTTCTAAGCATCGCTTTGCACACTTCCATTCGATCCTAGAAGTCTTCCACAGCGCACCTTGATGCAAACGCCGCCGGAAGAGTCGCATGGCGAGAAACTCGGTCACGAGCAACTGTCTTGCTACTAGGAGAGGGTCGTGCAACATCTCAAGGGTTGACCCACACACCAAGGGGTCGAGGGTGGAGGTTTATCCCAAGGGCTTGGCGTGTGATTGTCATGCCGGGTGCCCCTCGGTTCAAATTTGGTATCAGAGCCACCTGGACGTTCGCTCGGTCTTTGCGCGGACCCAAGGGAGGCAGCAGATCTGTCACAACTGCGTTTGGCCATATCTTTTTTGTCACAACCGGAAACATGGCAGCAGCGGCATACAACCAGGCCTACCTCATGGAGGAGATCCAGTGTGCTCTCGACAAGTTGCGCCAAGAGAACCAGCAGCTGCATGCGGAGGTTGAGGCGAGGTACGTCGGCCCAGGGAGCAGTGCGTTGGGGGATGTCGCATTGGCATCTGCACTTGCCTTTCGGTGGTCCAAGCCAAAGGAGCTGGATTTCTACAGCGGGTGCTCCACCCATGGTTGTGTTGCATATCTGGTTCGGAGTGGTGGAGTGTGGTAGGCCTCTCGTCAAGCACAAGGTCCGTATGGGTGAGTTGGTGTGCAACATAGAGTTCCATACTTTCCCTATGGATGATTACGATTTCTTGATTGGTCGGGATTGGTTGTATGCCTGGAATCCAGAGGTCGATTGGAGGTACAACCGGGTGGTTGTGAAGGCGGGCGGGAAAAATCTCACTTTGCCATTGTGGCGGGGTGAGGGGAAGGAGTGGGAAGTGGCGAAAGCGGGGAAGCAGCTGCGCGTCATCAACTTGTAACAGTTAAAGCGGTGCGAGCGCAAGGGTGGCCAACTGTACTTGGCATGGGTACGTCCACAACAAGCAGCAGAGCAGCAGATTGCAATGATTGAAGCAGCGCAGGGGCAGCCGGCAAAAGACATGGGGACTCTATAGTTGTCTTCCGGTATTAGGGAGGTATTCAAGGAGCTCGGGGATGATTCTCTGGAGGAGTTGCCTAAGGGGCTGCCATCGCGGCGCGGCATCGGCCACAAGATCGAGGTGGTGCCAGGTTCATCACCAACGGTGTGGTCTTAGAACGGCATGAGCGACGCAGAGCTTGTGGAGCTCAAGAAGCAGTTGGAGGAGTTGGTAGACCAAGGCTTCATTTGGTCGTCGGTGTCTCCATACGTGACGCCGGTGCTGTTCGTCAAGAAGAAACCAAGAGAGCTGCAGATGTGCGTGGACTACTGGACGCTCAAAAACATCACGGTGAAGAACCGCTATCCGTTACCATGGGCCGAGGAGTTTTTCGACCAGCTGCAAGGTGCACGTGTCTTCAGCAAACTGGACTTGCGGTTGGGGTACCACCAAATCTGCATCGCGGAGGAAGATATGGAAAAAACTGCGTTCCGGACGCGCTATGGACACTTCGAGTATCTCGTGATGCCTTTTGGGCTAACGAATGCTCCGGCTACGGTCATGGCGCTGATGAACCAGGTATTCCACCCTTACTTGGACCAGTTTGTGGTTGTCTTCCGTGACGGCATCCTTGTGTACCCGCGAACGATGGAGGAACACCAGGAATATGTGCGGATGGTGATGGAAGTGTTGAGAAAGGAGCGGCTCTTTGCTGCTCGATGATGGAGGCACACCAGCGAGTGTGAATTCTCCAAGCAAGAGGTGGAGTTCCTCGTGCACGTTGTAAGCAGGAAGGGGATCTGCATGGACCCAAAAATGGTGGAAGCAGTGAAGGAGTGGCTAGAGCCAGCGTGCGTGCGTGACATCTAGGTTTTTCTGGGTTTTACAAACTACTACCGGAGGTTTATCCAGGCGCACACCGCAATGGGAGCACCCTTGACAGACTTGCTCAAGAAGGGGCGCCAATGGGAGTGGGGTACGAAAGAGGGACAAGCCTTCCGTGCAATGAAGGCTGCCATGTTTCAAGCCCCGGTGTTGGTGCATCCGGACACGAGCAAGGAGTACGTGTTGGCGACGGACGCAAGCGACTATGCGATTGGCGAGGTGCTGATGCAGGCTCAAGGGAAGGGTTTGCAGTCCATTGCGTACTACTCCAAGAAGCTAAAAGGGGCTGACCTCAACAACCCGATCCACAAGAAGGAGTTGCTCACGATGGTCCAGGCCTTCAAGCAGTAGGGGTGCTATCTTGAGGGATGGCGGTGTGTAGTGCACACGGATCACTACGCACTCAAGTACCTCAAGTCGCAGCCGAAGCTAAGTCGTCGTCAAGCACGGTGGATGGAGCTGCTAGGGGGTGGTTTCAACTACGAGATCCAGTACAAACCAAGGAGGATCAACCCAGCGGACCCGCTGTCGCGTCGCCCGGACTTAGGCGTGCATGTGATCACGGTGATGGCGGGATCTCCAATCATCCTCAGCCTGTTTGCGCACCGGTATGCGGAGTACGAGGACTTTGCCGGGAGTACAGTGAAGGGGTGCAAGTGGGATGGCCAATATTGGCAGCGGGAGAAGGGAAACCAGATTGTGGTACCGCGGAGCACGTCATTGCAGCAAGCGCTATTGGAGGAGGCGCATGACTCGCACTATAGTGGTCATTTTGGCCACAACAAAACTTTCAAGACGCTTGCGCGCCAGTATTGGTGGACAATGATGGGAGCATATTTCAAGGAGTACGTGAGCAGCTATGACACGTGCCAAAGGATCAAGTCACGGAGGGCACGGGTGCCAGGAGAGCTGCAGTCGCTGCCAGTGCTGGAGGGCTCGTGGACGGACGTCGCACTCGACTTTGTGGGGGGCCTTCCACGAGGTGCAACGGGCAACACCATGGCGCTGGTGGTAGTGGGCTGGTTCAGCAAGATGGCACGCTTTATTCCATGTGCGGAGAAGGTCACGGCAGCAGAGACAGCTCAACTCCTCTTGCAACACGTCATCAAACTTCACGGGGTGCCAAAGTGCAAGATCTCGGATCGCGATCCACGCTTCACCCCTGATTTTGGGAGGAAATCTTCAAGAAGCTGGGCACCCATTTGGCTCTTTCATCGGCCTACCATCTCCAAACAGATGGCCAAACTGAGTACACTAATCAGACCATGGAGCAGCTGCTACGGGGGATCTTGGAGCGGGATGGTGAGGGATGGGAATGCAAGCTCTCGGTGGCTGAGTTTGCCTACAACTCAGCAGTGCATGCCTCTACGGGACTGTCTCCCTTTGAGGTGGTGTATGGGGTGCAGCTTGCATATTCCTCACACATGGCCATAGGATCGGACCTACGTGTTGTGTAGCAGTTTACAAGTGACTTCACGAAGGTATGGCGCAGCATACGAGACGCGGTTCACAAGGCACAGCAGCAGATGAAGCGACAAGCGGACAAGCACCGGACAGCCGAGAAGTTCTCGGTGGGACAAAAGGTGCTACTGAGCTCACGCCACCTGCATCTAGTGAGGGTGGGTAGCGACAAGCTCATGACTCGGTGGGTGGGCCCTTTTCCGGTCAAGGAGAAGCGGTCTGCGATGAGCTACGAGTTGGAACTTCCGGCCCACTACGAGATCCATTATGTGTTCTACGCTTCTCTTCTCAAGGCCTACAAGGAGCCGGATGCGCAATTCGCGGCGTGGGCACAGGCTCCTCCTCCACCGGTCTTGGAGGAGGGTGAAGAGGACTGCGTGGTGGAGAAGATTCTCGGGCACCGTCGGCGCGGTAATGGGTGACAGTACCTAGTGCAATGGCTTGGCTATAGGCCTGAGCAAAAATTCCAGATCCCCGAACCTGATTTCCACAGAGGTGGTGCTGTCAACACGGTCCTCCGAGCATACCAGGAGCTCACCGGAACAGGACGCCCTCCGAGGCGGGTGGGGGGTGATGTTATGGTAGTCGTCGGTCAAGGCGGTCATTATGTCATCATGCGGATTTCAAATACATGTTTTGATGCTCCCATTAACGTCTACGTGAAAAACCGTGTGAAATCGACCCAAGAACTGGGTCATTTGGTGCACGGACAAGAAAGATACAGTCGTGTAAAGGTGGGAGCCGCACACCCAAAAAACAGGAGACGGACCGGTTCAACCTCGAGCACGGCAGAGCGACTTTCTCGCCTACTGGAGCCGAAGCGCCCCTGGATGGACGCTTAGCCAATGATGCAAGGTTCATCGGGGTCCATGGGTGCTTATGGATGGCGGCTGGAGATGCATTCGCAAGCAAGGGCGCTTCGGGTGGCTGTGACCCCCGCAGGGGGTGTTGTCAGCGGCAGCCACGCATGGAGCACTCAAACGGCCATAACTTTGCCGTTCCTTCATCGATTGAGGCACTCTTTGGTGCGTTGGAAAGCTCGCGGAACGTACTAAATGATGCATGTGTTATTTTTATGAATTCTCCCTGGTAGAGGGCTTCAGAGTGCCGAGTAGCTTTCGGCTGACTCATGCAGTTGGTACGTAAGAAAACTTGGAGGTTATTCTAGGCATGCCATTCTAGTTTAAATGATTCATTCCTTGCCTAAATCTCCTTTTGTTCCAAGTATCACTTTGTACACATCCATTTTATCTTACAAGTCTTCCACAGTGCACCTTGGTGCAAGACCGGGAGAGTCGCACGGCGGGAACCTCGGTCACAAGCAGCGGTCTTGCTGCTAGGAGAGGGTCGTGCGACATCTCAAGGGTTGGCCCACACACCAAGGGGTCGAGGGTGGGAGGTTTATCCCAAGGGCTTGGCGTATGACTATGACGTCGGGCGCCCCTCGGTTCACATCTTCGAAAAGTCCTCAAAGTTTTACAAAAAGATTCTTTTCCCGGAAAACCCCCAAAATGTGACTTTGGTCGTCGTTCATTCGAGTTTTTGAGCCACATCATCCACGGTGGACGGATCATAATGGATCCAAAAATGGTGAAATCTCTCGCTGATTGGCCGATGCTGACCAACGTTCGAGAAATTCAGGTTTTTCTTGGTTTCTACAATTACTACTAGCGCCTCTTCCTACCTCACTTGAAAAGAAAACGAGTGGTGGTGGGGAGACAGTGAACAATAAGTGTTCACCAGTCTGCTGAACTCTCTGACCTTGGCGCCAGCCCTACAATTAGCCAATCCAATGGTCAACTACATCATGGCCATGGATGCGTCAGACTGAGCCATTGCCAAAGTCCTCCGACAAGACCACGGCAACGGTGAGCAACCGGTCGCCTACATGTCTCGAAAACTGTGGGGACGAGAACTCAACCACGTAATACACGAGAAGGAGATGTTGGCGATCGTGCATGCTTTCAAGACATGGTGATGCTACCTCGGCTATTGCCGATGCATCGTGCGCACCAACCACCACGCTTTAAAATGTTTGAAGGCGCAGCCGAACCTCATTCGACATCAGATCCGAAGGATGGAGTTCCTTGAATCCGGGTTTCGACTACGATATCGAGTATCGGTCAAGCAAAACCAATCTGGCATACGCACTCAGCCGCCGACCAGATTTTATGGCTGAGGTGGAAACACTATGGCTACAGTAAGACACGTACCTTGAGTGACTGTTCGCACAAGGCTACGACGAGCATGGCGGATATGACAAGGCCCAAATCTCGTAGGACGCACCATATTCGCGACGACGCTTCACTCGCTAGGTGGTCGTCCCCCCGAATGACTGACTTCGCCGTATGCTGCTCAAAGAGTGCCACGACCTAGGTGCGGGTGGACACTTTGGAGAGTACAAGACGCTGAAGAAGTTGGAAAAAAACTATTGGTGGGACAAGTTACAATCCGGCGTGGCCAACTTCTGTTTAACCTGCGACACATGTTAGCGACAAAAATCTCGTCGCACACGGCCACCAAGACTTCTGCAACCGCTCCCTTTTCCGAAAGAACCGTGGGCTGACATCTCCATGGACTTCGTCACAGGATTACCGGTCACACCTGAGGGATATGAAACGATCCTTGTGGCTAGCGACAAGTTTTCCAAAACATCGTATGGCTACATGGCGTGCCGAGAACCATCACAAGCGACAGAGACGGTCAATTGACCAGCCATTTTTGGCGCAAACTGATGAATCGCTACTGTAGTATAATTCATCTTTCAACGTCGTTTCATCCTCAAAGCGATGGCCAAACCAAGCAGACCAGTCAGACGCTCGAACAGCTTCTTTGAACACTATGCGAACCTCGCGGACCAGATTGGGCAAAACACTCCCGACCACCGAAATCACATACAATTCGACAATCTCCACCGCAACAAGCACAACTCCGTTCGAATTAGTGTATGACACTCATGGCGCCACGCCAGATGGACTATAAAGTCGTAGCAACATCCCCTCGGTCGACGTTCAACACCGATACTTTACCACCATCTGAGAGGAAACACGACATTCACATGCGAGGACACAAGCAACGATGAAGCAAGCAGGTGACGGACATCGCAGTGACAACGTATTCACCGCTTGCGATTGAGTCCTCAACTCTGCAAACATCAAACTTCGCGGAGCTGACTATTCAAAGCTCAAACCGCGATGATTGGGACCGTTTGATATCGAGCGCATGTAAACTCCTGTGGTTTCGTAACTCAAACTCTCGACACTATGCAAGTTCATCCGATGTTCCATGTCAGCAGACTCAAGCACTACCGAGACCCTGGAGAGAACTTCCCTCACCGGGGTGTACCTCCCTCGCCTCCCATTCAAGTGGACGGAGACACAAATTACATCATCGAGGACATCCTCGGCCACCGACGACGATGCAAAACGGCATAATATCTTAACAAGTGACACGGCTATGACGTTGCGCATAACAATTGGAAATACTACGAAACCTCCCAGACGTCAATCATCTCATCGATAGTTATTACCGGCGTCTGTGGGCCACATCCGTACGTGTGCTAGGACGTCGCGCTTAAAAGGGGGAGAAGTGTTACGTACCAGATGTACAATAGTCCCTACTCCATCTGAGTGGGCATTTCTATTATTACACAAAAACCCCATCCCATCGCGAAGCTGATATATTCACTCCGACGGTCGAGGGCAAACCGGCCAACTACCCCCACCCCAATGACTATTCCCGAACCTTCCGACAATTTCGACCACCCTCGCCAACCTAGGAACAGAATCATGATCACCTTTCAGTTGACTTCTTTACGCACCGAGACAAATCTGGATTTGTAGAGATGCATATCGCATCTTCACTGTAGATTCTCGAAGATCCTGGACTTCTCGGTGGACCTTCTCAAATTCGACCATTCACAACACGACTCCGCACGTGTTGCTTGACAATCGACTCAATGACCCCAACTATGCCTCATTTGTAATTCGACTCTTGTATGCATATGTTCGATCATTTTGACACTTGTCATCGAAGTACACTTGCCGCTAATTACAAGTGGCTCAAGTGTCCCAAATCCTATATTGTGTCTTGCCTCACAACTTCTAAAATACACAAGACAAGAACAAGCCTAAGCTGCCACCTTGGAACACAAGTGTAATCACTAATATGACAACGAAGCGGATGCCAACAATCATAGTTGCTGACATGTCACATCGCACATCTACATGGAATCACAGTAAACCTGTGACATTGAGACTTGTGGGAGCTGAAATGGGCTTCTCCCATTTTTAGGATGAACCTCAAGACCACTCGGCCAAATCAAACAGCGATACGTGCCGGTCATGTGTAGAGTGACACCGACCTATCCCTCTATTTCACATGGATTTCTGAGAGCTTCACCACCATCGTGGTCTACGTGGAAGACCCTCTGATTGCCTCTCCTTCTACATAGCCCGCGACACAGCCACCGACTAGGCGTCAGTGCCTGGTCAAACGGTGACGACAGTCACAAGTCGTGCACACAACAGCAAGGGTCTGGCGAAGAGACAGAAGGCAAAGTGACAGAATGCTTCAATAGCATTTGCAGAGAGGAATGACAAATGACAGGCCTATAGCATAAGCACCTGCCGCGGCGCACGGCAAGTGTCGCACGCGGCAGTGCAAGATCTGTCCTAAAACCGGCCCAAAACCAATCTTTGAGCTATAACTTTGCGCAGACATGTCATAACGCTACGCCGTCTGAACCTAGACGTGCAAGATCACAAGCCGGATGCTACAACTGGTCACCTGCATGCATCCGGCATCAAACGGTGGACACACAATGAAAAAAAATGCAAATCGGGCCCACGGCCAGTCCACCGATACACTTGTGCATGCCGCAGAAAAACTATAGGAGGTCCCGGTAGCGTCCAAAGCTCTGGAACGGTCGTCGGTCAGCTCCAAGCTTGTAATCCGCCACCAGGTGACGCACCGGGATCACCACGATCCACATCAGGGATCTGCACGAGTATGGACACTGCCGAGTGGTCACAAAAAACTGTATAGGTCGACAGGAACGTCACAAATCACAATAGGTCCTACAGTTGTGTTTCTCTAGATGCAGATTATATGTGATCGTCAGCGACCGACACTTCTGCTGCATCAGGCATGTTACGTCCGCGTTGTGGCGGGCATGTTTTTACCTCCTTGGTGCAAGTTCCCATGTCCTCCACCCCATTACACCTGACGAGCAGGATGTTGTGTAGGTGGATGATCCAACACAGCTTGGGAAGATAGTGGATGTGACCATGTACTTGCGCCTCATTGGCTCTTTTACGTACTTGGCAAGTACAACATGAGCCGACATTGCCTTCTTTGTCAACATCCTTGCTTATGTAGAGTCCTCAAGCAAGAGACCTTCATGCGACTTTGGGGGTGGCCTGATATGTGGTCTCCATGCCGTGCCTCAGACTACGCTTTCAAGGGCAGAGTTTCGGTGGTAACCAACGACTATCAGATAGTGATTGGACGTAGAGCCCTGATGGCTGCTGTCGAGCAGGCTACGTGTTCTTGTCGGGTGACATTGTTGTGTCATGGTGTAACGGCAAGCAGGGTTGCATTGCACGTAGCCCATGAGAGACTTTTGCCGAAGCGGAGTGGCTATAGCATGTGTTTTGTGAGTTATGTCCGTTTGTGCCTTGCGTCATTTTTGCATTGTGAAAGCCATAGTGCTCTTGCCATTTTAGCGAACTCAGGTGTGTTTCACATACGCATGAAGCACATTGTTTTTGAGCATCACATTGTGCATGATCTCGTGGAGCGAAAAGGGATCACCGTCATCTGGGTCGGCACCCACATGTGAGGGGGTGTTTATGTGACCATTCGTAGCATCTAGCTTGATCTTTTGCATCTCTAGGTTTAGATGGTGTTGTGTTTTGATGCCCGTACGTAAAGTTAAGGCCAAGACAATGATTTGGGGCCATTTTTTTTGACAAACTGACACTGCCATGTGTGTAACCCGACGTGCATCGCAACAGGTTTCTGTGAAGTTTCCGTATGATTTTCCATCCCTTTCTGCATTGCCAACCTATTGAAGCTTATGGGACTTTGCGCATCTCCCTCGCCTAACCCTTGTTGTTTCCTAAAAATCTTGCTTCTTAGTGCGCAAGATGACTGGAAAGTGTTGCCGCGTCATCACAAGCATGCCTAGGAAGCTTCATAACAGTGCACATCGTACAAGCCTCCCTCTCTTGAGAAATCAAACCCTCCAATATCGTATCTCTCCATGAGGCACAAAAAATATTTAAAATTAGATAATTATGAAATAAAAATATTTTATTAAAACTATATGGAACATATTTTTCTAGAGTTCCTGTAATATGACATTCTTGTGTGGTCGGGTTCGACCCTTGACTTGAGGCATCCACTCCCGCCTCAGTCAGTCACGCCCATGTCAAAAAAGATAAAACTGTGAGGGTGTCGTTCACGTCCGTTATAATGTTTCCGCCGAGTCCGAATCGGCTTGTTTGTGGACCAATGGCGTCTGCTGCCCGTTGTGGCATCTCTCGTCCGCTCGTCTCGCGCACTCTTTTCGCTTTTAAAACCTCCAGGTGGACGTAAGCCGTGGAAACGGCTTCGTGCGCTCGTTCAGATTCGCCTGTTTTGCTTCTTCTGTTTTGAGCCCCATTATTGATCTTGTTTAGGAGAAGCGAATGGTTTGTACACGATTCCCGTATCGATATTGTCTCGTCAATGCTTCTAATATAGAACTCGATGATGCAGGTTGTATTTTTAGCGCAAAGTTTCCGTATTGCACGCAATCCTCGGTGAGCTCGTCATCGTGAAGATTCGTGCGTTCCTTGCACCGCAAGAGAGAAAACAGTTTTTGTTTTCTTTACCGGATTCGGACGACAGGCTCCGAGGTCAGCACTGGAGTGAGTATGCGACAGGTTACTGGCCCTCTCCTACAACCAAACATCCACGTACTTCGACGAAGCAGCCAACCACGTGACGATGGTTGCTGCAGCAACCATCGTTCCAAGTAAGCTGCCGAAGCAGCTTCCAAGTAGAACGTGGTCTGTCTGCGTGCACAAAGCAGCGATTGGCAGAAGCAAAAAAACATTTTTTGAGAGGCTGCACTTCATGTCGCCCTTCACCCCCACTGAGCGCCAGCGGGCTTCCCGCCGCCAAGTTTTGCAACGGCCCTCTCTCCCTCGTCTTTCAGCTCGACAGCTTTTTGACTCCAAGGGGATGAGAAAGGCTTTGGGATTGGTGACCCTTGTGTAGAAGGCTTTGTGCCGGAAA
>SZWC01000704.1:315749-336307 GCA_023375785.1 Penium margaritaceum | reverse complement strand
ATACTCGCTGTCAGTCGATGGATGCATGCATGTGACCAGTCGTTGCGTGCGTCTTTTGATTCTGCACGTCTAGGTTCAGACGGCGTAGGATTCTGACATGTGTGCGCAGAGTTACGGCCAAAACAGTGGTTTTGGGCCGGTTTTAGGACAGCTCTTGGACTGCCGCGTGCGACACCCGCCGTGCGCCGCGGCAGGTATTTATGCCCTGGACCTGTCAGTTGTCATTTCTCTCTGCATTTACTAAGCTATTGAAGCTTATGAGACTTTGCGCGTCTCCCTAGCCTGATCCTTGCTGTTTCTTGCACCTGCCTGCTTGCTAGTGCGTCAGCTGACTGGACAGTGTCGCCACGTCAGCAGCAACAAGGCTAGGAAGCTTCCTACCAGTTTCTCACTCATCACCACGGGGGGACCGTGGCATTCTCGCCACCGCCGACACTGTGTCATTCCGGCATCACCGCCTGCCATATTTGTGACGGGCCAGCACAGACGCAAACTGCAGCAGTCTATCTCAGCCGTGCGACTTGCCCGCTGGACGCCACTCCTAGAGCGACATCTCCGGACCTGCAGTGTACCACATTTTTCTCTCCACTGCTGCTCCGCTCTTCCCTGTCCACGGGAGTCAACTCCAGCTTCCCGTCGTGCGTGGACACCACCTCTTGGCACCTCAGCTTTCTGCTCCTCCGCTCCCTCGGCACACTACTCCACTACAGACTATCTTCGTCGTGGGTAGCCCTCTCGTCCTGGCTCAACAGCTATCTGCATGTCTGCCATTTCATGGCAGTTGTAGCCATTGAGGTCCTTGCACGAGTGCTTCGCCTCTCCGTTGTAATTCTGCAACAACACCATTTTCCTGTTGCATCTGCAACCCTAACGCCTGCCACACGGGATCCGCTGCCATTTGGCAGTCCACCGGACGAGGAGTTGGACTCACCACGTACAGCCATCTGCTACGCTGATCGTGTGTGGGAAGACCCACGAGTCTTTGACGAGCCCTTACCCGCTCACAGCGACGTCTCACGTTGGTTTCGCATGCTGGAAACTTCCTACTGGCGTGAAGACGTCGTTGCAGCAACAAAGCGTGAAGTGGCACGAGAGAGTGAAGAGAGTGACCGGCAAGTGTACACAGTGGACGATTTGCCGCCATCGCCTCCTCGCCCCTCAAGCATGCAACATCCTAAGGAAACTCATTCGTCCAACCCCGCTCCTGCCCCCGAACCTGCTCCATCTCCCACAGCAGCAGACGCGACTAGACCGTTCACAACACGTGAGGTGCCTGGAGTGATTCCCATTCTGCCACTCCACACAAACTCTATTGGTGTAGCTGGCCTAGTTCTTGACACAGCTGTTGGCACCACCGCAACCTTCATAGCAACAGCCCGCGCTTGTACAGCCACAGATTACAGTCGGTTGTGTAGCCAATGAGAAGATTCCAGGAAGCTTCCTAGCCTTTCTGCTTGCTAGCCTGACAGCACGGGTCTGGCTGGTTGACACACAGGTCATGCAAGGGACAGCAAGGGTAGGGAGAGACACATGCACTTGTATCTCAAGCTTCAATTGAATTAAATCCAGAGAGGAATAACAAATGACAGGTCCATAGCATGAATAGCCGCCGTGGCTCACGGCGGGTGGCGCACACGGCGGTGCCTGTCAAACCTGAACCGGCCCAAAACCACTGTTTTGGCCATGATTCTGCGCACAAGCGTCCAAACGGAGCGCCGTCTGATCCTACGAATGCACGAAGAAAAGACAGACACAACGACTGGTCACACGCCTGCGTCCGGGAACAGCCGGAGAGTGTAAGAAAACAAACATGTAAATCAGCCTAGCAGGGAAGTCCACCGAGAAAATCCTGAAGACCTCCAAACGTAGTCCGTGGGCTGTGGGAGCCCTCAGGTACATTGGGTAGGCTGCAACGCTGCCTCCAGTGGGTGGGGCATCACCTCAGGGAACTCTGTCTCCAGCTGGGTCCGCCTCAAGGATCTGCACAAGCATGGACACGGCCGAGTGGTCACAACCAACTGTACAACTGCGCATGACTGACAACATCACAACAGTCCCCCATGACCCGATGGTACGCATGTCCATACACGTGCAGAACGCATGCCGGTGCAACACAGAGTGCTCAACAGGGACCCGGACAATCACCCACTCTCGGACAGGGGTCGCAATCCGACGGAATGAACAGCCCCGAGGAACTTCCCACGTGCCAGTGCTTTGGTCAGGAAGTCAGCGCGCTGCAAGTCTGTGCCCACCTAGACGATGGAGATCAACTGCCGCTCCACCAGATCGTGCACGAAATGATACTCGACAGCGATGTGCTTCGTGCGTGCGTGGAACACACCAGAGTTCTCAGCGATCGCGAGAGCACTCTGGTTGTCGCATCGGAGGAGGATGGTAGGCACGGACTGACCCAAGCACTGGAACAACCGCTGCAGCCACATCGCCTCAGCGGCGCCAGCGCCCAGAGCAACATACTCAGCCTCTGAGGAGCTGCGAGCAATGCACCCCTGCTTGCCGCTGCGCCAAGACACAGCGGTGCCACCAAGCAGGAACACGTAACCCGTGCGGCTGCGTCCATCAGGACTCCATGCCCAATCGCTGTCGGTGTAGCCATCTACCACAACCGAGCACTGTCTCCGAAAGCAGAGACCGTGATACGGTGTGGAGACCACGTACCGGACGACTCGCAAAGCTGCGTGCAGAGCGCGAGCCCGAGGGGACTGACTGAACTGTGCGAGTAGGTTGACAGCGAACGCAATGTCGGGACTCGTGGTCGTGGCCAAGTACATCAGTGAGCCAATGATGCGCAAGTACAGGGTCACGTCCACAGTCTCGCNCAGATCGGCTGGGTCTGTCACCTTCAGGGCGTCCTGCCTGTCGGGAGTGATGGGTGACGAGGCGGCGGGAACAACGCCAAGGAGGTCAGCAAACCGCTCCCCCACAACCTGTGCATATCGTGCCTGATGGAGGAGAAGTGTCCGTCGACGACGATCACGCACAATCTCCATCCCGAGGAAAACAGCCGCTGGACCAAGGTCCTTCATCCTGTAGGCGGCCTGCAGGACCGCCTTGGCCTCCTTCACGGCCTCCAGTGAAGGAGACGCAATCAGGAGATCGTCCACATACACCAGAATGGCAGTGAGGTGCTCGGCTGTCCGTCGGATGAAAAGTGACGGGTCGGCATCACTCTGGACGTACTCGGCCTGAGTGAGGGTGCGAGTGATCTCTCGGTTCCAGCACCGGGGCGACTGCTTCAGGCCATACAAGGCCTTGCGCAAGCGCCAGACCTTGTTGCCTTCGACCTCAAACCCAGGTGGCTGGACCATGTAGATCTCATCCTCCAAGGTGTCGTGGAGGAACGCATTGTTCACATCCATCTCGTGCAGCTCCCAGTCATGGTGAGCGACCACACCAAACAGCGCACGAGCTGTGGTCATGCGGCCAACAGGGACAAAGGTGTCAGTGAAGTCGATCCCCTCAACCTGAGAGAATCCCTTGGCAGTCAGGCGGGCCTTATAGCAGTCCAGTGAGCCGTCAGGCTTCACCTTCTTGCGGAAGACCCACTTGGCCTGCACGACCTTCCGTCCCTCAGGACGGTCGACCAGCTCAAAGACTCCGTGCTCCCGGATGGCCCTGAGCTCGTCCTCACAGGCGGCCCGCCACTGCTCAGCATCCTCTCCTGAGAGAGCCTCCTTTAACGTGTCTGGATCAGGGACCGTCAAAGGGGAGCTCCGGGTGGCCAGGACACATGCCTCATGGGTCGGACGGACCGCAACTAGGTCAGCGGCAGCTGCCTGTGCAGCCTCGTGCTCGTCAGCGATCAGCTGGTGCCCAATGGGACAAGCTGGGTGCACCTCCGTGTAGGTGCCTTGGACACTTAGGCCGAGAGCCTTTGTGCCAGGGTCACCACTGTGCACGCTGCGCGTGCGTCGTCCGGGTGGCGCAACAGTAGTCGAAGGTGCTCGTGAGGCCAGTGGGCGGAGACGCCCACCTGGTCCACGGGAGTAGCCCGAGTCTGAGCTGACCGACGGTTCAGGCACAGGGAGGGCAGCTGCTGTCTCTGTAGACGCTGCAGGCGTGGGCGAGACAGGCGCGGCAGGCGCGGGCAAAAAAGGCGCTGCAGGCACGGACGAGACGGTCGCGGCAGGCGCGGGCGAGACAGTCGCGGCGGGCGCGGGTGAGGCAGGCGCCGCAGGCAAAGAGGCGGCAGGTGCAGCCCCGGCAGGCGAAGCAGGCGCTGCAGGTGCGGGCGAAGCAGGCGCTGCATGTGCGGGCGAAGCAGGCGCTGCAGGTGCGGGCGAAGCAAGCGCTGCAGGTGCGGACGAAGCAGGCGCTGCAGGTGCGGGCGAGGCAGTCGTGGCAGGCGCGGGCGAGGAAGTCGCGATAGGCGCGGGTGAGGCAGGCTCGGCAGGCGCAGGCGAGACAGTCGTGGCGGGCGCAAGCGGGGCAGGCGTAGAGACTACAGGTCCGACAGCAATGATGGCCGGGTCAATGGTGGCCAGCGACGGTCCCACCCCGGAGGCACCCCGGACGGACTCACCCTGTGGGGTAGACTCCCCCATCCGACGGGAGGCCTCACAGGTGGGAACGTGAGACGCTGCCTGGGTGAGAATGGCAGACAGGTCGCGGTACGACAGTGCCTCAAAAAACAGCGCGTCGCGCGACTCAACGATGCGGTGGCGACCCGCATCCCAGAAACGCCACGCTTTGGAGCGCGAGGAGACACCGAGGAAGGCACACATCCGGCCGCGCGGAGAGACCTTGGACCCCTGCTGGTCCTCGGTGTACCAGACACAGGCCAAGGAACCCCAGACGCGAGCAAGCCTGAGGTCCGCACGGTGACCGAACCACAGCTCATACGGCGTGACGTGGTCCGGCAAGGGACCATGCGGGAGGCGGTTCCAGACCCACGTCATGTAGGCGAAGCCCTCGAAGGCGAAGGACTCCGGGAGACCGCACTCAGCGCGCATGGCGCGAACCGCGTCCTCCATGGTGCGGTTCCAGCGCTCGGACACACCGTTCTGCTGTGGCGTAGCAGGGGCCGAGAGCTGGTGACAGATACCAAGCTCGGCGAAGTGAGTGGTCAGCTCACCGAGATACTCACCGCCGCGGTCAGAGCGGAAGGTGTGGAGGGAGTGACGAGACTGACGCTCGGCCATCACGAGCCACAAGCGCACGGCTAGAGCGGCATCACTCTTGTGGCGGAGGCAGTAGACCCACCGCATGCGGGTGAAGTCATCCGTGAGGGTAAGAACATACCGACCACGGTCAGCGACAGACTCGACAGGGAGAGGTCCGAGGAGGTCCGAGTGGACAAGCTCCAGGGGACNAGGTGTGGAGGGAGTGACGAGACTGACGCTCGGCCATCACGAGCCACAAGCGCACGGCTAGCGCGGCATCACTCTTATGGCGGAGGCAGTAGACCCACCGCATGCGGGTGAAGTCATCCGTGAGGGTAAGAACATACCGACCACGGTCAGCGACAGACTCGACAGGGAGAGGTCCGAGGAGGTCCGAGTGGACAAGCTCCAGGGGACGCTGCGCGCGAGTGACGGAGGCAGGGTAGGTGCATCGATGCATCTTGCCCTGAGCGCAGAACAGACAGTCGGTCTTGGGCAGCTTCTCGAAGGAAGCCGCGTCTAGACCGAGAGCGGGCTGTGTACGAATGAGCCTGGACACAGTGTCCGTGCTCACATGACACAGGCGCCGATGTAACAGGCGCTGGTGGTCAGGAAACAACACCCCCGTGACAAAGACGCGGGCAGATGAGCAAGGGGAAGAGTCAGGAGCAGAGCAGCGCACGATGCGATACAGGTCATCCACAACAGAGGCACGCAACACAACCGTGGAAGTGTCAAGTGCAGTGATCGTGGTATCATCAATGGAGTGGTGAACAGAGAGACCCATCCTCGTGCAGGCACGGACAGAGAGCAGGCTGAGCTCGAGATCAGGCACAAAAAGCACGTCAGAAATATACACGGGACCAGACGGACCATCGAACCGTGCGACCCCTGTCCCCTGAACAAGTAGTGACTGTCCAGAACCTGTCCGCACTGACCGAACAGACCCAACAGGACCAAGCACGACAAAGGCGGTACGGTCGCAGGTCATGTGGTGAGTGGCCCCTGAGTCAATGATCCAGTGGCCACTCGCCTCACGACCTGTGGTGGTCACGGTACAACGAGCAACGGAGCACGCTGCCTCTGCTGGACGCTCAGCAGGTGTGGCAGGACAGCGGGACAATGCACGACGATGCGACTCATCCAACCACTCTGTGCTGTCAGACTCATCCTCACCAGGCGACACAGCCCCCCCACAAGTACGACCACGTGCCACAAACACAGATGGAAAGTCAGTCTGTGGACCACTCGGTTGTGACAGCACACTCGCACCTCCCTGTGAGCGAAGTGCCAGCAGTCTACGTAGCTCCGCGATGGTCTGGTCCCTCAGGTCCGGCGTGGTACTCCCCCCGGATGGCGAAGGATCTGCCGCCGGTGCTGCCCCCGAGGTCGCTGCGGCACGGGCTGCTGCTCCAGTGCGGATCCGCTCCGCGTGGGCTGCCTGAAGACCGCGGGTGATCCTCTCCCAGTCCAGCTCCTGCTGACACTCAGTGTAGCGATGAGGTCCGCCGCAGTTGTGGCAGCGGACCGCCCGTCCGGTGCCACCGGAAGGCTGCTGCGGTCCCCTCTTCTTCTTCCCCTTCTTCCCCTTCACGGCTGCTGTAGTGGCTGTCGAAGTAGCAGGGGAGGAAGCGGGAGAGGCAGAGGTGGAGCTGGTGGGGGTGAAGGTGGACGACGGTATGGAAGGCGTAGAGGACGTCGCTCCCACTGCTGCTGCGGCCATGGCGCCCTGCCGATGCGCGCGGGTTGCCTCGTCAGCTGTCGCGACCTGGATGAAGTACCGCTGTGCCCAGGGCAACAGCTGCAGGGTGTCGGACATGGACGCGAGGACGTCCTGGTCGAGGCGGGAGCTGGACCTCTGGTGGTGCTAGGAGCGGGCGTGGGAAGGGCATGAAAGGCATCAACGCTGCTCCTCCAGCGGCACCCGAGACCTGACGCGGGTCGGTCTGCTGCTGCTGCTGCTGCTGCTGCTGCTGCTGTCCCCTCGGACTGGGCGCCGGTGTCTCAATGCGCAGGCTCCTCATCTGCTCCATCAGCCGGCGAAGCGCGTCCTCCCCAGTGGGAGGTGGCGCCTGATCCCACTCCTCGACCATGGACTCTCGTCTCTGCGCAGGGGCGGCAGTGGGGCCAGCAGACTCCTTGGCCGATGGGGTTGCCTCTCTCTCTCTCTCCTGGGCTGATGTCCCGGTGTCCCAGACAGAGAGACCAAGGCATCGCGGATCTGTCGCAGCGTAGCTGACTGCTCATCCGGGCGCTGGCGGAGTGACGACTGCTCCACCAGCAGGAAGTCAATCGCCTTTGAGCGTGGGCTGCGGCCCCCGCTCGTGACGGTGTCCTCCAGCTCCTTGCCCTTGGAGCTGCTCGGCTCCATGCTGAGGCGGTACAAAAGTCGTCCGAACGCAGAACCGTCAGCGTTTCTCGCCGATTTAGGACGGTGGCAAAAGTCGACCTTCTGACCAAAAAATCGGCTAAGTGCTGAAAATTTAAAAATCTAAATTTTCACCACTAAAAATTGAAGGTTTTCCAAATGAAGCGAAATTTGGACCACAGAGGCGTCTGTGGATGCTGAAGACAATGGTGAAATTTTCGTCTTCAAAAAGTGGGGAAAAAGGTCAAAACGACCTGATTTTGTGCTCAGGCCGAAAAAATGAAAAATTCAAATCAGTGATGGGGAACGGTGAATGCTGGAGGCTACAGAGCTCCAAATGAGGCAAGGAAGGGCGCGATGGAAAGCTTGAGATCTAAGATTTCCAACGAGCCATAGCGCGCAACTTTTGGTGGCTATTTGAGTCCGGCACAGGCGGGTGAAGAGAGGATGGCGGCTGACGCGATTTGCGTCTGCGGCTCCTCCACGTCCGTGCGGCTTCCAGGAAGCTGCACGGCTGGAGTCAGCACCTACAAAAGGTACTGGTGCCTCTGGTGCCTGAGTGGCCACGGCCGCCGCTGCTGCTGTTGCTCGCTGATAGTGCTGTTGCTCGCCCGGTTTGCGGCTCCAAGTCGCCACACGGGCGGCCTCGGACCGGCTGCTGCTGCGCGCAAGGGCTCCAACGGCCTCAAGCCGTTGTGGCACGCTGCAGCTGCAGCACGAACCTGCCGTTGCGGNCGTTGCGGTTTCTGACGCATCAGGATGATGGCATATGCGTCGCTGCGTGCTCTTGTCGCTTCAAGCGACTCAGGGTGGTGATGGGTCCAACCAGGACCTGCTGCTGCTGCTGTGGGCTGCTGCCACTGCTGCTGCTCACTGCTGCTGCAGCTGCTGCGTCTCTGCTGCGCAGCACAACGAGCACTGGCTTGCCTGCTCTGATACCATGAGAAGATTCCAGGAAGCTTCCTAGCCTTTCTGCTTGCTAGCCTGACAGCACGGGTCTGGCTGGTTGACACACAGGTCATGCAAGGGACAGCAAGGGTAGGGAGAGACACGTGCACTTGTATCTCAAGCTTCAACTGAAGTAAATGCAGAGAGGAATAACAAATGACAGGTCCACAGCATAAATAGCCGCCGTGGCTCACGGCGGGTGGTGCACACGGCGGTGCCTGTCAATCCTGAACCGGCCCAAAACCACTGTTTTGGCCATAATTCTGCGCACAAGCGTCCAAACGGAGCGCCGTCTGATCCTACGGATGCACGACAAAAAGACAGACACAACGACTGGTCACATGCCTACTTCGGGGAACAGCCGGAGAGTGTAAGAAAACAAACATGTAAATCAGCCTGGCAGGGCTGTCCACCGAGAAAATCCTGAAGACTTCCAAACGTAGTCCGTGGGCTGTGGGAGCCCTCTGGTACACTGGGTAGGCTGCCAGGCTGCCTCCAGCAGGTGGGGCATCACCTCAGGGAACTCTGTCTCCAGCTGGGTCCTCCTCAAGGATCTGCACGAGCATGGACACGGCCGAGTGGTCACAACCAACTGTACAACTGTGTATGACTGACAACATCACAACAGCCAAAGCCTACGCACACGCTGTAGCGTCTCTTACGTTGCTTGCTGCTGCCACTGCTAATATCGCCACACAAGTGACAGCAACATTAGTTGTTGTGGCAACTGCAGCATCCTCAGCAGCCGACGCCACCTCTAGCGCCGATGTCTCCATCCGCACATCCACCGCAACTGCAATTCTGACCCCCACTGGCGCTCCTCAAGATCTCACGCTTCATATCACCACGGGCATTCTTGTTGCATCTGCATCTGCAACAGATGCATGAGCTATGGTCGCTGGGCTTCTTTGCCTCACACTGGCGGTAGCCGAATGGGTGTTTGTCCTCTTCTCCTCAGCAGCCACAGTAGTGTCTCCTCTCTTCGTACTGCTTCCTCGCCACTATCCTGGTAAGGAGTTTCCACTCTCTTCTCCTTCATCTCTCACCTCTTCATCTATCTTGATGGTCTCTTATCATCATGCCAGGACCAGAGGAAACCGTAGAGGCTTTGCGGGCCGCTCTCAGCGATCCCAAGCAGTTTTTCCTCAACTCTTTAAAGTTGAGGACAAACTGCAATAGAGACGTGAGGCTCAGCATGAACTTGCCACCACAGTAGTTGCGCTGGTCATAGAGCGCTTTCGTGTTGTCCCATGTCTAGGTGCTGCTCTTCCCGCTAAATAAACTACATTTGCTAACTCCTCTGTGCCTCCCAGTGGTGGTGTCCCCAACTCCTCTTCCCCCCCTCTCTCCGTAGCTGCACTTGCTCAAGTCCTCCTTCCTGCCAGGCAGAAAGACATTGAGATGCCACCACTTCAATTCACCTCTAGACTGGCCTTTATCTCATGGGAGACACGCTTCAGCTCATGGGCGAGCTACTGTGGGAGTACTACTCTCTCGTCTAGCCAATGTTTGTTCCTCAGCCTGCTGAGGTGGCCCGGGCTGTACGGGCCCTCATCAATGCAGGACCTGAAGGCCTTCTCAACAACATCGGTACGTACAACGCATACCCTAACTGTGACACACCTGCTGACCCTGTTGGTGCCTACGTCCACATCCCCCACCGCAAAACTGTAACCGGACATGCTGCCTAGAGTGCTTTGACTATGCAGCTCAACACACTTCAGATTAGAATGGATAAAATTGCAGATGATTATTGGGCACGTAGTCTTCGCCTCCTACGTGAACTGGGCAAAGCAACTCCAGGTCCTCTCTCTGCCTGCCTGTCCATTATTGCTTGTCTCATTCCTAAGCTCTCTCACCTCTACCTACATGTCTCCCAGGCAGAGCTTGAGCGCCTTGCTACTGCTCCGGTCCCTAAAAATTCTCCTCCAGGGGTTGAACCTCTCCATGAGTTCACTGCCTCTCACCTCACTGATTGGTGGAGCAACATGCAGAACAAACGCATGCATCATGCAACTCTCGCCGCAGTCACCACCTCCTCATCCTCCTCTTTGGCAGTTGCCTCCTCCTCTCATCACTTTCCTCTTCCATCGCAGCTCATCCCACTCAAGCTACTCCTCAAGGCAGAGGCGGTGGGACCGGTCATTGGGGTGGACATGGTGGGTAAGGTCGTGGCGGTGGGTGCGGTGGCAAAACCTGCTCAAGCACCACCACTGTCACAAACATCACCTGTTGGAACTGTGGAGCTACTAGTCATTCTGCACCGAAGTGTCCAACTCCTTGTGATGACAATCGTCTGGCATCCTCCATGCGCACCCATTGGACACGCACTGGTGTCACCTCCTCCTCTGCCACGGCCGTAGTGGCAGTTGCATCTTCTCCATCCTCTTCCTCAGCCTTCGTGCTCACCACCACTCTTGCTTCCCTCCAGCCGTCACCACCTTCCACCAGCCCATGGGGCTGTGTTCCACCCCCATCGGAACCTCCCTACCATGGTCCTCTTTCTTCTCACTACTCCATGCCACCCTGGGCCCGGGACGACGGTCATCTCTCCGACCGCTCCTCCGATCTCTCCTTCGACTGCTCCAATGAACGTTGTGCCGAGGAGCGTACTCTTGAGTGACGTCTGGCAGAGCTCCTCCACCATCGGTCTCGGGGAGATGAGAGCGTAAGTGGCAAGTCTCGTGTGTCTATCTTTGAGTCTGATGCCACCTTGGATGGTTCTGCGTCCAGTTGTATACAGGGGGCATTGCCTGATGATCGTTCATGGATTAAAGAATAGAATTCTCACACGTTTCCCACTCTCCTAGGTGTTACATCTTCCCACTCCTCGTGTGGCAAGTTGCTGACTGCCTCGTCTTGCCTTCCACTCGTACATCCCCTGGCCTCTGGATCATTGACTCCGGGGCCACACATCACATGACCTCCTATCATTCGTCCTTTGTGTCTCTTGGACCTATTGACTCTGTTCACTCCGTCTGCACCAGTTCCATTCAGCTTCTCCCTGTCCAGGTGTGGATGTTGTTCACTTTCTTAGCCCTGGTGGCACTGTGTACCACCCTGATGTGCTCTATGTACCTGACCTTGAGGTCAGTCTACTCTTTGTGACCACCCTTGATGACCATGGCATGGACTTCTCATCTAGCCACGGCCTTGCCTCCATTGCTTTGCATTCGTCCGGCCGTGTTGTCCTTTGTGGAGTGTGTTGTGACCATCTGTTTTGTGTTCCTCTCATGTTGCCATCATCTTCCGCTGCCTCTAGCCTTGTCCATGTTGCGCCCTCCTTGTCGCCTGCCCATACAGACCTCCTGCACAGTCGTCTCTGCCACATTCAAACTGGCGCCATCCAGCGGCTTCTTTGCCTTGATGCTGCCACATTTGCACCTCCTTGCTCCTATGCCTGCCTTGACTATGCCAGCGGCAAAATACACCGCTCTCTATTCACAACTTCTAAGTCCACTACCTCTCATCCTCTGGACCTTGTGCACGCTGATGTGATGGGTCATTTGCCCCACAAATTCCTTGGTGGCCTTGGTCGCTACGTACTATGTCTGAGTGATGACTTCTCTCGCTATCGATAGGTCTTTGGCCTTCGTCACAAGCGTGACATCACTCAAGTACTTGAACCATGGCTTCCCCAGACTGAACGCCCCTGCCTTTGTCCATTGCGTGTCTTTCGCAGTGACAGAGGGGGTGAGTTTCTTGGTCGTAACTCTTCTTTGCATCTCGTGTTGTCCGTCTTGAGTCCACTGCTCCCTACACACCACGACAAAATGGTGTGTCCAAGCATTGGAATTGTACCCTTCTTGATGATGTGTGTTCCCTTCTCTCTGCCTCTGGTCAGTCCCCCTTGTTTGCGTTTGCGGCCATGTCCTACATGACGTGGGTCGGGAATTGAGTCCCTCATTGTCCCCACCCTCACACTGTCACACCCTTTGAGCGTTGGACAGGCCAACGGGCTGACCTCCTTCTTGCTCGCGTCTGGGGACGTCTTGCTTCCGTGTGGCTTCCCACCGACCAACGGGATAGTTAGTTATCTCCCCGTGGTCTGGGAGCCCTCTCATTGTTGTGTCATTGGGTCTTGTGACGTACTCTTCTTTGAACACTTGTTTGAGCGTGATGTCCCTCGCTTCAGTGGGTCCCTTTCTCCGCCCTCTCAGGATGGGGGAGGCACATTATCCTCTCGATCTCATGTTCTCCCATCTATGCATCCATCGTCACCCTCTGCCTCCTCTATGTCTTCGGACCACTCTACATCCTCTTAGTCCGTACCCTCTGCCTCCTCTGAGCCTGCACCCTCTGCTCCCTCTGAGACTAGACCTTTTGCCTCCTGTGAACCTGTAGGTTCCCCTGCCTCGTCTGACCCTTCCCCTTTTGCCTCTTCTGATCTCCCTACTCGCTTTGACTCTTTATCTACCTCGGCACCTGTCACCTCCTATGCACCTCGAATCCTCACTGAGCCCTCAGGCACCTCTGCTACACCTTCTCCATCTCCCTCTGTATACCTGCACTCCCTTATGGCTCTCTCATCCCTGCCTACGCGTATCCCATCTGTCCCACCAGTCTCACCCTACACACGTGGTCGTTGTCTTCCTCACATCATGTCGTCTCGGGTGACCCTGGCCTCTGTGCTCTTGGACTGGCAACATATGCGTTGTCCACGGCTGTCTTCGTGGTGCATCCCAGCACTGCCCTTGGCTAATCCCTCATTGAACAAGAATTTCACTCAGCCCTCTCCTTGTCTGTAGCTGCTTATGATGTCTCGTGCTTTGCTGCTGCTAGTCTCTCTCCCTTTCCACCTGAACCTTTGACTATACAGTCTACTCGTCCGGCAACTAATTTTCCCTTGTGGGAGCAAGCCATGAAAGCAAAACTTGACGCGCTGTCTGAGCATGGCGTGTATGAGCTCGTGGATCTCCCACCGGGCCGCAAGGCTATTATAGACAAATGGGTATACCATCGTAAGCTGAATGTTGACAACATTGTTGAACAGTACAATGCAGGTCTCACGGTAAAAGGGTTCTCACAAATCTCTGGGGTTGACTTTCATGAGACATTCACCCCAGTTGGTCTCTACACCACCGCCAGGGAACTGCTCAGCCTGGTTGTCCAGCATGACTAGGAATTGAAACAGATGGACGTCAGCAATGCCTTTCTATATGGAAAGTTGGACGAGGAAATCTACATGGTGTAGCCACCTGGCTTCTCTAATGGGACAAACCAGGTATGGCACCTACGCAAGGCCCTGTATGACCTAAAACAGTCACCACGCTGCTGAAACCTAGAGATCACAGCAACTCTGGAAAATGGAGGCTTCCAAAGAAGCACCGTGGATCCCTCTCTATTCCTCAGTACTCCGAATAAGCCGCTTGTGGCCATCCTTGTCTATGTGGATGACCTCCTCATCGCGTCTCGCGATGTTGCGTCTGTCACAGCTGCAAAGTCTCTTCTTCAGTCAGTTTACAAGATGAACGATCTTGGTCCAGCCCGTGTCTTTCTCGGCATGGAATTAGAGCATGATTGCACACGCTGCACCTTGCACGTTCACCAGGTTACGTACATTCGCAGCTTGGGGGATCGTTTTGGATCGCTCCTCACTTCCATCCCCACAAAATCCACACCTATGACCCCATCCGTTCAATCAATACTAAAGTCCTTGGAAACATCCAAGCTGGGAGAGACAATTGGCGTGACGGATTACCTCAGATTCATTGGCTCCCTCATGTATCTTGCTACCACCACGCGTGTTGATGTTGCCTTTGTTGTGAACTTCTTGTCTCAATTCTCTTAGTGTCCCCGTGAGCGGCATCTTGAGGCGGCCTTATGGGTAGTGCGGCATGCATTGTCCACATCTCGTGTTGGGTTGTGCTTTTGTGCACAACCCTCAGTCCTAGTGGATGGCTTCAGTGCCAGTGACTGGGCACGTGATTCTGATGCACGCAGAAGTACATGGTATATCTTCCTGGCTGGCAGAACAGCACTCTCGTGGAAAATTGGAAAGCAAGGTTATGTTGCTCATAGCATTGCTGGGGCTGAGTATGTCCCTCTTGGTGTAGGCATGTGTGAGGTTGTCTGGCTTTCTTTTTTTCTTTAGCAATTGTGGGTTCCCATCCGTTGCATCACTCTGCCTTGTGACAATCAAAGCACAAAAGCCATTGCCAAAAACAGTGGCATGCATCACTCTCGCACCAAACATATCAACTTGGAGCATCAGTGTGGTCGCGAGTGTATTGCAACTGGTGTTGTCAAGATTGCTTGGGTGGACACACTATCTCAGAGAGCTGACTTTCTCACCAAGGCCCTCAGCCAAAACGTTTTCAAAAGTTTTGTTCATGTTGTTGGTCTCATCTGTTCCTATGACTCAGGCTGAGAAACGTGATGTATTCTTGGTCCTTGCCTATTCCATCTTTATGAGCATGCCATGTGTGTGGATTGTTTACCTGCGGGTCATGGGGGTGTGTTGAAGTTCGTTGGCCACTCACATCCCTATGCCCTCTTGTCTCACTCTCCATGGCACACACATGTACAGATTAAATGACAATGGCCTTACCTAGGGAGGCATCGCAAGAGTGCACCTTGACTGGAGACTCCGGCGTCATGAAGCAGCTGGTCTATCCAGGAGTACACTCTGGCACACATATGGCTGTTTCTTTACTATCTCTCATTGATGCGGTAGATTCTTGGGATCGTAAATTCTCACTGTCGACCCCTGCATCATTCCTGTTGCCTCTGTGTGATTTGGAGGAGCTGCATATGATTCGGGTGCTGATCCTTAGGGGGCCACCGTGTCGGTCGTGAACCGTGCACTCGTAAGAAGCCACCCTCGGTTAAATACCGAGTGGTCGAACTCGAGCCCTGGTTGGCAGCATGTAGTCACCAAGCGATCTGCACGCTGTGGGTGCGTGCTCACCGGTCTCTTAGACTATCTCTCCCCTTTGCACCCCTTGTCTTCTTGACTCAAGTTTCTGATGCAAAGCTTACCGTGTCCATGTTGTCACATGCGTTCTTCCGTGCTCACCCGCCCCCTCACGTACAATCTAGCTAGGAAACATGTGGGTAACTGCATTGCCATCGCTCGAGAAATGGACATGTGTCGTGGAAGAACCATAAGTGAGTGTAGGGGGAGTCATCAACTAGGGACCTCCACCAATGGACCTTTACGATGCGTGGGTCGAGTGCACGAAGATGAAGTGCATTTCGGACTCCAAGTAATCGGGACCACCTCCTGTCGGACCATACATGTGCTTGACCATGCATGTTAAACCGCCTCATCGTCGTCCGATATGGTGCACTCCTCAGTGGCAGCCAAAGGTCCATTCGGACCCACTGTGGTCTGCTAGGCTGTGGATTGTGGTGTCCATGACATGATCCCTTGTGAACTATGGGCAGACGACATATAATGTGACCTCAAGTTTAAGATGATTTACCATTAATTTAAATCATTTATGACGGCTCTTCTTTCCAAATAAAGAAAGGATGTGTCGCAGTACATGTCCAAATGAGTATCTGTGTAATGTTCAATAGTGAGTGCAACCTGTCCATTTTGAGACCAATGAGCAGGCAACAGTGGCCATTGTTTTGCCACTCGTGAGTTAGTAGGAATAGACAGGTGGAAGGGGAAGGACAACGATGAAGGACGCAGAGAGGAGAGGGAAAAGGAGAGAACAAGGAAGGGAGGCAGGGAGTTGAGGGGCGAAGAGAAATGGGGGTGATGGGGAGAAATGAGACGTCGGGAGGAGTGTGCTTCTATAAATTACTTGTTCTTCCAGCAAAAGACTTCCTTTTCTTGCTGATTGTGTTTACCATGTAGTAGCAAACAAGACTTCATGTTTCATTGGGTGAAGGCACACTTCATATTAGATGAGATGGTAATGCATGAATACATTACTAAGAAAACAAAGTGAATGTGCTTGTGCCCATATAGTTAATGGTGCAATCATTATGGCATGTGTTCCTCAACTGTTACTTTGCTCCAACCATGTTTAGCCTTCGGAAGCTGAACTTCGAAACATTCAATGTATGTAAGGTTAGAAGGCCTATTCTAGACTAGTGGAAAGTGTTGTACAATGATAACCACTAAGATCTGTGAATGTGTTGTCTGCCGTGCTTCTTCACTGAGTTGAAGATGCACTCATCAAGTTAAAGGCACACTACGAATGAAGGGCCAATCAGACATTGTCCTTGGGGTGATATTCTTAGTTTCCCTCTCAGTATTTCATCTTCTTATTCTTTCCATCTTCCTGTTGAGCACTATCTCTTAAGCATATCCCAAGGTTGATCTTGTACACCTTCATTTCCGGTATACTCATGGCTTGTTTGGTTGGTTGTCCATATTTCATGCTTACTTTCTAAGAGGGGAGGAGGGGGAGATGTCAGTATTATGTGTTGATTTCCTTAAGTTGAAAATAAATTGTATTCTTATTATTCTTATGTTTCTTTTTCTCTTTCATTTTTAACATAGAAGAATAAAAACATGTTCTCGTCTTGCATGGTTTCTTGCCAATGAAGACCTGAAAATAAGATGATGCCTGAGGCGGTCCCTGTCTTCACCCTCGTTGGATCATCATCTTTCAAAATGTTTTTGCATCCTCCCCTGGTATCCTTGCCTTTTCTTTCTCTCTTGAAGGAAATCTCATAAAATTAGGTAGCGTACAACCACTTCATTTGACAATTCAACTCTCTACTCTTCAGCAATTCTGCTAACGAACAGTCCCAACTCACGGAATAAATCACTTTAGACGACTTCTTTTTTCATGTTCTCTCGGCTTATGCCATGGTCCAACACCGTGATATTTGACACATTCAAGAAAAAAAATCCCACTCTCTTGGGCTCACATCCTTCACGACAAGTCATCAATTCCTCCCATTCCAGGAGTTACCATCTTTTATATTCTTAAAAATTTAGGCGCCTTTCAAAATCCATGATCTTCTACCATCACCCTCATTTCCCAGCCAAACACCAATTCTTCCCCGTTCCTCTCTCTCTCTCTCTCTCTCTCTCTCTCTCTCTCTCTCTCTCTCTCTCTCTCTCTCTCTCTAGTTCCAGTCCAACCCTTAGACTAACCCCTACATGATACGACACAAGGATTTGACCTCGGGTTTTTCATCGGTTGTGGGCCCCTTCGAGGGTATTCTCATATCAATTTCCCAAGCCTCCTCCAGCCCTTTTCAAGTTATGTTCCCACCTTTTGCAACCACGCTCCCTGCAGCTGCCTTCTCAAAGGTAGTCACCTGTCAAGACAAATACGAGCACAAATGCCTTCAGTGATCCACTTTTCACCCTTTATTCTTCCACCTCCCCTGCACTCTTTGCATGAAAACCATCGTTTCAGGTCCACTCTGACCGCTCATTGCACCCGGTTCATGAATCTAGATAAAAAAAAAGAATTTTCACTTCATGACATGAAGAAACAATGACTGAGCATTGATTTCTCTTGTCCTTTACGCCTCAAGGCTCTAGAAATCATCCTTAGTTCATACATCGTGATTTCTTCTTTGGCATTACTTGGAACCCTCTGAATCCTGAAACTCCTGACCTGTAACTTCGATTCATTAGTCATTTTGTTCACTCTTCTCCACCTCCTGTGTAAAGACCAATGGGTATAGCCGTTGTTATCCATGACGTGTAACTTTCCAATCATGTTCCCCCAAGCTCTGTAAGAACATGTTCGGCTTACCTCGTCTTTGGAAAAGATAACTAAAAATCCAAAATCATTTTATGAATAGTAGAAACTGAAGTTTCCATTTTCTGGGATCCTGTCCCTTAATATTACATTATGCAAACTTGCATCTCTTCCCGCCTCAATGAATTGCAAGGTCGTTCCGTTCAACCATTAGGCTTGTTTTTATGTTGATATAGAAACCTGAAACTCAGTCAGTTATGACCATGGGAAAAACATTACACTAGTAAGAATAAAAATATTGGTGTTGTCGTGTTAATGGGTTGAGCTGTGCTCTTCCCTTGTAGAGAAAAGTATTCCCTACTTCCTATATTACTTGAAAAAAAATAAATTTCTGGTCTCATCCATACCTTAAAGAAACTCTAAGGATTCTTATATTAAGTTTAGCGCAATTGAGGATGATTTTGCGTGTGTCCTCTTCATAGACTTCCTCCCCCCTCATTGAAACTCCTGAGGATTCCTAATTTCATGCCTTAAATTTTGCATGGAAACACCTCCTGATATATCCTACCCCATGGCAGAATATTAATAGGGATCGGGTTCATCCCTCGGGCTTACTCCGTGCTGAGGTAGCCATTTTGCCTCTGTAGATCATGCCAGAGGTTTTGAAACAATGTTGTTTCCAGGGGTGGTTCAGCTCTCCCAAGGTCCGACCTCTAACACCTCCATTGTCACAGTCGTCTGCCAGCCCATTGCGGGATGGCTGTCCGCGTACTACTTGCCCTGTCACTTCTCTTCCTCGCCAAGAAGGAAGTCGTTCCGATGGACCTCCTCCTTGGGTCGACGAGGGTGGCGAGTGCTGGGTAAATCACGCGCGCATCTGCATCTCCGTAGACAGCTGCGCGTCCCTTCTCTCTGAAGGGCGCGAGCAGACCCCGTGAACCTCCTAGTCCAGCCTGTGGCCGGAGGAGGAGCTGTGGAGTCCCAGTTAGAGCTCTCGTTGTTGAAAGGCACCAGCACCGTCACCGTCACCAGGATCTGTGCCCGGCAGCCTGCAGTCATGCCGGCTCAAGCGCCTGCCGCGGCAGCAGGCCACATGATGAGAGGAGGTGTCATGGTCGCAATTGCCATTGCTGCGCTTTTCGCCGTCGACGTCTTCAGAGCTGTTGTGCTGTCGCCGCCGTCGCAGCAGCAAGCGCAGCAGCAGGAAAGCAAGCCGGAGAAGCCATATCTGCAGCAGACGCTGGTACTGTGCAGGAGTGAAGTTCGTGATTGTTTGGGGATGCACTTTTCCATGTGTGTATGTGGAAGTTGCGACGAATGTATCACGGCATGCCCGATGGCAGCGTTGCTCATTCTGCCTTTCAGGCTTTCTTGGCTGGCCCCTGCATCATGCACATTTCTTGGACCATGCAGTTGCAACAGTTGGGTGGTGCACATTTTGTGTTCATGTACACATTTCGTGTTCATGTTCACACTGCTCTGCGCGTTTGCTTTGATCAAATTTCAGCACTGTCTCTTGCCTTGGCGGCGCGCAGTTGGCATGGTGGCTGACGTGGCGGTCGATGTGGTGTCGATGTCCTCAACACATGGCTGTGTCACAGGTTGCCCGACCCTGTCCGCCTGTCTGTTTGCATATGCATGCTCATGGCAGGAAGAGGTGGGCAGTACAGCATCAGCATCACGCAGTCACGAGGATGTCCAACCTCACCATGTCCACATCAGCTATTGCACCTCCTGATCTTTCCGGTGAGCAGCATGAGGCCATGGCATGATAGCACAGCCTGGTCTTCGAACCACCAGATTCTGGCATTCCGCACTGCCACCTAATTTCAGGTATCCATCAAGAGAGGGTAGTTTAGGCTTGTTTCGAGGGGCCACATTTTAAAGTCATGGAACGCTGTTCAGAAGGCCTTCCCCCAAACGGAGTTCGCTCATTCAAGAGGGTCCTGTACAACACCTGCACTGAACGCTCTCCCTCATGTTCTCCGCTTGACTTCAGAGGCCCGAAGTCAAAGGGTTGTCAAACTGTTGCATTCTCAAGTCACTCCTGGCCGCAGGTGGGGTCACAGCTGGTGGGGCGCCGCACCTCATTTGATTCCGCATGTGCAAGTCGAACAAAACCTCCAATGGTTTTCACCCGCCTTCTTTGAAAACCATGCTGCGGACAAATGCCCACACACTGGCCACAAGAACACAACCTAATTCTGAACTAGGGACGAACCCGGCACTAGTGATCAACTTCCGTCTGAACTTGATTGTGAAGAGGGTAGCACATGACATCAAGATCTCCAGTGAAGTCCTGCCAACCATTATACACCATGCAATGTCTTGGTGTTCCTCACAAAACGGAGTCACTTGCGAGCGCTGGGGCCGTTATAGCCTTGAGGTCAAGCAAGGCTCAAGGCCCCTGGGCTCCAGATTCATTGGAACCAGGGGCTCAGGGGCCCCTGGTTCCCCAGGCAGGGAACCAGGTTCTGAGATGATGACACGACATCCATC
>SZWC01000704.1:253948-313409 GCA_023375785.1 Penium margaritaceum | reverse complement strand
CGGAGAGAGGGACCGGCTGGGCCCCCAGGTGAGAGGGGAGGGTTGAGAGGGTGCTGGCCGCCTGCGAGGGCGATAAGCTGCGGCGTCCAATGGCCGCCAACATACACGGGCTCTGTCCATTCCATGAAAAGCACATTCAGGCCCGTTCCGCTGCCGGTGGTGTCCTGGAGGCTTGAGCCAACAGGGGCATCTGCTGGTGCTACGTTGTCTCCAAGGGGTGGGACATGCTTTCTGGCAGCTTCCACACGGCTGCGCAAACTGGCGGCAGATGCCTCAGCTGTGGCCTTCAGACCAACCGCGTCGCCAACCCTAACAACGTCGTTAATGATGTCGTCAAGGGACATAGGGGACATGCTGATAATGGTTGGGGGCGGCGAGATGTTGCGAGCGATTCTCATCACCATGGATTGGCTAACTGCGCAGACGGAACACAGACCCTGCGTCAAGATCACTGTGGGCCGCAATTCTTCCATCAGCTTGCCATTCAGAGAGTATAAACCCTTGTCATCCTCCTCTTCCTCCTCATTCGACTGCTTCCCTTGACCAACGCTGACACAAGACTCCACTGTTGCTCCGATATCCCCAGCTACCGCAGTTGACGTGGCGTGCGGATTTGCTGGAGGACAATCACCGGCCGTTTCACAGTGGGACAGAGTCGCCGCATCAACAGCAGTGCCGCCGCCCCCTGCGGCGCTGCAGCTCCCGCCGCCGCTCTCCTGCACGCTTTTCACCACTGCGGCGTCGACCTCCGCCGACGTCGTAAAGCTGATGCGCGCGGCAGTAACGACCGGCAGGCGCGTGATCTGCGGAGGCACGTCATCCTCGTGGCCCCGGGCGACCAGCAGGTGAATCCCACCGGCGGCATGCAGGGCTTCTGCGGCTGCAGGGAGCAAGGAGATCACGCGGTGTACGAACGGAGCGGACAGCACGGAGGCCATGGCAGCCACGACGGCGCCAGAAGCTCGATCTGAGATGACGAAAAAACTACCTCCCAACGAATGTCCCCCGCACGGACATGAGGGCAGAGTGGATGCTGCGTGCTAAGAAACAGCAGCGAAACCTCGGCGAAATATCCTTCTTCCGGGCGTGCAGGCAACACGCCATCGCGAATTAACGGGTGAAGCAGGAAACGTCAAAAGGATGAACGGGGATCCTTCAGGTTTTTGGGTTACATAGTAACCTATTACAATCGGTTCGTGGCCAAAAGATGCTTCAAGAAAATCGTGATTGGTGGATCGGTCATTTTTCTGACCTATCCACCAATCAGGGTGCAAGAATCAGTAGGACTGTATGCCCCCCCACGTCCACGGACGAATAGGTGAGGTCGGCCCAGAAAAAGAAAATCACGGACATCGACATAGATGTCCGGACAGACCCCGGATAGTACGGAATGACCAGTCCGACGCCAAGACAAGAGGCTAAGGACTGTACGTTGGGTTGGGCACAACCCCTCCAGTCCATGGCGAACAGAATTTAATATTGTTTCTTTTTCCCTCTATGTCGCTACTCCTTGGCCTCGCCCTGTCCTGTTTCACGGAACTGGTCGTCCTGCTAAACTCTTGAGACTCGTGAACCCGGCTTCAAACAGGGTCAAAATGCAATTGAAAGAAAATAAACTCAACCACCGTCATACAAGAAGGTATATAAATTAAATTCTACCTATAATTACGTCATCTATTTTTTTTACCATAATAAAACATTCAAAATACATCCAAGTTTGTCGTAAATCATGTTTTATTTTGTGAAGTTTGTTGTGGGCGTGTGAAACTAGCATGTTCACAATAAAAGAACAAGTTAATCTCATTGAAATAAATTAATCATCAGATAAAACCATATTCATAAAAAACCAACAGAAAACATGCCTTTTGAGATTCTTCTTCAATATGTTGGTGAATTGTTGTACATAATACTATATTGTCAAGCGCATTCGTTAAATTTTTTGTTGTGTTTTTTTATATTTTACATCCACACAAGCTGGAAAAAATTCTAGCATAGCTTGAAGTAATTTAGGAAGAGTTCGCCCAAACCACACACAATCTTTAAGAGCACACATGGGCGAACAAAAAAATAGTTTGAACGAATGCGGGTGAAAGTTTGGCAGTCCATTTACAACCAGTTTTGGTTTCCATGGATGAGGTAAAGTCTCATGACAAACCTTCCATTATGTGGTCCAGATTGCGGGCAATTTTTTAGCCTCTTGAAAGATACCAATATGAATACTTTTGCTCGGTTACTATGTAACCCTATGCACGCTCTGCGTGCAACACCTGCCTCTTGTTTTTTTTTNACCCGGCCCCCCAGGTCTGGATATCACGGCGGAGGGTAAAGGTCAGGATGCTTCCACCACAGGGTGAAACGGGAGCTTAGAGATAGCCGGCAGTCTTTGTTGTGGAGAAGGAAATTAGAGATGAGGGCCGAGGCGAAGTCGTCTTCCACAGCTTTGAGTTTTGCACGTGTGCGCCTTGAGTTCTTTCTAGACAGCAGTGTGCAAACGAGCCATATGTGCTTTTGGAAGGCTGTCACAAATGTGGCAATGATCTTCGCAGAAGGGGAGGAGGTTGGGTCTGCCCAGCGTTCTTGCCATATAAGGTGGAACAGGGTAGCACGGAAGATAAACCAGGCAGCATTAAAGACTTTGGGCTTTATAGGACCTAGAAGTAATTCCGGGGTCGTAAGGGGAGTATTGGGGAAGAGTGCGTTGAAAAAGGTCTCCATTCGTTGGCGGAGAGGGTGTAATCGACGGCAGAAGAGGAAACAGTGTTCTATTGTTTCCTCTTCCCCGCAGAACGGGCAGGAGCTTGTTCCATTACGGCGATAACGGGTGCGGCTGGCGACTGGTAAGGAGCGAAATAGAATCTTGGTCTACACATCTTTAGGGCGGAGGTCGAGGGGGAGGAAATAAAGTTTTGCCCGAATAGCGCGCCAATCAAAGTGAGTGCCAGGAAATTTGTCGCTCCAGTTCATCTCATATGATGGAGTGAGTTTATGTTGCTGGAGGAGGCGGTGGTAGGCTTTGGTCAAGGGTAAGAGTCCGTGTGAGATCCTATATGATGGGATTGTAGGGCGGTCTGGTAGGCCAATCATTCGGTCCTCCGTAGAGATGAAGACCGGGGTGAGGGTTCTACCTTGAACTTGAGATGCTTTGGCCCATGGATGGGGACGAAGGGTGAGGTGGATAGGGTCTACTTCGAATGGTACAGCTGATGCGAGTGTAGGACGAGGAAAGTGAAAGAGTAGTTTAATGGGTAGGCCTATAAGGTCTTTGATGGTGAAGTATGGGGTGTGGGGTTGTGCTAGGGGGAAAGAGGGACCGAGAGCAAGAGTCCGCCTCCAAGATAGAGGGATGGATTCCATAAGGAGTTGTATAGTGCGTTGTCGGGTCGCTGGCCAAGATGAGGGTGGGCGTGTCACCAAATCCCCAAGGGTGATCCCCTGCGTCAGGAGCCATCGTTCCCGTCTTATTATTCCGAATGGGTGTCCTGTGTCGTTCAGGATGTGCCGGTTGAACGTGACGTACTCTTGAGAAAGTTCTTCGAAGATTAGTCGTGGGGGCTGAAATGTTGGGTTCGAAGCTAGAAAGTTTTTGAAAGCCATGAGCCATTTGGGGTGGATGGTGGGGAATTTGAGTCTTAATATGGAGGGGTGGGAAAGGAAGAAGTGACCCTGTTTGGGGAGGTCTTGAGAAAATAGGAGTGTATGCTTCCATTGCGCTTCTCCAGGCTGGAGAAAAGAGTAAATCCATTTGGCGGCTTGTGCTTCGATTAAGACATTGGGCCACTTAACCCCTAGTCCTCCTTTGGAGGTGGGAGAGACTGCAGACGCTAGCGAGTATAGCCTCAGTCCTGGGCCGTCGCCTTCTTTTGGGGTATTGGAGGAGAGGAAGTTGAAGAGAATGGTATTAATTCTTTGGAGGTGGGCTGGTTCTGGAGGGCAGACGTAGCTGTAGTCGAGGAATTTGGCATTGAGATATGTGTTGATTGCTATAGCCTTAGTCTGAATTGGGACCCTTGTCTTCTGCCAGTATGTGACAAATGCTTCAAGTCGGCGCAGTATTGGATTCCATGTGTGGCCTGGATTAAGGGTTGGGTGAAAGTAATGGCCTAGGATACGAATAGGGGAGTCTGCCACTGGAAAAGGGGAATTCAATGGAGCCGGGGTGTGAGCACCGATTAGGAGAATGTTTGTCTTGCGGTAGTTCGTGCGGAGTCCTGTGTATTTGGCGCATGTGAGGAGGCAGCGGGCGGCGGTCTGGATTTCGCTTGCGGACGATAAGATAAGGGTCATATCATCTGCGTAGCCAACGATGGATTTCCGGAGATGTGGAGCAATAGGAACTCCTTCGAGATGATGCCGGAGGAAGTCTGCGATGGGTTCCATGGCGCAGATGAAGAGTAGAGGAGCTATGGGGCATCCTTGTCGTACCCCCGAATGGAGGGTGATGGGGGAGGTGAGGTGTCCGTTGATCATGAATTGCGTCGTAGTATGGTAGTGTAGTACCTTGATCCACCGGATGAATGGTTCTGGATATCCAAGGTGTTGGAGGGCCGCGTATAGGTAGTCCCGATTGAGGGAGTCATATGCCTTTTCAAAGTCTGCAGCTAGGAAGTAAAGTGGGGAGGAGGAGCGAGTAGACCAATGGTGCAGGTCGTACAATTGTGAGAGGGCATGCTGTATGTTTCGTCCTGGGACGAAGCCGGTCTGGTCCTGATGGATAATGTGCGGGAGTGCCTTTGCCATCCGGGTCGCGAGAAGCTTGGCCAAGATTTTGTATTCTACATTAAGGAGGGAAATTGGCCTGTAGTGTGCAATATCGTAGGGGTCACCCTTTTTAGGGATGAGTGTGGTTATGGAGGAGGCAAAGTCCCCCATCTGGGAGGGGTCGGTATAGATCTGGTTGTAAAACTGGATAAGTTGGGTGGCGATATGGGGGATGAAGGTTTTATAGAATTCTCCTGGGAGGCCGTCGGGACCTGGGGTTTTGTGAAGTGACTGTAAGAGTGCTGCATCTACCAACTCACTGTGGGTGATCGGTGCCACTATTTCTGTCAGCATGTGATGTGGGATGCGTTTCCTGTATTGTGGAAGCAGGAGGGGAGCAAAGGTTTCGATGTGTTGTGGTTGTTGGTAGATGCGCTGGCAGAGAGCTTGAGTGATGCGAGATAGTGCTTCGGGTGTGGATTGGAGGGAGCCATCACTATCTCGTAGGGCAAGGATGATCGATGAGCTTTTTGGAGGTGTAGTTTTCTTGGTGAGGAGGGCCGAGGCCCGGTTTCCTTCCGTGTTCCATTTCAAGATCGATTTTTCTCAGTGGGAGAGGACACGTGAGGCATAGTAGTTATGCAATTGCTGTTCGACAGTATGTAGTGTTGATAATAAAGTTGTAGTGGGATTTTTTCGGCATGCCTCTTGGGTGGAGGCAAGTTTACGCTCGAGGTGCTGGAGGGTTTTGCGCTTTTGCTCCGCTTCGTGCTTACTGAAGTGCTTAAGGTGCAGTGTAAGGGTATGCTTTGTGAGAAGCCAGTGGTCTTGGATGAGTGTAGGAAGGATATTGCGGACATAGGGTCTGTCAAGGAGGGAGGTGTTTAGTTTCCAAAATGAGGATCCTCGGTTGGGATCGTGAGGAGGGAGGAGGGTGAGGAGGTTGGCTTGGATGTGGTCAGAGAGTTGAGGCGTGAGTGGGATGTGGGTGATGTTGGAGATTGGGGTGTGTAGACTGTGATGGTGGTAGATGCGGTGTAATCGAGAGAAGGAATTGGTGGGTTTAAATTTGTACGTGAAGGATTGTTGTGTGGGATGAAAGAGGTGGAACGTGTCGATTAAGTTCAGATTTTGTAGCATTGCAGAGAGGGGGTCGGAGTCTGGGTCCCGAGATGGGGGAAATCTGTCAATCGAATGTGTGACTGTGTTGAAATCTCCAAGCAGTATTTGGGGTGGGGCGTCCTTGAGGAGGGAGTGGAGTTTATCCCAGAATGGTTCTCGATCTGATATTTGAGCTGGTGCGTATATCGTTGTAATTGGGATGGTGTGTGTGCGCCATTGGAGGGAGAAAGAGGTCGCTCGTCCGGGGATGAGGGTCTTGGGGTTCAGGAGAAGTGCGTGTTTAGAAGTTGCTATTACTATTCCTCCGGTGTGGGGGGAGGAAGAAGGGAAAACAAAGGTGTGGTAATGGTCGTCCAGGTAGGAATATAGGAGGGAGTGAGGGGACTGAATGTGAGTTTCGGTGAAGATAGCAGTGCGGACGTTATGAGCATGTAAGAAGTGGTAGAGGTTGTTTTGTTTTTCAGTCGAGTTCATGCCATTGCAGTTCATATGGAGGATGTTGAGGCGTGCCATGCGTGGCGGTTCATTCGACTGGGACTGAATTTGTTGTAGTTTTCTCTTTAGTTGTCTGAGGTCAATAGGGCGCTGAAGTTGGTAGTGGGGGATTGGAGGGCCATGATGGGGGGACGGTTGCCAGCCTACGAGAACGAGTGCATTTTGTCCAGCATTTTGGTTATTGGATTGAGAGCTAGGAGTATATCGTGGGTTTATGGGTGCTTGAGGCATAGGGTGTGTTCGTTTGGTGTTCTTAGGATGTTGGTATAAGAAGGACGGTTTACATAGGGTATGTGGGTTAAGCGAGGGAGGACTATGTTTTGTATAGGTTGTGTTTGAGCGGGTGGGGGAATTGTTATGGGTTCTTCGAAGGTTGGTCGCGTTTTGGGGCCTTTCAGACAACGGGGTTTGGGAGGTAGGGGGGATGGTAGGGTGGCGTTCTTGCGGGGTAGGTGTCATAGACAAGGGGTTGCTATAGGATCTTACTTGGGTGTTGGAGTTCTTAGGGAACATGAGAGGATATGAGAGGTTCTGATCATGGGGATATGGTTGTAGTACGAGATATGTGAGGCCAGCTAATATTTGGGATAGAAACTGAAAGGAACGAGATAAGACATCACACATTGGGAGTGGGAGTTGAAGTCTGTGTTTGTGGCTCCTTAGCCGGTGTATCTGGAGTCGGGTGAGGAGGGATTGATAGGCACCACATCTGGTGCCACTGGCCGGGCCGTGAAGGAGGCGTGTACGACGGCAATAGTACCTGCGAGGGAAAATCAGGTGGTTGTGAGTGGGGGTATGTCTGTGAAGGTGGTGCGTGGTATGGAGACGAGAGTGAGCAATACCTTGTCGGGATATTAGGGGCGTCACTTGAGGTAGCCGGGCGCGGAGCATCTTGGGTTGGGCTTGCGGAGGTTTCCAGGGTGTTGTGCCTTGGCTGTGGGAGGTGTGGCTGAGTTTGATGTGGTATCCGTGGCGTTGCGGGCCTCGGAGGATGACTGTGCATGTGGAGGCGCTGCAGAGGAGTATCGCGTCGCCATCCAGCGTTGGCGAGTGCGATTTAGCTCCTGGAAAGATGCTGATGGTGAGACGAGTAGGGTGTCTTCTGCGTTGGGCACTGTGAGGCTGTGCTTGAGTGCCGCGACGTGAGCTGGCGTGTTGATGTGGATGGCCAGATCTGCCAGGTTGTTGCCGAAGAACGAGCCGCAGTTTGGCCAGAGGCATGTGAAGTGTTCGCGGTTGGCGGTAACACCGGTGAGCATAATGCCAATATCGTCTTCGAGGTATGTCTGGAGGGCGCATTTCTTGAAGACTGAGCCTGTAGTACAGGAAGTAGTAGTGAGATCTTTGGCGAGGAGTAGAGAAGGGAGGTGCNGGGGTGTGTGGGAACTTACGATTTGCCTTGTGGATCGTGTGGAGGGTGTCATTTGCCCGGTGGACATGCTTATGAGTGTCAACAGAGAAGATGCGGTGATGCGCCGTCTTGTGATTGAGGCCGCAGTAGTCGCAGCTGAACATGTCCACATTGAAGAGGGTTCTGGACTTGTCGGAGTGGTGGAACTTGAGCCCTGCCGGGAAGTTGGCGAGTTTCTTGTCATCGTCGTGAGGCACTGCAATGCCGCGGATGGTCCCGTTCCTCTTGCCTGTCAGTGGGTCTTCAAAATAGTGCTGGTAGAGCAGGCCTGCCAGAAAGGGGCGGGTCTGGTTGGGGTGAATGACGATGCATAGCAGGCTGTTGACATTATCCAGGTCGTACTGTTTTGGCTTCATCCTCACGGTAAGAACCCGTTCCTTGTACTCAGGCCATGCCTCTAGGTATTCCTCAAAGTCAGGGCATGCAATGCGGGAAGCAGTGATGGTAAAGTCTGAGCCCTCATGCGTGAACGTGCATGGGCAGGCAGCCATCGCACGCAGCGTTATGTTTGGACCCATGGGTGGGAGTGTGACAAAGAGATGGTGGTATACAGTTCCTCTTCTAGGCATTGGTTCTGCTTCTTCTGAGTGAACAGCAGAGATGTGTTCTTCTTGCAAGAGGTTTTTCTCAACGAGTATGTCAAGGAAGCGAAAGACAATAGCAGAGGAAACGTCTTTCAGTTCTGGCTGGAATGACAATGCAAGCATTCGACCAGCAGCAGTGTCAGCGAGCCTAGAGGCTTCTACTATAGCCTCATCTTCTGAGATCTCCTGTTGTGCAGCTAGTGCAAGGGTCTGCTGGATGGAGTAAAGTCGTTGTGGAAGGTCGGTGGAGTTCGGGTCCGATGCTGGGGTTGATGGGGGTGGGGCGCTTGGGGGCAGATTGGGTGCGGGTTGGGGTACATTCAGGGCGGCTGGGGCTGCCGCGGCCGCCGGTGAGGGCACGGGGTTGGGACCTCCTGCAATGAGAGGAGGAAGGGGGGGGTGTATGTGGAGGTGAGGATTAAGATCACATTGGGGCCGAGGAAGAATGTGAGAGGGAGGGTTGGCAATAAACGCCCCGGTCAGGATTAGAGCACGGGGGGAGAAGGGTGAGTGGGCAGATCTGAAATGGTGCGATTGTGGGGAATACAAGGGGGTGGGTGTACCCAGGGCTAGAGGCAAGGAGGAGTGTAGGCGGGAATAGCTAGAGGATGAGGGATAGACGAATGCATGGATGGGTGTGTTGAGGGTTGAGCCCAGGGGGGTTGGGAGGGGGAGAACTAGTAGAATGGGACAAAGGGTCCGCATACCTGGCAGCCCTTGGGGTTGAGAGGGGGTGCTGGGGCCCGATGCACCAAGGGGATGTTGTGTTGGGGGGGGCGCTTGGGGCGGCTCTGCCGGGGGGGGCGCAGTGGGGTGGTGACCACCGTGGGGTGCGGGTTCTGCCCCTGGCGATGTTGGAGCCGACGGTGCTGAGAGGGACCCCGGGGCAAGGCGTTGCGGATCACCTGCAAAGAGCAGTTGTAAAGGAGGGGAGGGGGGGTAGGTGAGGAGAGGAGGGTGAGCCTGCAATGCAACCATTTGCGGATTGTAGGGGGGGGGGGGAGAAGGGAGCACCTGGGGCGGCATTGGCCCGGTTATCCGGGGAGTGCGGGCGTTTACGCGAGGATGTGGGTCGGTCGACTTCCATCGCGTCGAGCTCGGCGTCGGTGAGGAGGTCGTCGACAGATCCGTCGAAGAGGGCATCTGCGTGGGAGGACAGTGGTGAAAAAGATTATTTTGTGGACGGCCCGAGAGGCCGACTGCCCAGATCAGCACATGATCTGCTGGGCAGATTTATGTGAGGAGGCATGGGGGCGATAGGGATGGGCGGGGAGGAGGAGAGGAAGTGCAGGTCGGGGTTGGGGAGGGGTGGAGGGGGCGGAGGTGGGGTGGGAGAGGGGGTAGGGGGGCGATGTGCAACAAAAGAGGGGAGGACAGAAATCGGGGGGGGGGAATGTGGGGGGTGTACGCCGCCACTGACGGTCTGGGGGCCTATCCTTACCTTCAGGTTTTTCTTCGGTGGCCCCTCGTCGTTCACTGATAAAGAATTCCGTACCAGGTTCTTTAGATCCCCCATCAAAAGAAGTGTGTGCAGAGATGAAAAATACCAGCTAAACGGGTGCATATGATGATCTAGGACCTTATTGGAATAAAATTAGAATATATATATATATAAACTTAAATTTCAATTTCTTCTTGATTCAAAACCATCATAGATTCAATCAAAAGGGTGTTTTACAGTAAGGAGCTTCACGATTCAAGGATACGTGCGTGCCTTGGTAAAAACATTCCATAAATTCTATTTTAAAATGGCCAATTCTGATATCTTCCATCACTTTTTTGTCAAATCAACCTTGAACTCTTCTCCAACTCCAAAAGGAACATAGGAACATAGGCCAACTTCTGATGGCCTAATCCCCCTACATGCTGAAATGGTGTGAAATTTCAACCAAATTTGATTAAAATTTAAACCCTTTTAACAGCTAGGCGGTTGCAATATTGCAACAAAAAAAAACAAACAAAAGAAAACATCATCATTTTTTTATCCGATTGCATCATCTCAGTCCGTTGTTTGAAGGATCGTCGAAGTTTAACAAAATGCACATTCGTCCTCTTGAAACGAGTCCGTGTGTTCCACCGCATTCGTATCTGATTTTGATAGCCTATCAGGTGTCACATCCTGCCGGTTTCCCGAGACGCAATGTACCTCCCATCATGCACGGCTACCATGTGCTTCCCTCAACTGCAGTCGTACCAATCGCACAAAAATATTGTTTGATCCACATCGACAGTAGCGGCTCGTGGGGGGTTCTCGCCTTGCAGTGCATTTTGGTGCATCGAAGCGTCGATTATGTTCCTCCTGCCCATAGCCGCCTCGTTGACAGTGCATGCGAGACGACCGTGGGTATCCCAGTTATATAGAGCCAATTTTTATGAACAAGGTGCCCATGATGTCTCCCGATGGCGGGGACCACGCACCAGAGAGGTGGCGGAGCTCTCACAACATCCTGGTTCCCACCAGACGACAGCGACGACGACTTGACAGATGATCCGTGCTTGACGCGCCAGACACCCACCGCCGACACCGACGATGCACCGCCCCCTGTAGTCGACGGGGCCCCACGCCCTCAAGCTGAGGGTCCTCTCAGGATGTCTCGTGTAGGCGGGCGTGTGCTCTCGACCAAGGGCCCGCCCGTCGGTTCAGACGATGAGGCAAAGGCAGCCAATGCTAAGGCGAAGGCTGCCGCCGCCCGCATCTCGGACCCCACCCCACGTGCTACCCCAAAGAAGCGGAAGGCTGCGGTAGACTTCTCCGGTGGCTCAACATTCCAGAACATGGCCGCATGCAAAGCTGCAATGGAAGAGTATACGATTCATAACCGCATGGCGCTGAGGTGGTTGAAAAGCGGTCGCACTCGCTTTGTGGCACGGTGCAAGCAGTATGCGACGAAGAAGTGCCTGTGGATCGTTCGTGCCGGGTACAGTAAGAAGTCCGGAGCAGTCAACATCACGTCGTTCATGGATGGCCACCTTTGTGACCCCGGCCTCGGCCGGGGTAACCCCGTGCGCTCCATGAGGTGGGTTGCACGGCAGATTGAGAGCACCATCGCGAAGGACCCATTTGTGAAGCCCAACGCGCTGCAAGCGGTCGTGACAGAAGTGGCCAACACGAAGGTCTCTTACACCACCCTTTACCGTGCGAAGAAATTGTGTTTGGATAAGATGTACGGCAAGAAGTCAGACTCATGAAACATGTTCCCCGGTTACGTTGACGAGGTATGTTATCCCGCATTGGTTTACTCTACTCGATTTTGAACGCTTCGGCTATGTGATACTTTAGGGACTCAACATGTGGAATATGCTATCTCATACGGGTGCTCAGGGTTGACCCGCTGGCCATCGCCAAAGCCGAGAAAGACCGTGTCATGGGCGCCTTTGACAGATTGTTCATCGCACCCGGTGCCTGCAGGAGAGGTTTTGAGTACACCATGCAGGTCCTCGTCATGGATGGCACACACCTAAAAATCGGCCACAAGCAGGTACTGCTCATCATGCAATTCTTCGACGCAAATGACAACACCATGCCCATTGTGTATGCCTTGGTGTCCGGGGAAGATGAGCGCAACTGGAGCTGGTTCTGTGAGTTGGTGGCAGAAGCGTACCCCACGGCCGCACAACATGGAACAACGGTCATATCTGACCGCAACAAAGAACTGGCCAACGCTGTCGAGGCCAAGCTGCCCGGGACGACCCACACGTACTGCATGTGGCATCTTATGCGCAACGTGCAGTTCAAGTGCCAGGGCAGGCCGGACGCACTATTCTGGAACCTGGCGCACGTGACGACACATGCGGACTGGGACGCATGCCTGGCAGAGATGCGGCGCACACTGCCAAGGGCAGTTGATTACCTGTTGGGCGGGAATGGAGAGCCCGACATCCCGAAGGTGCGCTGGATAAGGCTGTTCTACCCGGTTTCTCGCGGTGGGCATACCACCAGCAACGCCATGGAGTCTCTGAATGGCAAGCTGGTGGAGCTCAGGAAGATGTATCCGTATTTTTGTTTCGTAAACTTGCACATGTTTGTGCATCGATTGTGGCACAATCGGCGCAGGATGGCACACGACGCCGAGGGCAGCGTCGCGCATGCGCTCTACCTCAAGCTGAAGAACAACTGTGACCGCAGCAAAGAGTATTCACTCGACCTGGATGGCGACGAGACGGGACCATGGCACAGCGGCACAGCCACGCGTCATAACGGCACTCCACGCGATGTCAACCTCACCACCAAGGACTCTTCGTACGGGCGTTGACAGGAGTATGGGATGCCGTGCCCGCACGCATGCAGCCTACTGCTGGAGAACACGCTGAACCCCGTAGCGTACGTTGATTTTGGCTACCTGAACCTGAGCGACAAGCGGACCTACAATGCCCCGTTCCCATTGCCAAACTTGCGGCAGGTGAAACCGGCAGAGCCTAAGTGGAAGCAGCCAGGCCCAAGTCGCGGGCATGGACGGCCAGCCACCGTGCGCTTGGACAGGTACGCGAAGATGGTGAGTCTGGGTGAGCTTGTTTTGATTTGCATTACTTCATTTGAACTCTGCCTTCAACTTCATTCATTATGTATAACACTGTTTTCATTCCATGCGTGTACTTTGCAGAGATCACCAACGTGCACTTCTTCAAGAGGAGGTGCATGCCAGATGACATGTGGCCCGTCATTGCACTGCTGCAGTAGATTAGCTTTCAGTTGTGGTTTACTTTGGTTAGTAGTTTTGATGAACTCCGCTTGACTAAGAGTTGTAATGCCCAATGCATGAGCTTGTGTACTCCTCCCTCCCCATATCGAAATCAGCACACATTCCTCTTCTACTCAAATAATTCACAACCAATAACCACACATTGGACGTTTGCTTTGTTGAACTATGCATCTGTTGTAGTCCACAATTGCAGTAAGGTGCAAATTGTAGTGCACAATGGTTTCCTGAAATTATTCTTCTATGTATGTACCTGAAGCAGCTACCAAGTGTACATATAGAGTGTACACCGTTCATTTTGTTCTCTTTGCGACAATTGTTTCAAGGAACCAGAAACATGAGTTCATGTGACCAACAAGACTTCACTGTCATCTTCCTCATGGGAGTTGGTGCGACATTGGTATGTCAGAAACTGTATTCCTATTTGTGGCCACCAACAACAACAAGATATGTAGGCATGTGCCATTGTACAACGACAAACAACGACGCATGTCAATTGGATGCCTCCACGAGTGAAGCAGAGGCAGAGGAGAGTCATTGTGAAGATGTCTTCTACGAGGGAGGAGACAAAAATATCGACTATGTTGATGCCGATGAGGACATATTCTATGATGCAATGGGATGTCAAGGACGGCAGGGATGTCGATGCGACTTGTGCCCCTGGCTCTGGCTGTGCACTGTCCTGGATCCAAAGTGGTCAGATCCAGAGTGGATTGGCTAGTACTTCTTGAAATCAATGAACAATGGCCGTACTTGGGTCATGAACATTACTCCCATGCCCAGACTAGTCGCATGAAGAATACTGTAGTGCCCATAGCTGTCAATGAAATAATAATGAACTGCCCATAGTTGTCAATTACCTTTTACTTTTGTGCCCGGAAATGTGACGAAAGTAAACAACAGATACCCATATTTCTGATTGAAATAATTGTTCCATGCCCATAGTTCGATACCCAGTCATGTCTATGCAATAAAACTCGGATGCCCATACATGTCACTGAGATAATACTCACATACCCACAATTCTTAATGAAATAAACCTCGGAAGCCCATACTTGTCAGTGAAATAATACTCGCATACCCATAAATGACAATGCAATGAACCTCGGAAGCCCATACTTGTCACTGAGATAATACTCACATATCCACAATTTTCAATGAAATAAACCTCGGAACCCCATACTTGTCAGTGAAATAATACTCGCATACCCTGAATTGTCAACGCAATAAACCTCGAAAGCCCATACTTGTCACTGAGATAATACTCGCATACCCATAATTGTGAGAGCAATAAAACTCAGATGCCCATACTTGTCACTCAAATAATACTCGCATACCCTGGATTCCCAATGCAATAAAACTTTGATGCCCGTACTTTCATCATGGAATTCCCACTACGGACTCGGTGGCTCGGTCCATGTCCACGGCTCCCATGGCTCGGTACAGTTGGGCGGCCTGCTACTGGGCATGGGCACTCCCAAGTTCCAACCAATGTGCTCCGGAGTCACAGGAGGTCGGGCCCATGATGGTTCAACATGTCCCAACTCTCCGTTGTGTGCTACATTGTGGTCCCACCGCTCCTTCAATGCGACTCATGCCCGATGTGCCGCCTGGGGGTCCGCTACGGGAGTATCCCATCCATGATGTGCCGGGCCATTTGGACGGACGTCTTTCTCCATGTCCAGCGAACGTGCTAGTCAACGTTCGACACTAGGAGTAAACTAAGCGCAGAATAATGTCGAAGAAGCACCTTCAATACACACTGTAGTACCGGTTCATCGTGCGAACCGGTAGAAAAAGCGATTCACTTGATGAACCTCTTCGCGTGAGCCTGAGTGGACGTCGGCACATGCCGCCGACATCGGGTGAAGGTGCGCACGGCGTCGGCAACTTCCACCGTGGACAATGTCATTGCCGGTGGCCACATCCCTTTGGCAAGCATTCATTGGCAAAAAAAATGTCTTATTCTGAGCGACGCGCAGTCGTCGTGTTCAGCGCGACGATACCGGTCCCCATGCATGGTGTTGTGATTTGTGACGTTCCTCTCGACCTGTACAGTTTACTGTGACCACTCGGCCATGTCCATACTCGTGCAGATCCCTGATGCGGACCCAGGCGGTACCGGTGCGTCATCCGGTGGCGGACTACCAGCTTGGAGCTGACCGACGACCGTTCCAGAGCTCTGGACGCTACCCGGGACCTCCTGCAGTTTTTCTGCAGCACGCATGACTTTATCGGTGGACTGGCCGTGGGCCCGATTTGCATGTTTTTGCATTGTGTGTCCAACGTTTGATGCCGGATGCATGCATGTGACCACTCGTAGCGTCTGGATTGTGATTTTGCACGTCTAGGTTCAGACGGCGTAGCGTTCTGACATGTGTGCGCAGAGTTACGGCCAAAACAGTGGTTTTGGGCCGGTTTTAGGACAGATCTTGCACCGCCGCGTGCGACACCCGCCGTGCGCCGCGGCTGGTACTTATGCCATGGACCTGTCATTTGTCATTTCTCTCTGCAAATGCTATTGAAGCATTCAGACACTTTGCCTTGTGTCCCCTAGCCAAACCCTTGCCGTTGCGTGCACGACTTGTGACTGTCGTCACCGTCTGATCAGGCACTGACGCCTGGTCAACGGAAGTGTTGCTAGGAAGCATCCTTGCATCTTCTCAAGGTCTCAGAGCAGTGAGACAGTTCTCACTGAGCTGCACAGCAGAGACGCAGTAGAGCAGCAACAGCGAGAGTCACCGCTGCAGCAGATCCACTGGGGCCTGTCGAAGACAACAGGTCGCCGTCAACGCAGCCCACACCCATCACGTGAGACTGCAGCAGCGGCGTTGCCCCAATGCCAGCAACAACATAGCTGCAGAGCAACAGCAGCAGCAACGGCAGTAGCAACGCCGTAGCAGCAGCCACAGTAGCGCGTGGCTGCTGCAGCGAGTGCAGCCGCCGCCCGCAACCATAGCGGCGGCCGCGGCAGCAGCAGTGAGCGGCGGCAGCGGCAGAGCAGCAGCAGCGGCAGCGGCAGAGCAGCAGCAGCGGCAGCAACAGTAGCGCAGCAGCAGTAGTGGCAGCCGCGCCCGCAGCAATAGAGCAGCAGCAGCTGCAGCAACAGCAGCACAGCAGCAGGAGTAGCAGCATTAGCGCGTGGCGGCGACAGCGAGCAGAAGCCGCAGCTCACAGCAATAGTACTGGCATTGCGCAGCCGCTGCTGCCACTGCTGTGCACGCAGCCATGCAGCTGCTGCTGTAGCTGACAACAGAACTGCAGCAGCAGTTGAGCGGAAGCTGCTGCGCAGCCTACGTGCAGCTTCCGCGCAGCCGCCGCGGAGCGGCTGCACGCTCACGCAGAACCGCGAGAGAAAAAAGAAAAAGAAAGGAAAGGAAAGGGGTGTCGAGCTGACGTCAGCATTTCTGCTTGCTGACGTCATCAGGTCGTGCTCACGTCAGCAACCACCTCCTGACGTCAGCACCATACTTAGCCAAATTTTTGGCCGGACAATCAAAAATTGCCAACGTCTCAACTCCTAGAGAAACGCTGACGCTTTTACAATCTGACAAACCTGACCTGTCTACCCATATTGAGAAGCGACATGGACTCGTCGGACAACAAGGGGAAGGCGACAGATGATCCCTCCTCCTTCTCTTCTGGTGTCCTTAGCCCATGCTCGCAGGCCATTGAGGACCTGCGGAACCAGCAGGTTGAGATGCGTCGCCTACAATGGGAGCAGACTGATGCCATCCGTACGCTGACTGAGCTTCTGCGTAGCCAGTCCACAGTCCCACGGCAAGTTTCCGGGGGAGCTGCCGGCGTCGCGGTCTCTACACAGCAGTCGGCTCAGGCACCCGTTACAGGGGCTCGACCTGACCCACCACCTTCTGACCTCCTGGATGATGAGCCATTCATGTCAGGCATGACAAACGACTCCCCGGATCATGAGATTCGAGTTCTTCAGGAGCGCCTCCGTCAGCTGCAGACAGGGACCAGATCTCCTGAGATTCCTACGGTGCGACCGTCACCCGACTATCCCGGTGACTATCCCCTTCTAGGAGTCTTCCCCGTCTCTCGTCCTCCTCGGCCTGCGGTCGCCCTCCCCACGAAGCGGCAACCCAAGGACTTTGAGACACCACCTCCACGGTACATCACTGAGGACGGTTTCGACTGCCGGGAGATCCTCTTTCAGGTTTCGGGTACTTTAGAGGGCGTGTGGCCCTACTACCACAGCCCGTATCAGCCTACAGAACCAGCACAGGTGCTGACAGTAGCCAGGGCGATGCGCGACCTCCTCTATGCCATGCCACGCGAGACCGTCGTCGACTTCCTTCCTTTCCTTGGCGAGCCTGGCACAGGCACCGGCGCCGATCCACGCGGAGGTTGGGATCTGGCCCTATCCCTGCTGGCCGCAGAGACGCACGCCACCCGTGCAGCACACATTCGTGCCTTCCACTCTCTCCGTCAGGGGCCTGGAGAGCCTGCACCCGATTATTGGTGACGTGCCATGCGCATCTACACGCGTCTTGGGACCTCCAGAGGCACACAGCTGTGGGCACTCCGTACAATGATGCTCGGAGTTCGCCTTGAGTATATTGACATCTTCACACGGTACAGCGACGCCATCCTTGAGTGCTTCTCAGCCACTCTGCAGCTTCTCCCTTGGGCGCATCAGCTCTTCCTCCAGGTGACTTCAGCCTGCGAGGCAGCCGTGGCCCATCAGGAGACTTCCCTTGCTGCAACAGTCATCGCATCACCACCATCATCCCTCCTACAGTCTCCTTCTTCATCGTCCATCACGTCCTCGTCTTCCTCCTCCTCTTCAGCCCCGCCCACACCCACTCAGACACAGGGTGTTGCAGTAGTAGCTCAGGGGAAGAAGAAGAAGGGGAAGCGGGGACCAGGTCAGCAGCAGTCACATCAGCAGTCGTCCTCCAGTGGTAGCAGTGGATGTTCCATTCACTGCTACAACTGTGGAGGTGCCCATCGCTACACTGAGTGCCAGCAGTCGCTCGACTGGACACGGATTACTCATGGGTTCCAGGCTGCACACGCCCTCCGTTCTGCGTCCAGCACGTCAGCCTCGTCTTCCTCCGGACGCGTGGCGGCCACGACTGCAGCTGTTCCTGCGTCTCCACCGGCGAGTAGCAGTGATCCGGACCCACGCGACCGCACCATCGCCAAGCTTCGCCACCTTCTAGCGCTCCGCTTTCAGGGAGGTGCGATTGTGTTGTCATAGCCGAGTGATTCACATACTGTCAGAACGTCTGTCCATGTGGCTCGGGATGACTCGTGTGGGGGGGCACAGTCGACATGTGTTGATGATGGCCCTGACTGTACAGATTGGATTCGTGAGTCCCACCTTTGTGCCCTTCGTCGTTTCTCCCCACCTGCTGCTCAGCGTCCGTCTGAGGCCGAGTGTTCCATTGCCCGTTGTACAGTGACGTCCTCCAGTCGTGATGCCGGTGGCACTTGGATCATCGATTCAGGTGCCACTCATCACATGACGTGTCGTCGTAGTGACTTCGTTGTTCTCGGCCCTGTTGCGTCTGTTCGTTCCGTCCCCACAGGCTCTGGTCAGTCCTTGCCAGTCCAGGGTGTTGGGGTCGTGCGCTTCGATGGTCCGTCTGGCCCCTTGTATCTCTCCGAGGTGCTNCCCCGCCCACACCCACTCAGACACAGGGTGTTGCAGCAGCAGTTTAGGGGAAGAAGACGAAGAAGGGGAAGCGGGGACCAGGTCAGCAGCAGTCACAGCAGCAGTCGTCTTCCAGTGGTAGTAGTGGACGTTCCGTTCACTGCTACAACTGTGGCGGCGCCCATCGCTACACGGAGTGCCAGCAGCGGCTCGACTGGGCGCGGATTACTCGTGGGCTCCAGGCGGCACACGCCTCCGTTCCACGTCCAGCACGTCAGCCTCGACTTCCTCGGGACGCGTGGCAGCCACGACTGCAGCTGTTCCTGCTTCCCCACCGGCGAGTAGCAGTGATCCGGACCCACGCGACCGCACCATCGCCGAGCTTCGTCACCTTCTGGCGCTCCGCTTTTAGGGAGGTGCAAGTGTGTTGTCACAGCCGAGTGATTCACAAACTGTCTGTCCGTCTGTCCATGTGGCTCGGGATGACTCGTGTGGCGGGGCACAGTCGGCATGTGATGATGATGGGTCTGACAGTACAGATTGGATTCATGAGTCCCACCTTTGTGCCCTTCGTCGTTTCTCCCCACCTGCTGCTCAGCGTCCATCTGAGGCCGAGTGTTCCATTGCCCGATGTACAGTGACGTCCTCCAGTCGTGATGCCGGTGGCACTTGGATCATCGATTCAGGTGCCACTCATCACATGACGTGTCGTCGTAGTGACTTCGTTGTTCTCGGCCCTGTTGCGTCTGTTCGTTCCGTCCCCACAGGCTCTGGTCAGTCCTTGCCAGTCCAGGGTGTTGGGGTCGTGCGCTTCAATGGTCCGTCTGGCCCCTTGTATCTCTCTGAGGTGCTTTTTGTGCCTGACCTTGAGCTCAGTTTGCTTTCTGTACGTGCTTGCACACTAATGAGACTCTCTATGGAGCACACTGCGGAGTCCGCGACTGTGACTGCCATTGACACTCGCACCATTGTTTTGCGTGCCTCTGTTGTGGATGACCTGTACCGTGTTTCCCGGACGTCTGCTCCTTGCTCCCCTTTCCCTTCAGCTCGTGTTTTTTTCACTGGTGTTCTGTCTCCTGAGCACCAGCGATTGCTTCATCGCCGTCTGTGTCATGTGGGCTCCAACACTGTGTCGAAGCTCATTCGGACACAGCCCGCTCTCGGTCTTGATGCTGCTTCTTTCAAGAAGCCGCCCAAGACCGACTGTCTCTTCTGTGCCCAGGGTAAGATGCATCCCTGCACCTACCCTGACTCACGTTCTCGCGCACTTCGCCCTCTCGAGTTAGTCCATTCGGATCTTCTTGGCCCTCTTCCTGTCGAGTCTATGACCGATAGGGGTCGATACGTCCTGACTCTGACTAATGACTTCACCCGGATGCGGTGGGTCTACAGCCTGCGCCAGAAGAGTGACGCCGCTCTCGCGATTCGCCTCTAGCTAGTGATGGCTGAGTGTCAGTCCCGCCACACGCTGCACACCTTCCGATCGGATCGTGGCGGCGAGTTTCTAGGCGAGATGGATAGCTTCTTCGCTGAGCACGGGATTTTTCACCAGGTCTCCGCTCCTGCTACTCCTCAGCAAAACGGTGTTTCTGAGTGTTGGAACCGCACCATGGAGGATGCGGTTCGCGCTATACGGTCTGAGTACGGTCTCCCAGAGTCCTTCGCTTTTGAGGGCTTTGCCTACATGACTTGGGTCTGGAACCACCTCCCGCACAGTCCTCTTCCGGACCACGTTACACCGTATGAGCTCTGGTTCGGCCATCGTGCTGACCTTCGTCTCGCTCGCGTCTGCGGGGCCTTGGCTTCCGTGTGGTACACCGAGGACCAGCAGGGGTCCAAGGTCTCACCGCGGGGTCGCTTGTGTGCCTTCGTCGGCATCTCCCCGCGATCGAAGGCCTGGCGATTTGAGACCCTACCCGTCGTCGCATTGTTGAGTCACGCGACGCGCTATACTTTGAGTCCCTCACCTACCGTGATCTGACGTCGCTGTCTGTCACACACATCCCTACGTGCGAGGTTTCTCGCCGGATGGGGGAGTCTTCGCCTGCGAGCACCCCTCGTCAGGCTGATCTGTCCGTTCGAGCTCCCTCCACTTCACGGTCTCCGGCTCTTGATGACCCAGCGATCATCGCTGTCGGCCCAGAGACCTCTCCAGCACCACCGGTTCCCTCGCCTCCCTTTGGTACCCATGATCCTACACCTGTGCGTACTCCTGTGTCCGCCAGCACTCCTGCCTCTGTGTGTGGTCCTGCCTCACCTGTCCCTACTGCCACACCGAGTCTCGTGTCTCCCACACACGCCTCTCCTAGCACGACATCACCAGCTCCCTTGCCTCAGCACTCCCCGGCTGTGATTGTGCCCGTTCCTGAGCCTGAGGTGCGCCCCTCGAGCCCAGGTTACTCCCGTGAGCCTGGCGGTCGTCTTCGACCATTGGACTCCAGAGCTCAGCGAGTGTCTGGCCCTGCACCCAGGCGCTCCACTCGCAGCGTCGCGAGTGGTGACCTCGGCACAAAGGCCCTAGGCCTGAGTGTCCGCACTGAGCACACAGAGGTACACCCAGCGTGTCCCGTAGGGCACGACCTCGTCACTCGCGAATTCCAAATCGCTTGTGATGCAGCAGCCGATCTTGTGGTCCTCAGACCTAGCACTGAGGCATGTGCTCTTGCCACGCAGAGCTCTCCCTCTTTGGCGCCTGACCCGGACACACTGAGGGAAGCTCTCTCATCACAGGATGCTGACGCTTGGTGTGCTGCTTGCGAGGATGAGCTTCGCGCCATCCGAGAGCACGGAGTTTACAAGCTAGTCGACCTTCCACCTGGGAGGAAGGCTATTCAAGTCAAGTGGGTCTTTCGCAAGAAAGTGAAGCCAGATGGCTCACTCGAACGCCACAAGGCTTGCTTGGTCATCAAGGGGTACTCTCAGATTGAGAGCATCGATTACACTGACACCTTCGCCCCTGTCGGCCGTATGACCTCAGCTCGAGCTCTGTTCGGTGAAGTGGCTCAGTATGACTGGGAAAAACACCAGATGGATGTGAACAATGCGTTCCTCAGTGGTTCTCTGGATGAGGATATCTACGTGGCTCAGCCACCCGGCTTTGAAGACGGCGACAAGGTCTGGCGCTTGCGCAAGTCCTTGTACGGCCTCAAGCAGTCTCCTCGGTGTTGGAACCAGGAGATTTGAGCATAGCAGATCCCTCTCTCTTCATCCGCCGGACGCCTGAGCGGTTCACCGCCATCCTGGTCTATGTCCGCGACCTTCTCATCGCGTCTCCTTCACTGGAGGCCGTGAAGGAGGCCAAGGTCGTCCTCCAGACTGCCTACAGGATGAAGGACCTTGGTCCTAAAGCGGTGTTTCTTGGTATGGAGATCGTACGAGACCGCAGACGTCATACTTTGCTACTACACCAGGCCCGATACGCACGTGTTGTGGGGGAGCGCTTCAGCGATCTCCTCGGCGCAGTGCCCACGGCTTCCACACCTCTCACACTCGACGGGCAGGATGCCCTGAAGGTGGACAATCCCACACAGCTGGGGGAGACAGTGGATGTGACCTTGTACCTCCGTCTCATCGGATCTCTGATGTACCTGGCCACTACCACACGTCCGGACATCGCATTCGCCGTCAACCTCCTTGCCCAGTTTTCGCAGGCTCCACGTGCTAGAGCCCTTCATGTGGCTGTGCGAGTGGTGCAGTACGTGGTCTCCACACCGTACCTCGGACTCTGCTTTCGCCGGTAGTGTTCGGTGGTTCTTGATGGCTACACTAACAGCGATTGGGCCTGGAGCCCAGACGGACGCAGTCGCACCAGTTACGTGTTCCTACTTGGTGGTACCGTTGTGTCCTGGCGCAGCGGGAAGCAGGGCTGCATTGCACGTAGCTCATCAGAGGCAGAGTATGTCGCCCTGGGTGCAGGGGCTGCTGAGGCGGTATGGCTGCAGCGTCTGTTCCTTGACCTGGGTCAGTCAGTACCCGCCATTGTGCTTCGTTGCGACAACCAGAGTGCTCTTGCTATTGCGGAGAACTCTGGTGTCTTCCATGCTCGCACAAAGCACATTGCAGTAGAGCATCACTTTGTGCGTGACTTGGTGGAGCGACACGTGATCTCCGTCATTTGGGTTGGCACTGACATGCAGCGTGCTGATTTCTTGACGAAGGCACTAGCACGCGGAAAGTTCCTGGTGGCCATTCGTTCGGTCGGGCTTCGCCCCTTGCCTGAGTGTGGGGTGTTGTGGTGGCCATTCGTTCCGTCGTTGCATGCGTTGTTGTACTCGTTTCAGTGCTGCACGTGTATGGACATGCGTACCATCGGGTTATGGGGGAGTGTTGTGATTTGTGACGTTCCTGTCGACCTGTACAGTTTAGTGTGACCACTCGGCCGTGTCCATACTCGTGCAGATCCCTGATGCGGACCCAGGCGGTACCGGTGCGTCATCCGGTGGCGGACTACCAGCTTGGAGCTGACCGACGACCGTTCCAGAGCTCTGGACGCTACCCGGGACTTCCTGTAGTTTTTCTGCAGTACGCAGGACTTTATCGGTGGACTGGCCGTGAGCCCGATTTGCATGTTTTTGCATTTTGTGTCCACCGTTCAATGCCGGATGCATGCATGTGACCACTTGTAGCGTCTGGCTTGTGATCCTGCACGTCTAGGTTCAGACGGCGTAGCGTTCTGACATGTGTGCGCATAGTTACGGCCAAAACAGTGGTTTTGGGCGGGTTTTGGGACAGATCTTGCACCGCCGCGTGCGACACCCGCCGTGCGCCGCGGCTGGTACTTATGCCATGGACCTGTCATTTGTCATTTCTCTCTGCAAATGCTATTGAAGCATTCAGACACTTTGCCTCGTGTCCCCTAGCCAAACCCTTGCCGTTGCGTGCACGACTTGTGACTGTCGTCACCGTCTGATCAGGCACTGACGCATGGTCAACGGAAGTGTTGCTAGGAAGCTTCCTTGCATGGCTCCAACTTGTGCGAATTTCCCGCCGCCGAACGGTAAACGACAAAACGAAGCGGAGGCTGCCAAGCCAGGAAGGCAACATGCGATGTTTGTTTACGACATGCAAGTCCATCAAGACTGAATACTTCCATCGAATAGTGGGTACCGTAGACATAACTTTCGGTTTCGTCACGCACAATGAAAACTATGGGCATCGCTGTCGTTTCGATTCCGACTATGGACACCGCATGCGTCTTGGTTTCAACTTCGGACACCGCAGTCGGCTCCATTTCGACTTTGGACACCACAGATCTATCGACCGAGACCATGGACTCCAGGGTATTCATGCTCAATCACAAATCGAGCAGGTAACAACTCAAACCCTATAATGTAAATCAATATGAATGTCGTCGGTTCATCACCTAGATCAGGGGCAATGTCCGCTACCATTGCTGTGGCCATGGACACAACTTCAGATGCACCACCCCTACCTAAGAGCTTTTCTTTCTCTCACCCCTGGTGCCGAAGGGGTAAGTGTGATTATGGGAAGAGGCAGGATGGGTGAGAGTATGTGTGTAAACACATGTTATCTTCAATGTCCCTAAGGACATTGGAGATCACATCATTAATTTCTGGCAAGGTAATCACCCGACAAGCGAAGACCAGGGATGAATGGAATGGCATGAATAAAATTACCTCCCCAGAGTCAGGTGTAACCAGCCCACCTGAGTTGGTTTCTGGTCATGTTTACTACCGATCTGTCTCATACTGGGGAGTCCTGTGCTTTCTTTCCCGCAAGCCTGCTTGTTTAAATGAAAGGCTGTCTAGCGAGGTCCATTGTGTACCAAAAACCTCAGCCAACAGACAGTTACCCTACTGTACAATCACCATCAGCTTGTTTTCCAAGGAATGAACAGACGGTCAGATGATCGATGCTGCATGTCTGAAAATCGACATAACTTTTTATCCATAAATGAAGAAAAGTTCCAGCCAGGTTCACAGGTACACCCACATCAAATGGAGACTGCCAATCCACCAGCAAGCTTCAGTGGCCAAGAGGTTAACGCCAACCAGAAAATGACGGCCAGTAAAGGTGCATCCAATAAAAATGGTAACCCACGCGATGCTGAGCTGCCCCAACTGCAGGGAGCATGCCCCGCGCCTGTATAAGAACCTGATGTTAATGTCACCGGCCGTGTCGGGCTCAGAGATTCCTCTTTGGCTCTTGGAAAACCCGTGGAGAAAACCAACGGGCAAGAGCCACGGAAAGTGACGAAAGAAAGGTTCCCAGACCGCTTTCGCAGACGATTGGTTAGTAGAAAATGCCTCAGGGCCCCTGCCGTTGGCACAGGACACGGACGGAACGGACTGGACTTGGCCTGGATAGCCGGCCATGCACAAGATTTTCCGCAGCAGGTGAAGGAATGTCAGTGGGGTGGAGGCTTTCAGCCCGAAACATTACCCTGGGCGAATGGAAAGCCTCCAGAGGCTGGCACAGTCAGGGCGACTGCTGGGCTCTGAAAAAAAGGCCGTTGACGTCTCCCGCAGGAATCGGCTGTTTCGCCGCTGCTTTTCCTTCTCAAGCTCCTTACCACATCGTGCTCTGTGGGGGTCAAGGGAGCAATCCGCCGGCTGACGAGGCAGATGCTGGTGTGGTTGTCGTAGAGTATTTTCTGATTGCAGTTCTGGTCACAAACGTGTTGTGTGTTGCTGGTTACACATCTGCATGCAGAGCAGGAGGGACACCTCAGAAACTCGCACACAGAAAGATGACAGGCCGCTGCTGTGCCTGTGGGACATGAAGCATGCATATAGGCGCATCGGTTCCAGTACCTGTACAAGTTGGCCCACACGTGCTGAATCTCGCAAGTGTACCGGCATTTGTGGTGTGGCGATGGTGCACTGTCGTGTGGAAACGAAAGGTATATGACTCCCGGCTCTGCTGAGTTCCTCTCGTCAACCTCCATGCTCGCACTACAGCTGCATGCGGGGAGAAAGTATCAGGTGTCGATGAAGTGGAATCGGATGCGCCGAGCAACCCTTCTCCACAACCAGGGGCAAACGAAGCCGTGAGCCGAACGAAGGTGTCAGCAACGAGATCCCAGCGTCGTGGCTGGCGGTGGACAAAGACCAGAACTGAGTTTCCGGATTTGTGGTAGTGCGTCCTGATGGTTCTTACCTTAGGTTCAGAAAGGGACAGAAAGCACGCGGGCGGGGTTGGATACGGGTCGTTGAGGAGGCCTAGCAGAGACGGCAGACAAGGACTACACTTCAGAGATGATCAACTAGAGTTGCGTGATGAACTACCGGGGTTGTGCCGCACAGGTATGCTCCGCCCCCTCCTGCCGCAGCACGCCTCCGCCACCGGCGGACCAGGGGGCTTTAGGAAGAGGGTGGCTGCACGAGCGCCACTGCAGCACAGCGGAAGCCACGGGGGTGACAACGCTTATGTCGATTCGGCGTTTCAAATTGCGGTCGTGGCTAATTTCATCATCCACGCGTTCAGTCAATGACTAATCAGGCCCTTCTCTGTTCCATTACCACATCTCTCAAAGATAGCATGCTTGAACTACCTAGAGGCGGGGTTCTGTATGATACGACATGGTGAACTTTACCTGCGGTAACTGGAGCCCGACGTCAATTCGACCTAGGCTTCCAAGTTCAGGTGAAAAGAACACCGTACGATTGAATTTTCACTTGCACGGTGTTCCTCGAACCGGGTACCGCACGCCTGAGCAGCTCGACATTGCCTGCTAGCTCTCCTGTTCTGTGGAGACCTATTCGAAATGGTGCAGGCCAGAATCTTTCATCGACTATTTGCATCTTCCTAAAGATTCCCCGAATCGGCAATGGTACATCGCATACCCGCGCATGGGTTCGGAGCGGTGAAAATCACTCGGTACAGCTGTGGGTGAGCTTCTGCCTCGACGTACGTTCAGGTCCGCCGCCTTCCAGGCTCCTTACCAAAGCTAAAGCCGAGCCTAGAAGCCCAGTTCAGCACCAAACTCATGTGTCAACGTGGCTTTCTTGAAATAAGTATACGGTTTGTGAACACGACAACTTCGTCGGCAACACATGTATCATGGCGAAATGTTGCAAACCACTGGTCGGTTCCAAATTGCAGTGTCCCCTTGACATCCAAAATTATCAGGTTCATAACGGCGGAGTCGGATGAACCCTATCCGTGGTCCGGAACTGCAATTAGGGGTTCCGTAAGTTAGTGCGGAGATTCCGCAATCACCAACACTTTTGGCATGGCCAAGGGGCACTAGTGACTCCCGAACCCATCGCACGAGGACGTCGCCCGCCCTTCGCCGTCGTGCCGTCACGTCGCACGCAATCCAGTCACCTCGCTCGGTCCATTCGAGAGAGCCCCAGTTGATGAAAAGCGCAGGCACGACCGTCCCGAACTCCAGCGCAGTGCGTTCGTTCCCCCATTTCGCTTCAACGCGGCCGATGACCGTCAAATGAGCATCGAATGACCGTCACATCGAAGCCTTGACCATCTACGCGATACTCGGGGATTCGTCGTCAGCAGGATCCGTTACAGAAACCTCGCCTGGAGCCAGCACCAACGACCATCAACTGGAAAACACGGTTTGCGATAAGACTGCAGTGCAGGTTTCCTTTTTCTGAACGTAGTTCGGGACTAGAGGTGCCGGAAAATGTTCGTTGTTGAGGGACTGCGAGTTTCCCGACGCGCATTGTGAGACCAGCGGAAGTCGACCCCCTCATGACCCAGTTGGTGTGAACGGGTAGACCTGAACCATCGCCGTCGAAACGAGAAGGGAGGCCCGGTTTATCTTTGACACATAACTCTGACCCTCATTCACATAGTGGCGACTTTGCACCTCCATTCTCGCTCCACCATGTCTGAGACGCACCCTGTCTCAAGAAAATAACTAGTGAGCCCCCATTTCGGAATTTTATATCCAGTTCACCCCCATTTTTGGTACTCCGGGGAATTTTGGCTACGACACCCAATACGAATGAAATATTAACGTCTTGCCCCCACTTAAAAATATGGGGCAAGACGTCAATATTATCTCATATCGCATTTCGCTGAAAATAAGTTTCAATCAAAACATCCCGTACATCGTTCCGGACACCAGGTCCGTTGTGTCTACCGTCCACACTTGGTCGCTGAAGTCGACGGGATGTTACGGAGTTGACAGCTGATGTTCGCAATATGACTGTAAAGTACCCTATTTTTCAGTCTTCATAAGTGGACACTACCGAGGTTATTTCTGTTTCGCGCAACTTCCGAGACATAAGCCTTCTGTTGCCATCTCTTTTCACGCTGTGTACAACACAATTGTTAATCATGGACAAGTGCATTTCCTGGTGGTCCCACGTACGTACGAAAACAACACCTTATAACCGTCAACGAATCTAGTCCACGGTCACTGTGGCCACAGTGGCATGAACTTTGACCAGTGCGTGGACGCCTACTGTAACGGATTCTACGGAATCATTCACCGACTAGGTCAAAACCGCGGTGCTTGAGGGTCTCCGACCCTCAAGCCATCCCGTCTCACCGTCCATAGTCCCAGGTGACCCCGCTCGAGCCACGTGGCTCCTTCGTCCGGTCGGCGTGGCACTGCCGCGCTACACTCCCCCCCTCTAGGAGTGAGAGCCGCCTCGGCATCTCCGATAATCCCGACGTGGGATTCGAGCCCTGGAGCTCTGATACCAATGTAACGGATTCGAAGGAATCCTTGACCGACTAGGCCAAAACCGCGGTGCTTGAGGGTCTCCGACCGTCAAGCCATCCCGTCTCACCGTCCATAGTCCCGGGTGACCCCGCTCGAGCCACATGGCTCCTTCGACCGGTCGGCGTGGCACTGCCACGCTACACCTACGATCTAACATGCTAAACTTCCCCCCCCCCTCTACCTCCGGCCGTGGTCATGTGCACCCGGGTCAGGTTACGCCGCGCCATGCACTGGCAAGGGGTCTCTAACGTCTGCCATTCTACGATGCATGTTGCATTGTTGACGCCCAGTCAACCAGAACGCCCGTCCCGCTCTTGCGTCGTTGCCATGGCGCTGGTCGGCATCCTCACACCCGGTGAGTCTGTGTTATGGGGGCATGGTACATAATTAGTCTCCGTTTTTATGTCCAGCATGCCCTCATTCTGGTCGCATGGCGGTTTCAACGTCGCTCGTTTTGCCAAGCGAAGCCCGGCAAACCTTGTACGCCACATGAAGCGTTCGCAGGCAACTTTCGCCTTGCCCCCACTACCTTGACCCCCACTACCTTGACCCCCTAATTGTCAAGCCAACCGTCGACTATGTTAACCCCATGCACGGGCGGTCATTCGCTGAGTGGGACGACGACATGAGAGAGCGGGACGAATGGGAGAAGCAGCAAGAAGCTGAATTGTTGGCATCCATGACCCCGGGATCCCCCGACGCGGGACCCGTCACATAAAGGTGGTGAAGCAGTGCGGGTCCGTCCCGGACGGTACTACCCTCCCAGTGGTACGTTGTACATGCGAGGGGCCTTCCGTCATGGCCCGTCCCCTTTCTAGTCTGCAGTGTCTGCTAGGAAAACGTTCGACGACAGTGTGAAATCGCGTAAAGAACACCGTCCACCCTGTAAACCGATAGTACCCTCCCACAATCGTAAGCCGTTGTCATCAGAATGTGAAGCAGCAGTCCCGCATTTATGTACACTTGGAATGATTGGGTCGCTGGTGTTGTCGCGCATGCCCCTATGACGAGGATGACGACGGAGATGGTGCGCAGTTCCTGGGTGGCATGGAGTTTCAGACGATGGAAGATTGTTGATGTGCCGTCGAAGATAACGCTATCCAACAACACTTCCCGTTGAAGTAGGAGAGGTCACAACCCGGCCGAAATTGTTGATGCAACCGCAAAAGGGATGGATGCCAGTGGGTAATCCGTGCCCGCATGTCGAGCAAGTCTCATAGCTGCGTGGTCTCATCATACGTGGAGGGGCATAAGTACACCGCAGGCCAGACGAAGGGGAACCCGTTGCGCACAATCTCTGTAGGGAAACCCGGCGTGCACAATCCCCTACATCGTAGGGGAACCCTACGATGTATCCGGGACACGATGGCCCGAGACCCAACCATGGACGCGAAAGCCCTGCGTGCGGGTCGTCGAAGATGTTACACAAGAGAAAGTGGGCTACCAGGTCATATGGAGGGCAAGTGATAAGGCCCAAGAGGACATCATGGGGTAGAAGTCTACCTTGTGGGCTCTCTTTCCCATGTACTACGCCGAGGTGAGTCCTCCCTTTATGTACCAGTATGTTGACATGCATGTGCTTTTTGTAAGCTACGAGATTCATTGTGGGACATATTGCTTGCACACTTGCAGCTGATGCGGGTCGACCCTAACACCATCGACATTACAGGGCAGAAGGCCATGCAATTTTATCGATGCTTTGTGGCACCAGGTGCTTGCCGCAAGGCCTAGCCTCACGTGCGCCGCATCTTGACGATTGACGGCACGTTTCTCAAAAATGGGTACAAACAGGTGCTTCTCATCGCCGAGTTTTTATATGCAAACAAGAACAGCGTGCCCATGGCCTACGCCCTTGTCAGCAAGGAGGACGAAGATAACTGGGATTGGTGTCTATTCCAGCTTTCTAACGCATACTGAGACATGCGCGAAGGCGGCACCACCATCATCAGTGACCGGGATGTAGGTCTCCTTCCAGCGATGCCGAAGCTCCTCTCGCGTGCCAATCACAAGTACTGTGTGTTCCACATCAAGGAGATCATCCGGGTGACATATAGCAAGACATGAACAGACATCTTCTGGCGGTTGGCACACCCGTATGTGCGAGAGGAATTCAACAAGCTCAACATGGAGCTGATACAGACCAATGAGGGCATTGTACGCTACGTGTTTGGCGATGGCAAAGAGGGAGGCATCCTGTTGCGTCGCTGGAACGGCTTCCACAGACCACCGGGGTGTGGCAGGCACACCACACGCAATGCCATAAAGTCGCTCAACGCACGGATCATCAAGGCAGGGAAGTTGTTCCCGTTCCACTGCTTTGCCAGTCTTCTCCCCTTCATATAGAAACTATTTGCAACGTACCGACAACAAGCACACGACATCAGCATGGGCAGCGAACAGGAGCGGAAGTGGACGACCACCCCTGGAAAAGCACTCCAACATAACTGCTTGGCAGCATAAGACTACGAGGTGGTGCACACCGGGAACCCCATGGGTACGGTGACAGGGAGTAGAGGTGTACCGCGGCAGGTGGACTGCCGCATGCGAAAGTGTAACTGTGGCCGCTACCAAGAGTTTTGCATCCCGTGTGTGCACGCATGTGCAGTGCTGCTGGAGAACAGTGTGACCCCATACAACTATACCGACATGGCGTACAACATTGCCGCATGGAAGCGCGGCGATGCTGTGAACCTGAGGGCGTTGAAGCGAGCACCGCCGGAACCAGACCGTGAGGGGGACCCCCCGAGACCCGGGTGGCAGGCACCAGGCGAGCGTCCAGTGAGCCGTCCTCAAGGCAAACGCAAGAGGAGGGGCTATCCACTACGCGCAAACCACATTTGTGGTCGCAGTGGCCAGAAGGGCCACCCAAAGAAACGCTGCCTTAACCCACCCGCGCCAACACCAACACAGATGGCTGCAGCCCGCGCGGCTGACCTACGAGCTCAGCAGGTTGCAGCAGTCAATGGGATTGAAGATGCTGCAGGGGCCATCATTGATGCAGTAGACATGGAGGTCGCTACAATCGCACGTACTGCTACAGCAAAAACGACTCAGGTGGAACCTGTGGACGAAGACCTAACATAGGAGCAAATGGAAAACGGCGAGGGACACGGGGGGACGAGGAGGAGGATGGGTATGAGGAAGTATGTTCGGAAGAGGAGGGGAACAATGAGGACATAGTTGCAAGGCCCGCTCGAGTGGATAACCACACTTCGGAATGGAGAGATTCAGAGAGTTCAGACGAGGAGTACGACCGAGACAAAGAGACCAAGAGGGCAAGGTATGAGGTAGAGTAGGCTGCTTTCCATCGTCAGTATGCCATGGTCCGCGAGCTAGTTCTTTAGATGGGACAGCCAGACTTTGACATGTTGTCTGACACCATGGCTCTGTGAAGGTAATATCTTCATTACTGTTGCACATGAACCCTAACCATTGCCATTGTACATTGCACAGTACATTACTGAACATACCCTGTGCACACTATACCATTATATGGATGATTTTTCTTTCATTGTGTGATTGCACATCTAGAAGGCTATTCTACTCATGCCTGTCCAAGCATCCTCAAGTTCAAGATCACGAAGTACCAGAAGGGGACTTTCTGTTAGGGGGCTGTTTAGGTTGCAGCATTTCCTTATGGGGGCAAGTGAATATGGTCAGATATCACGTGGCCAATGAGAGGAGGTGTTTTATTATGCTCTATAGTGTGGAGATGCCTGTCTGTGTGGAGCTTGCGATGTGATTCGCTGGGTCCATAATTTGTCAGTGTATGTGCAAGAGTGGATTGCCTAGTGTGACCTCTCTCCATTGTACTTCATGTGGTTGGGTGAAAAATATTGAAACATCAATATAGTTCACATAATTTCTCCCAACCATTCTGGAAGGTGGTCGAAGTTGTCAAAAAGTCCTAATGAAACATGGGAGGTCGGGGCCTTCAGCCAAAATGTCCTTGGAACAATGGCATAGAAATCCTAAAGTTGACACACGATGAACTATGAACTTGATGACAGAAACGTCCACTCGTGGAGTTTAGAGACTTGTGCATGTCAGGGACGAAACAATTTGCTACTCCACACCTCATCTGTGTGAACTATCCACGTTTTGCTCAGAGTAACAAGAAAAACAGGCAAATGGTGTAAATATTCTGAGATTGAAGCATGGTGGACCATGAATTTAAGGACTAAAATGCATGTCCTTGGAGCTTTATAAACTAGAGAAAATCTGAGACATAACAGTGTAGTGAGTGAAACATCAAAATTATCAACGAAGAAAATTGTGCCGGGTGCCGAGGTCAAACCTCCTCTTGACGCAAATTGCCTCGTGTTGGGAATCGTAGCTCGATGCTGCCATACTACCTCCTAGTTGATCAAAGATGCCGATTCCGGATGCGCCCTCCCATCAAATTTCCATGTGATGGGGGAAGAATGTACATCACGAGGCCCATCAAAGTAGAAAATGAGCAAAACGGTTGGATGGTGGCATCAACTTGTCCGTCACCAGACGAATGTAACCGCGCAACATCACTTGACAAACTAGAAATATACCATACACACCACAGTCCAATGAGAAGTAAGAAACCGATCCCAAAAGATGCTTGCTTCGATGTAACTTGTGGGCACGTCATTTCTAGGTAGTATTACTTGTAACTTGATAAATGCGGGTGTGTTTATGTGAAAATTCATTAAACCTATTGAACAAACACAAAGGTCGTCATCGATTAACATCGTTGTCTACTCGGTCGTTAGATTAGTCCATGCTAGACTAGTTCCTAACGATAGCAGATCCTCGTATACACGTGGCTTGGAACTAGGCATAAACAGGACTTGAGAGTCTGACGTCGACATTTTTAATGGCCTAATTCTCCTACACCCACTGTTTAGGTTGCCGCATTTTCTCTTCGCCAATTTTTGCATAAACTAGACACGATACTCACTTCGTCTCTCATTACCACCACGAGTCCTCCTTCGTCTTCACTGAGTGGAAGGAGCACGACTACAACTGTCCCGTTAGTGTTGTACAATGCATGACCCATGCTATCCTGAGCGCGTTGAAGAGCGTACGATGCATATTAGAGGAAGTCAACGTGTTCGTCCATTTCGTCGTGACCGTGGCGGTAGGTTGAACCCACTATGTCTGTAGAAATGGTATCGCATCCAACGGGTTTAGACCTCCTGCTCTGTCGAAATAAGGTCTTCCTTAGCCGCCAAACACTATACCGTACTACCATTTAAAAGGTTCTCAAACTAGTGATTTTATGGGTTTTTTTAATTTGAGTGTAATTGGTGTCGGGTTTTAAGAATTTGTGTGTATTTCAGTGATTGGCCGTGCCTTTTTTTTTTTCTAACCGGTGCACGTCCGCAAGGTGGAGCGCGTGTGAGCCACGGAAGTCCAGTTTGGCGAGCTCCACGGTTCTCGCGTCAAACGCGAGAGCCGCGGAGCTTGCCAAGGAACGCAACAGGGTCGTGGAGCTCGCCATGTGTGAGCTCCGCGACCCTTGCAATGACAGGGGGGGAGTGGGTGGGGGAACCAGCGGGTAGGAAGAAGCTTTTTCACTATGAATCCAGGAGGAAAAGGAACAAGACCCTAAACAGATGCTAGGATGTCAAAAAAATCCTCCTCAAAGCCATTGACCACGGGGTTGCATAGGAAAGTCAACATGACATCAGAAGCACGTTCCTGGAAGTCGCGTTGTGAGATCTTCGTGAATCCTGCTCCTGCCCAGGCGCGCTTCACGAGTTCGGGGCGGTCATAAAGGCTCAGCCATGCATCCAGGACCCAGCCAGCCGCCTCCTCCTTGAATATACTATAGAGTTCAGACCTGGCTCCTTGCCGTTTTTTACGGCGGTCAGAACTGGGTTCAAACAACAAAGCTATCTCTTTTTCCTTGGGCCAGACATGAAGCCTGGGTAGGAAAACGAAAAGGAAAACTTGGATGTTTGAACCAGTGGCTTCCGAGTCACTTATTGGGAGTCAACCTGTTGCACTACTCGCGCACGTCCAACTGTGCCCAAAGTAATTTTTTTTCATTGCGCTGTTTGTGGCGGGCCATCACCTCCGCCAGACGAGGAAGGAGGGAGGAAACTTCCTCCTCTCCTCTTCGTCTCCTGCCTGCCGGGCTGGAGATGGGAGGTGGTCCCCTCCGAGCCCCTTTGGCTAGACGTCACCATCAGAGGGGGGAGGGGGGGAAGGGATTGGGGGAAAGTGTCCCCTCACCTCCTCCTCGGCGCCATCGGTGCCATGAATGAGGGTGGGGGAGGGGAGGAGACGCTCCCCTCGCCGTCCTCCTGGCGCTGCCGGCGCCATGAACGAGGGAGAGGAAAGGGACTCCCGTCCCTTTCCTCCCGTTGGGCGCCGTCGGTGCTTAGGGATGTGGGGGGGGAGAGGGACTCCCGTCCCCCTCCTCCCCTTCGGCGCTGTCGGCACCGTAGAGGAGGGGGGGAGAGAGGGGCTCCCATCCCTCTCTTCCCCTTCGACGACGTGGGTACAGTGGAGGAGAGGGAGGGGGGAGAGGGACTCCCGTCCCAATCCTCCTTGGGCCGTCGGCCCAAGCGAGAGGGGGAAGAGGGGAGGGGGTGCGGACGCTCTCTCTCCTCCCCTATGGGACGCCGGCCCACGTGAGGAGGGGTGGGAGGGGGGGTGGCCCCCTCTCTTCGTCTTGGGCCATCGGCCCTTATGAGGGGGGAGAGGGGGATTCGCTCCCTCTATTCCCCTTGGGCAGTCGGCTCTTGTGAGGGTGGGAGGAGGGGAGATCACCCCCTCTCTTCTCCTTGGGCAGTCGGTCCCTGCGAGGGGGAAAGGAGGAGGGATCACCCCTCTCTTCCTCCACGGGCCTTCAGCCCGAGTAAGAGACGCGGAGGGGTAGAACTCCTCTCCCCCTCCTCCTCGTCTCATCCTTGGCACGCCAAGGATGAGACGGGTGAGCCGTCTCACCTGCTACCTCTCGGGCGGCGTTTGTAGTGGTATTTTTTAAGAGCTCTTGGCTCATCGAGGCGAGCCTTCCAATCGTTCCCCGAGGATCACTCGGTCGCTCCACCGATTGGGCGGCATTTGGTCGGACGGGTCCAAACATTTTTCTTTCGATGTAATTGCACAATCGACGGGTAGCGATCATTTCGATCAGAAGCGAAAGGCCCGATGAACCTTCAAAAATGTTTTCGCGAAAGCTTTGGCTCTGATGCCAATGTAACAGCCGTGGGCTGTTTTGCGACTTGTTGTGGAACCAAAGCGTAGGCCCTCAGAATAGTCATTCCAAGAAGGCCAAGTGACTGGTCGCCTCAGCCACTTTGGCTGAGACGCGTCACGGAAAAATGGACATGGTCGTCATAGGGCATCTTTGCAACATGCAACCTGAAAAACCCTATCAAGGAGGAGTGACGCGATGGATTTTCCATCACGGCACTCCTTCCTCCTCAAATCCGGCCACGGGCTATTTTCCGGGCTAGAGTCGAACTCGACTCTAGCACATATATTTTTTCGGGCTTTGGCTCCTCGAAACCTGAGCCTCGAGTACCCGAAGTACCCGATAATTATTAATTTACGACCATTTTTAACCATAAAAATGGTCCGTACGCTACATGTATGATGTGTCCACTATGTACATTGTTGTCTGGTTGTGGAAAAACTTGGTACGTGTAATATCCATTCCTCATTTCTGATTTGTACTCTACGACTTATATGAACTTGTCTATGTACCATGTGCGACCTTTACTCAACAACATGATGTTTGTATATAGAGTCACAGCAACTATAGCATCCACACACACACACACACACACACACACACACATTGGAATGTAGGACGTGCGTCCAAAGAGAAGCTTTGAGTGTGCTCACTTGGGTGGATGTTGTANTTTCTGATTTGTACTCTACGACTTATATGAACTTGTCTATGTACCATGTGCGACCTTTACTCAACAACATGATGTTTGTATATAGAGTCACAGCAACTATAGCATCCACACACACACACACACACACACACACACACACACACACACACACACACACACACACATTGGAATGTAGGACGTGCGTCCAAAGAGAAGCTTTGAGTGTGCTCACTTGGGTGGATGTTGTACTTCATAGCCAACATGTTCACAATGGATTATTGTTTACGTGAAATCACTATAGTTCGTGGAGGTTTTAATTCAACTTCCACTACACTCTAGTCCACCATCTAATGTCAGATTGTGGTAGCATTTCATGACACTATAATGAAGTGTTGATTATTAATGTTCATTCAATCAAGATCACATGAATGAATTAGGAAGCACAATGAATGCAAGAGGATTAGATAATATCAAAGCCAACATTGATTTCATCATGTCGAGAAAAAAGAGGTGCTAGGTCACATGTACTAATCCACACTAAAACATACACTGGTAGCGCGTGCACGAAACATATGGCATCACAAGCTGGACACTCGGGTTCTTTAGTGAACTCATGACAAGCATCATGGAACACTCCTCCAAAAGGGGATGCACACACACGCGTGCATGGTTTGGCCTGGCCTCTCCCCTCTCTTTGTCTCCTAAGTTGAGAGAGGCCTTCCTGTAATAGATGACCTCTCCATCCTTTGTTGCACCACCTGTGTCATGGGCCACGTGTGATCTGATCCTCTCCCGGTATAATTTATTTCTTAGTCCCCTATTGACCACGGTCTTCAACAATACATGGACTTGCACAAAAAAAGAGGAACATCACAAGGAATGGTTGATGGCACCGAATTCAAAACATGCCCAAAAATGGAAAAGTCCACAAGGCATGTACCAACACATTGCCTATAGTCAGATAGAATGACCTCTGTGCATCCTCTTGCGTCCAAGTAGATCCTCGTCCTTAAACTTTTTCGAGGAGGAGCCGTTTGCAAACTCCCAATCCTCAGTCTCCCTTGTCACGTATTCAGAGGCTTTGTCCTCTGACTTACCCAAGGAGGATGAAGCATCGTCTATTGTGTTTTATGCTACTACTTCAGGAGTCCTAGGGTCGTCTACCTGGGACCTACTGTCTACGGGGTCTACTACATCGTTTGCACTGGCAGGTTATACGTCTGCTACATCACGAGCACTAGGTAGAACACCTGAGTCCGCTCCTGCGGCATGACCCTCTCTTGGTTAAATTCCTCATCCACCATCACCGCACACCCCCAATCCTGTACCAAGATGTGTTGTACGAGCTGCTATAACGCTGGCTGGTGAGCGGGTTGGTGGATTGGTGCACCGCCTCGACCCATGACCAGCCAGTCCATAGTGGTTGTAGATGCAACCCCTCTTGCGACGCTCATATCGGTCGTTGCTCTTGGTCTTTAGCCTACCAGTACCTTGCTTCTTTCCTAGCGGGCTCCACTCTTTCTCTACATACAACACCTTGCGTGAATTGACCCCGTGCATTGGGTGGCGGTATGTCCTCTTCCACGCCATCTTCGTCAGGTGTATGTCCACAAACATCTCCGGGTTGACACCTTCATTGAGAAGAAGGCTGACCACATGTTGGCATAGATAGTCATATTCAGCCCACTAGCTGCAACTGCACTTTTATGCATTGCAGTCCACCTCTTGCCCGCAGAGGCTCTTTCGGCCCGAGACATTCCCGGAGAGTGGTCCTGCCGGGATGATGTCATACTCCCACACATGCTGTGTGTAATTCTTCATCTTCTCATCCACGAGCGGGGTGAATGTAAACTCGCAGTTATGCATATGCTGCCATCATTCTACAAACAATTTATGCACCCACACATATAGTTGCGCAAAGTAGTGAAAGGGATACATATGGGGGTGTTCAGTGACCTGGCCGCGTTGTTGGTCGTGTGTCTGCCATGTTTCACGAGTATGTAGACCCTACTCCACCTGTGGGACATCTAGTTCCTCTCCACCACCAAGTATGTACTCCATGCCTTTCTTGGATGCCCGTGAAAACTCGTCCTTCACGTTTTTGAACTCCCTGGCGATGAAGGTATGCGTAAGGGTCCAAAAGAGGTCCGCTGCCACCTAACCCACTTTAGAGTTCTCGTTCTTGTGGATGTGTTGTGCATAGAAAATGTGCGTTCCATCAGGCATCTCATGGGCCTCAGCAACGAGAAGCCCTCCATCACGATCGGAGATGATATTTGTTCCACGTTCACGTGCCGTGGGATACGCCTCCAACAACCATTGTAGAAACCACGTCCAGTTCTCCTTGTCTTCCTGGCTTCACCGTGTCCATGCCATGGGCACGAAGTGGTCGTTGGCATCCCAATAGTAGGCAATGAGAAAAAAACTGTTATTTGAAAAAGTATCATCCATGGTTATCAAGCGGCGGGCATGGTTCCACCCCTCAAGACAGGCCTCGGGTACGATAAAGACCCGGCGAAAAGAACGTTCTTGTCCTGCTCAGCATACGCCACGGTCCAAGGGTCCACCCTCTTCAACTGTAAGGCATACAATGCATATGCAGCCTTGTTTACAAAACAGTCTTTGACATCACAAAAAAGGACAAGAAAACGGGCACAAAAAACATATATGACGTAGGTTGGAAAGAGAGACCAGGAGAATATCTTCTCACCCATCAACTTCCTAGGCCGCCTTCTTTGCTCACTACACCACCAGGTAATGGAACTTCTCGCCATTCCGTGTCTCGACAATGTAGTGCATTACCTTCGTGTTGGTGGAGGACTTCTTTTTTATTGTTTGCTTGATGTGGCATAGGATCCATGCAATACAGCGCGCATGATCGCCCTTCTTGGTGGTGGAGGTGCACTTGTGACCGTCGATGTACTCGACCACGACGATGTTGTTGTGCTTGCGTTGGCAGCGTGCCTTCAGTAGCCATGCGCAACCCATGGTCTTCTACAAACCCTAGCGTACCTCAAGTCGGGTGGGCTCACTACAGACCTTGGAGAGCGGCATGTTGCGATTGACTGTAAAATCTTGGTCGGCTTCCTGACAGGCATCCATGTTGCCAAAGGCTCTGCCACGCGGGAAATCCGTGCATTTGGCGGTACGTTTGCGTGCGCGAGCAGGGTGAACGGCTTGCACATCTATGTCGGTTTTGTTCGGTGGGGGCGGTGGAGTTCCCTCATTCGAAGACCCTGCACGAAAGACACGTAGTACCATGTCAGATGGATGTGTAGAAAAAAATGACACGGACATACCGTACTAGCATTTAAAAGGTTCGAAGGAAAAAATAGGAATATGAAGATAAACAATGTTCTGACCAGGGTCATTCCACACAAATTCTTTTGCTGGCGGGCCAATTACATACAAACACAAGATAAGTTTTGTCCGCAGTCAGGTCCAGGCTCATGTCCCGCATACAGCCTGCACTTCGAAATCTCAAACTTTGAGACTTCGAACTCAGGCACCGGCGAGCCCTCATCCCGTCACGCAAAAGCAGGCGCTTGTACACCCTGTCGGCCGAATGGAATCGCACCGCCGAGTCGCAACCTTTGCCGTGACGCCTACTTCGCCGAAGCGCCATTGTTGCTGACGTAGCTTAAGACCCCTAGTGCCTGGCACACTGGACAGCGTATCCAATCTGACACACCTTTCTGTTTGCCTTACTACTACCAGTCAAGGCTGGCCGCATCACTTCCTTCTTCCAGCCCGTGGACCCTCAGGAGTACGAGGCACAGCTGCAGCGTGAGGCGGACAAGAGCAAGAACAGGCCGGTGATTCCCAAGCCCCCCAAGCGCCGGCCTGGCAGGCCGGCAAGGCTCATTGACGTCCACAACCTGGCAAGGGAGCCCATGCCTGCGTCATCCCACCCCGCCACCGCGGCTCCTGGAGTGGACGAACCAATCGTCCTCGATTTTGGGGACGACGACGAGGGTATGGAGCATGACGTCGACGGCAGTGACGAGGATGGTGGCATCGAGGAAGCTTCGCGGGGTCCATCCGCCGTCAAGTCCACAAGCCGCCGTTGCTACCACGACTGGTTTGCCGAGGGCCACATGCGAATCATCCACACCACTGTCGCTGACAAGAAGCATGCAACGTACGGCGCCACTCTCCGTCATCTCCAGACCGCCTACCGCCAACCTGGAGGCTACTGTCCATACGACGACCTTAGTGTCACCACCATTCGCCGGTGGTACCGTCTGGACCGTCCGCGGGAGTTGCTGGAGCATTACCAGCGGCTCATGAACGACAGCCCGCCCGCTCCACTTCGGCTTGGCGACACTCGCCAGAAGCGGGTGCATGGTGGTCGTGGCCGCCCTGGTTACTTCGGCAAGGAGCCGGCCCTGAAGGAGAAGATCAAGGAGACTCTCACCTCCATGAGCAACCAAGGTGCTCCCCTCAATGCCACCGTCATCCGCCACACCATGCTTCGGGTGACGAAGGAGGAGGGCGTGGAGACGCTTGACGGCAAACCGTTTGAGCGCCTCTACTCGGGCTCCTTCTGTCGGCAGTTTGTCCGCCGTGAGCTCAAGTGGCGGTGGCGTCGTGCCACGTCGGCACCACAGCGCATCCCGGCAGACTGGCCTGCCCGGTGTGAGCAAATGTTTCTGCGGGCAGCTGTCTACATGAAGCTCTACAACATCGACGACCGCTTTGTCATCAATGCGGACCACACGGGGATCCAGTTGATCCCAAGCCCGGACTCCACCTACGCGCCGCTCGGCTCCAAACACGTCCCCGTCTTCGGGCGTGATGACAAATGCTCCATCACGGCCGTCCTTGCAACGACGATGGCAGGCGAGATGTTGCCATGCCAGGTCATTTGGGCTGGCACCACCACGCACTGCCATCCGGATGATGAGGATGCGGTCAAGGCACAGCAGCGATATGCGTGGCACTACACCCACACCGCGAACAGGTGGGCCAACACTGACACCACAAAGGACTGGTTCACTCACATTCTCGACCCTTGGTACGCCTGCAAATGCGCAAAAACAGGCTTGGATTACGGCAAGACCACGTGCCTCATCATCCTGGATGCATGGAAGCCCCATGCATCCGGAACTTTTCAGTCATGGGTCCAACAGCATTATCCGTGGGTAAAGTTGGTGTACGTGCCAAGTGGATGCACAAGCAAAGTGCAGCCATGTGATGTCGGGCTCCAGAAGCCACTGAAGGAAATATTGTCAAATATACTGATGGAAAAATGGGAAGACCGATAGTTATCCCAACATACCACTGGGTGACGGTTGAAAGATTCCAAGCATCAAACCCCCAAAAAGAGGCACTTGACGTGCCAGAATTATTTCCATTGTCTATGAATCCTCAAGTCGAGGAATTCTACGTTAACTGTTTACAAGAACGTTCGAAATGGTGAAAACCTTTGTGGTCAAACCCGAGTGTGTGGTCAAGTTGACCATGGGTTTCGATACAGACATTTAAAAGTCTGGTTCAACTCTGAAAGAAAAATCAGGAGTCCTAATTTTCTTTTTATTGTCCATTCCAAACCACAAGAACGAGGAAAACCGAATGTTTTCCGTGTTGTGAACGACATTCACCTGCAAACGCTTCAATGCGCAAAGTTTAGCACCGACAGTGCCTAAATTCTTGTGGATTAATCTCAAAGTTCGGGGTACCTCCTGAGAAAACCCGGAGGGGATGACCGCTAAAAAACCACAACATGGCCCAATGCTGGTTGTACATGCGCCAAACAATTTTGTTTGCGTAAAACGATGATTGTAGCATGCACCAGGTTCCAAAATAACAACGATGACGTGCATCAAGACGAATTCTCGATGAAAAAAATAAAAGCACCGGATGTGCTGCAACCACTCGTCTACTAACTACAGCAATACAAAACGTGCGGACTGCACAAAACGAGTGTCGGTTGCACGGTTATATGGGCATCGACCATGCCATCGATGTAAGTGCCGATCGCACTAGCGGCAACAACACATGTGTTGGTTGTGAAAACAAATTGTTGGTGTCGAACACACCACTGAAAAGTGCCAATTGCAATCTAGTCACAAATGTCGAATGCATTCATGATGCTAGTGCCGAACGCATTGCTCATGGTCTACAAAGATATGACCAAAATAAATGCCGATTCCGTATTCGCGTGGGTATCGATTGCACCAAGAATGTTGAGTAAGCCATTGGTGAGTGGATCTCGACAAAACAAGGATGTGAGTGCTGGTCGCACTCAACACACACTAGTGATGGTAGAAATCCACGCATGATGGTCAATTGACAAGTACCGGTTGCACCTAGAATATGACCAACGTGGAACATGCAATCGTAGCATTAACGCGAGTGCCGAACGCACGATCACCATGATGTTTAATGCATGGCCAATGAGTACCCCGGTTAAACTGTTGACATGAGTGCCGAATGCACCGCTCTCATAATTGCCGATTGCATGATTGGCAAAAGCTGCGGGTTGCACTTTTGTCATGGGTGCCGAATGCACCAGTAATGCGAGTGCCGAAGGCACTATGACCATGCGCCATGATTGGACTGGCAATGCTAGAGTTGATGGTATAACACACGTTATAAGATGCCAATTGTAACAATAACACGGGTGCCGATCGCACCCCGTTGTATCAAGTAGCAAGAACTAGCCAACGCGTTGCCTCGTCAAACTAGCTTGCGATAGACCACTAGACAAAAGCATACGATCTATGCGTGGAGTGGTTCAATGGACAAATACGTCAAGCGCATTATTTGAAACGCCGAAAACACGTCGTTTGACGTTTGTAAGGCATCTCGACGAAGTCGAGGATGGTCATACTATCAAATACTTCAAATGGAGAACCAACAGGTATGGCTGGAAACAACCACAGATGGTTGTGGTGATCAGAGGTATGTCCGAACGGCGTAACAAAAACACAGCGATCTCGGTCGTCACCGACAGCGACTTCCATTCACCCTACCAATAGCAGTTTGGAAAGGTACTCCTGAAAGAAGTACAAACCAGATTCTTACGGATAAATCACAATGTGACAATGATGATTTCCGCAAATTTAGACCATGCGGACGGTGGGGAAAATCCTCTGCATCCATAGATGGAACGTGCTAACAAAGCCCGGTCGTTTGAGCAGTAGTTCTAAAACATGCACGGCTTGCATGACCACAGGAGGTGCCAGAGACAATCTACTTTTCAATGGATCATGGTATGTGATTCATGCCGTAGTACTTCAACCACGTGAAAATGGGTACACGGCATGCGTGAAAAACATGCACGACATGCACACAAACCTTATCCACTATCTGTTGGTGCATCAATCATGACATCAAGCTATGGATACGCTGGACGGATGAATGATCACAACGGTTTTGTGACATTTGAACAAGCTGACGATATCAGCTGATGCCTTGGATAAACATGGCGACACCGTTTCACCAAACAAGTAGTTTGGTGGACGCACGACGTGTGCTACGACGGTCTCATGTCCCATTGCGCAACAATGTTCAAAGGCAATTACGATCGTTTTATGACTAAGCCCGTGTTTTGACTATAGATGTAAACCAGACATGGTGTGTAAGCACGTCGACTTCAATCCTCGAGGATTGGCATCGTGTTGCATGTATACAATGTGTACTGGATGTATCAGTACCTTTCGGAGGTTCTGTTCACCATAAGTCATGGCCGATGCAAACATCGGTCCGTGATTGAACGTGTCAAGGAAGATACCCTTGAATAAGTTTTCAATGGCGTAACCACTGACACCCTATCACTCGGTGAGTGATGGATACATGTTGTAGTACCCGACTAGTACGGACGATAAAAATATACATGAGTGTACTCACAACCCTGTTTAGAAGGCAAGGATTATTGTCAATTGGGGTTGTAAATGTGCCAGAAAGGGGCGGAAATTATTTGATGGGTCCTCAACAATGCGAGACGCCGTAGTGCGGTGGTCAAAGATCGCAAGAATCAATTCTGGCATATGGCAAGATTGACCGAATGTCGGATGTGAAATTTTTTTAAGGTGACACCTTCAGTCTACTATCACTCGACGAGTGAACATTTCATGGACATTGATAGAAAAAAGTGTGTGAACCGATGTCGCTGACATGAGTTCACCCACAGTTCTGTGAATATTCCATTTCAAAGAGAATGAGTGACACTCCTTTTCTACTAATGGAGTTCCAGAGAACTATGACGATCTCATAGATTGCTACAAACCAACTACGACATAGTTGGGATCACGTCAAGGTCTAGGTTTTGTGATAAAAGCTTATGACCATGGAGACGATCTATAAGCCGGCAGCTTTATGCTAACAGTGTGTTAGCACCTACATCTTGGTGGTCCGACCGACCACACGAGTCATAATCAACATGGAGGTAAAATGATGACTAGTATGTCAAGAATGTTGACACACAATGTGAAGGGACCCTTCAAGATGGACCTTGAGAAACGATATTTCTCATCAGATACTTTTGATGTTTTGAGAAACGTCTCAAAGTTGAGGCCATCGTGACATAGTACACTAGTTGTGTACGTCACGCTCTTCAAACATAATGCAGATGGATTTCAGTCATACCAAGGAATGGTGTAGCACCAGCTATCCAATTTGTTGGAACAAAACCAATCTTCGAGAGAGATCATAATGAACACGGTGTAGTCGAACCATGCTTCACTGACCTGAAAGGTCACGGTGAAGCGACTCAAGCCCCTTGGTTTCGGGGATGGTTCAATTGAAGTACATTGCCGAACGCAAGTACAATATAATTTTGGATGTCACTGCGGTGGTATCCACAATGGTAGATGTTTGCCGGGATGTCTTCAATGAGGGTGATCCCCTCCACGAGTGTCTCAGGCAAGGCATATGGAAAACACTCTATTGCATGGAAGTACCGAATGCACACGATAGAAGACATTGAAGTAACACGGATTGTTGCAACTTGGTGAACATAATCCGTTGACGGGATCTTGAATAGAACCCTTGCACGTGATTACGTAATTGTAAACAAGTTCAGGAATTAGTTGTTCCAGGATCACCGGATGTGATTCGGAGGTGTTCGATCACAATCACATGGAGCTGACACCCGAAAGGTGTTCTTCCAACTTGTACCGAAATGATTGTGATCATGGTACACCCGTTTGGTGAATACCGTACGATGAACACTTTGTCCGTGGATAGAATCCATGGTTGTTCAGATTGGTTATCTCAGCTAACCTAGTTCAAGAGCAATGTGCTTTTAACAGGGACGTGAGCGGCAGCCTACGGTACCCATTTCAGACAGAAGTGAGGGGTGATGGTTGAGACCAAGATCATCTAGGTCGGAGCATTGTCGTGTCTAATGACGGATGTTGACGACAATTGCGTGTGCCAGACGACCAATGCCGCCTCCTTCAAAATGAGTGCAATCTTTAGAAAGAAAAATAAGTGTGCTCAGCAACCATGTCTTAGGATCCTGGTGCCTCCCAACCCTAAGATAAAGTTGGCATGCAAGTTGCGTGGGCTTAGTGGAGCTTGGTTGAGTTCAGCCAACAAATCCATGGGTGCTGAAGGAGGTCAGGTAGACCTACGTGTGGTCATGAACACGTCGTTGCAAACCGAGAGGACTGATGTCCGGATCTTGGATCGTATGTATTGACAATGTTGCGGGGAGGTACCACCTGGGCAACAACCCCTTGGAAGAGATAATGTCCGAACGACATAGGAAGTGTTGTGTAGATCTAGACAGTTTTCACGGAGATGCCTGGTTAATTGGTCGCAGGGACGCTCCTTGCAAAGGGGGAGGAGGCGTCACCACAACAGCTTGTTGAACACGTACCACACAGAATGTGGGAAAATTCATCCTATGTACTCTCTTCTACATTGACAAGACATTGTTGACAATGTATGTCCCAAAAGGCATCGACCATGCCATCAATACACACGTGTGGTGAGTCTTCGGTGAAGACCCATCAACAATTGTGAAGAACGTACCAGGATTGTACGAGTCTCATCTTGGTAAAAGCCAAGGGATCACGTGATCAACACTAGATGTTGTACGTAAATGACCATAATCAGAAAAACCACATGTTGTCCTGAGGTTCCGATGTGGTCAGACCACCGCGGCCTCGGCACCGTGGGCCATCGCGATGCGGCATCGATGTGGCCGATGGGACAAACATCGATTTCGCCCCTCTTGGAGCGTCAGACCCTTGTGAATACGTGGGGCCTGACACTCGCAACCTGAGTCAAAACGACGTTGACGTAGGTCGTTCAACTCCTCCGTCGGACGTTACAAACTGATAAGGGGGTTCATGGAGCCTTGTTGCATTCAATTGACATGTGTGACATGTGGCAATTATGTTGGATTGGATATTCTAAAAGGAACCTATCATAGTGTCTCGTATTCTGACATGTCATGCCAATACGTCAGAGCTTGTGTGACATGGCCGGTTGGGCGGTTGTCTATAATTGATCTCCAATCTGGTGTACATTTAGTGCATCTGTCATGGCTTGTGTCAAAACTGGAAACCGAGACACGAATGGTGCATGCATGCATGCAATGCCTCGTACAATCCGCATGTCGCGTGCACCCCTCCGCAAATACTGCTTTGTCCCTGTGCATCCACTTGTCCGTTTTTCCGTATAACTGCTCCCCGGACAGGTGGATGCGCTGGATGCAAACTGTCCGTTCCTCGGTCCGCAGCGTACGACCGGGATTCGGATCGTACGCGACAGACCAGGGTCACATGGCAGCCTTGTTGTAAGAGGTTCACGGTCACTCGACAATGATTCCTTCATTGTCGGGCTTCGACACTTACACATTTTATGGCAGGACTGCACTGCCGAGCCACACCAGGCAGTTCCAGGAACTGCCTGGCAAACATGCCACCACGGCGGGCAGCCACCATCTCACCAGGAGGTAGGGGCTTCTCTTTTGCCTCTGCCGCTAGCTCCCAGCAGTTCTTGATGCCAGATTAATCCCCTCCATCCGTTGGACGTCTCCACGGAGACATGCTGACGCTCGCACTGTCACGGCACTGTCGCCCAATGCCTACTCCTTCCAAGCGTCCTGGATTTTTCCGTGGCAGCTGTGGTACCACTCTAAGCGGTACATGCGATCGCATCAGAGGGCATTTTGGGGAAACCAATGGTAACGCTGGCTGCTGTGAGCATCCCCCACCAAAAGAACGTGATGCGCTCGGGCTTGAGCGAGCACAGCGACCTCCCTGCGAGTGGCAGCCTGCTGATGCGAGGCTGTTCAACGGTCTTGGCGATTCATGGAGGACAACGTCAAAACCTGTCGTATGGACGTCGCTCTTTGAATCGCAGCAGCGTGCTGAAGCATTGGAGCGTGCCGGGCTTCCAGCTGAAAGTGACGATGACCTTTATGGCCTCGCAGATACGTCTGGTGTGCGATCAACTATTGACGGACCTGAAGGCCAGCAGCAGCAAGAGGCACTTTACCGTAGCTAGCACCTGCGGCAGCAGCAGGATGAGCCATAGCAACAACAGGTTCTACCTCTCTCTCAGCACCAGCGTGTAGACCTGAGCAGCCTTGCAAACAGGAGGCAAACCAGTATGCGCACATATTGTGACAACGCGACAAATGTTGCATGCCAGGAAGCTATCGTTGAGCTCATGGTATGCGGTGCGCTGCCGGCTTCGTTCACGCGGGAGCCACTGCTGAACAAGGTGGTCAGCAAGGCGCGAATCACCAACGCATCCTTCCACCTGCCGTCCCGCACCTCAGTGACAAACAAGATTCTGTCCCGCATTGACGAGAAGCTGGAAGTAGAGGACTCACCCTTGAAGCAAGGCTGGACGATCTACGGTGCGAGTGTCACCGTCGACGAGTGGTGTGACCAGTAGCAAAGACCGATCTACAACGCGATGGCGATCAATGCCAAGGGGGCCTGCCATATCTTCACACGTGATGCCAGCGGGCAGGTCCGCAATGCCGACCACGTTGCAGACATGATCGAAGAGGCCATCCATGCCGTCGGCATGCGTAACGTCATCTCCGTGGTGTGTGACAATGCCGTAGTCAACAAGAAGGCATTTGCAAACCTGAAGAAGAAGTACTCGTGAGTGTTGTGGCAAGGGTGTTGCGCCCACAACCTCGATCTCTGCATGAAAGATATCTGTAAGACAGAGTGGGGGCCGGGCATCATCTCTAAGGCAGAGAAGGTGGTTGCTTTTTTTTGCAACAATGACATGCCACGTGCTTCGATGAAGCAACAGAGTGGAGGCAGAGTTCTGCCTCGTTGTGATGCGCGGTTTGCATCCGGTCACACCATGCTGCAGTGCCTCCTCGACATGAGGTCATTTCTACTGAAGCTTGTGAATCACTCGACATGGAAAGACATGGGTGGGCACCATGACAGTGCATTCAAGGACAGGAAGAAGTTGGTGCGCAAGCTAGTCCGCCGACATGTTTTTTGGTTACAGGTTCGTCAGCTGCGTGACTTGCTGCTCTCTTTCGTGAAGTGATTGCGCATTGCTTACGCCACTGGTGGACAGGCAGGGGAGATCTATGAGGCTCTCCTAGATTGCATGTCGAATGTTAAAGCTCTCGCAAAGACACGTGGCAGGAAGCCTTCCAAGGTCGGTGAGGCACATGCCAAGCTTGCCATGGAGAGCCTGAAGACATGGTGAATAGTAGACATGAACTGTCCACTCTATGTTGCAGCACACCGTGTTCATCCTGCACATTTTGGCAATGATATGAGTGGTGATATCACCATGATGCAAGCATGGGCGCAGGTGACTGAGGCCTTGGTGCCAGAGCGTAAGCATGTAGAGGTACAGCAGGAGCTGGAGGCGTTCCAGCTCGGCCGCGTCACCACGGACGTTGTGCCGTTGACAACAAAGTGCCTCAGCGACAAGGCGCGGGTGGTAGTAGGCCGGGTTGTCACCGGCACTCTGCATGCCTACGAGTGGGCCTCTCTCCACATGGCACATCTTCCAACACTGCGTGAGCTTGCCATCAAGTTGCTGTCCCAACCCTGCGCGTCCTCTGACTGCGAGCGTGCCTTCTCCATCCATGAACTGATTCATACCACCCGTCGCAACCGCCTCTCCATAAAGACGTTGGATATGTTGGTGCATTGCAATGTTCGCCTTCTTCGTCTCTACAAGCAGAGTGTCAAGCGCTGTAAGGCTGAGTGGATGATGGTGGAGGAGTCGGACACCGTGGATGACGACGAGATTGTGAAGGTTGTGGCCGAGGACGAAGGACAGGCCGTGGAGGAAGAAGAGGAGAGCGACGATGAGATGGAAGAGGAGGAAGAAGTCCACGTGGAAGGGGATGAGGAGGGGGAGGGGGGTCAGGTAGACACTGAGCAGGAGCAGTAGAAGAAGGCAGCAGATGATGTGCCCTGTTTTGGACACGGAGTGAGGCGCATGGCTGACTTGGAGTGGGATGCAGAGGTGGTTCGGTAGCAGGAGCTGGACAATGCAGCAAGGAGCAGTGAAGCAGAGGCAAGGAATGGAGAGGATGAAGGAGATGAAGGGCAGGGTGAGGAGGATGATGATGGAGAGGAAGGGCAGGGTGAGGGAGAGGAGGGAGGAGAAGGACAGGGTGAGGGGGAGGATGGAGCAGCAGGGCAGGATGAGGGCAATGTTGAGGGAGCAGGAGAACCAGGTGAAGAGGAGGATGAAACAGCTGGTGTAGATGGTGCTGCTGCTGGAGGAGCAGCACCATCAAGCACTGCTGGGGCAGACACGCCAGTGTCAGGAACGACACTAGCAATTAGCAACGCTGCTGCTGGCAGCAGTAAGGCTTTTGGCAGCAAAGGCGAGGCTGCAAAGGCTCTTGGGGGTACTAGAAAAGCAACTAGCAGGCCTGTTGGCAGCACCAGCAATGCAACAGCTGGGGCTACAACTGGCAAAGCAAGCAAGGGTCAAGGGGTTGCAGCCAGTGCTAAAGCAACAGCCATAGCTGCTGCTAGCAAGAAGGCTGGGAAGCGTCAGCTTAGAGGTTCTACACGCTAGGGGCTGGAGGGAGGAGAGGGGGGTAGGAGTGGGAGAGGGCGAGTGGAGAGGCCAGTAGAGGGGGGGGGTACTGCCAAGTGCTAGAATATCTGACATGAATCTTTTGACCTATTCTGAATAATGCACATTTTCCGTAGAGACTTCAGTTCTCCTCAATTTTATGTCAGTTCCCCATCTCCCATGTGTGACATGTGCTTCAAACTATTCTGTAGGTCTTAGAAATAGAATGTAGCAGATGTGTAACAGGGAATTACTTGAGGGTACAGCTTCATAGTAATTGTTTTAGTGAGAGATAGGCCAAAAAGATGTTTCTCTGCAAACATATGACATACTCATGTGTGGTCGTCTTCGTTCACAAAACGTTATCTCTGACCTGCCTGAGTAGAATGACTGCAGTGGTTAGACTCCCCCCCTCCCCCCACGCTAACACCCGTAACAACCGGTGTACCGATGTGGCCGATGTGGGACATGACCACATCGATGTACTGCGGTGCACATCGATGTGCCGTGGTGCGATGTGGGGAGGGAAACCTGGGAAAAACCATACGTGTGTGGTTGATTGTGCGTGAGCGTGACGAAACCGTGTTGCGGATGACAAGAGTTCACATGTGTGATCTTGTTTGCACTTCTTGCTATTTGATTTACATCGTGAAGTACGCGATGATCAAACCTCTGTGAGCAAAGACGAATTGGGACGGTTCAAAGCAAAGGGGGAGGAATGTAGCGTACGCACAAGTTTTACGGTAAAAAATGGTCGTTAAATAATTATCGGGTACTTTGGGTACTCAAGGCTCAGGTTTCGAGGAGCCAAAGCCCGGAAAAATATATGTGCTAGAGTTGAGTTCGACTCTAGCCCAGAAAATAGCCCGTGGCCGGATTTGAGGAGAACGGAGTGCCGCGATGGAAAATCCATCGTGTCACTCCTCCTCCACTCTAGTTGGTCACTAGGGTCCTGTTCCACGTGGTCGTGCCACGTGGAATGATAGGGTTTTTTAGGTTGCATGTTGCAAAGATGCCCTGTGACGACCGTGTCCGTTTCGCCGTGACGCGTCTCAACCAAAATGGCTGAGATGACCAGTCACTCGGCCTTCTTGGACTGAGTATTCTGAGGGCTTTCGTTTTGGTTCCACAGTTACTCGCAAAACAGCCCACGGATGTTACAATACATCATTTGTGGAATAAAGTGTACACTTAGCCACATGGTGTGATCACGGATTGGGATTTTGTGCACACATCATACATGACTTTGGAGAATAATATTACTCATGGCCACTTCTTGCAACACGAAGGACTGGGAGGCTTTGTGTACAGTCAGGGCTTCCACAGATCACGAGGGTTTGGTGGAAGCGAAGAGGGAATACGCCTGTCCAGGATCCAAACCATGGTCTCCGGTTGATGAGGTGTGGATGTCCATGATGGCACCCCATTCCCCTTATTCAATCATCAAAGCCTGCCTTTATGGCTGCCCATGCAGCTGCGATTTCCCGCGGATGCAACATGGCTGGTGACCACAATGCTTCCTCTCCACCCCATGCTCTGACATGGTCCGATCGACGAGGGCCATTTGGAACCCCGGTCTTGTCGTTGTTGGTAGCCATGTTCATGAGTTACAAAAATAGTAGCTACGGCGAGGCAATGGAAGTCGACATCGACATTTCATGTGTCGCTCGAACCTCACTTACAGAAATGAGGGTCATAGGGACCATGACCTTTGTACAGTGAACTACCTATAACCGGTCGGTTGGAGATGGTATTTTGTCTTGTTTATGTGGCGGTATGTGGCGAGGTACACCAGGCGCCGCATCCAATGTGGAGTCGGCGACAGAGATGGCGTGCAATTGCTTTCCAATATGATGGGTTGTCTGCAAACATCGACTGTCTGTATGTTTGATTGCGGTGACTCGTGGAACGATGGACATGTGGGTTCAACAATGACTTCCGTGGTTTACGTCACAAACTTTGCACACACACAACATTTGCACGAGGTGTTTGGTCATCGCAAGAGGCAAATGTGCGGCGCTCGATCATTGGACACTTGACCAATGGCTGACCACAATCAGAATCTCGCCAAGTAAGGAAGGAAGCGAGTCAATGTGTGGTCTACTCGCACAATCATCCGCCACGTTGTCCTCATAGCGCGGGCCAATAACGGGGTCTTGTTTCAATGTTGTCGTGTTACGTTGGCGGGTGAAGAGAGTGGGTATGCGGAGTATTCTAATTTTCTCAGTACCAACATTTTTTGCAGTGGACATCCGGAGAATCAGTTTTTAACAGTGGCCATCATAAGTATTTTATGCATTTGGTAGATGTTATCCTATCCTTCTGACAAAGTGGCCTACATATCTTTTTGTTGCGTGAATTTGGTATAGTGTAAATTAGTTACAACAAGAGTGGGTATACAACAAAAGTGCCCATTTTTGTTATACCAGCTTTTGAAATTGACACATACTGTAGTCGCGGTATGAACACGGTACTTCGCGTATAGGCGAGTCATAAACCAGGCAGTTTGCGTACATTCTCCCTTGCTAAAAATGGGTCTCGCAATGATAAGGTGAGTTTGGATGGCGTTGCATTGGCCGTGCTTTCCTTGAAATATATGCAATGTCGAGTTTAGGGTGTGTTCTTCTACCTCCAAAATTTGGAATCTGTATAGGAATCCGATTCGGATCCTGCGCTGGCGTATATCACGTTGTTCACTTGAAAAACATATTCCTTCTCCAATGCCGAAGGAGGAAGCTTGGTAGAATGGTTTGAACGTACCGCATAAGCTTAACCATATCCTCTCTTTCCATCCTATAGCGACAATATGGCAGATTGAGATGAATACTTAAAAAAACTGGTTTCTCTCTTCGCCAGCAAACCTAACATGATCTACTTGATTCTACCTAACCGAACCAGATTCTGTCTGGTCTTGTTTTATACATGCCAAGTCTGGGACACATTTGAAGGTAGGGTTCGCACACAAACGCATTGCCTATCTGTGCATATTCTTCTTGTATCGCAAAGTGTACTCCCGCTCTAAATAACGCGTCGACAAGTACTTTCCTTGTGAACAGCTGTGATCATTAGAAGTGATGATTGTGTTCCTTGGATTCCAAGAATTTGCTTGAATCCATCGATGAGCTCATGAATTCGCAGTTTCACACGGATTCCTTCTCGAATTCTGAATTTTGGAATGACAAGAACACACCCTTAGGGTTGTGTCTTGCGTGTGCGACCACGGAAGTTGTACACTCGGTGGTTATCCCGCCTAATGTATGGCATTGCGATATGGGGCCCACCTACCCATGCTTTAGTGCGCCGCTCCTACTTCACATGTGACCCCCCGCGTGGCCTTCAAGATGCCCACAAACTACACCTTGATGGCATTCTATGGTGTGTCTCGGCAACGACTGTCGCCAGGTCGACACCTCGCCACCTGATACATCTTGAGTCAAACACCCTCCCATTCCAGTTCTTACCCTTTGTCTACGGCTCAAGGTACGCAGCGTATCTGGAAGCGCTACCGGTGGAACGTCTTGCCAATGTCGCCTACTGCTGGCATGTTGAGAACCAATCGCCGTGGCATATCACGCTCTCTCGCGCCGCCCTTGCCCTATGCAGCTTACCCGCCCCAGACTCTTGGTCTGAACTGTCTCGTGCCTTTACTCGCTCCAAACTGCGCTCGATCCTTCTCTCCACTGGCCCGGCTGGACCCCCCCCTCACCCCCACTCCCCTAGCCCCCCCTCCCTCCATTCCCCGCTAACACCCCCTCTCCCCTCAGGCACCAGGAGCCCTGCTTCCACAATGCCCGCCGCCACCCCTCCTGCGCCACCAACCGCCAGCACTACCCCCACTACCGATATCCCCAAGGCTCTCCTCTTTTACCAGACTGTGGTGCCCCGCTCCCCTGGCCNTATGAGCTCTACCTCCCTCTAGCGTCGCGCTGCTGCTCTGCCTGTCTGGCCACCCAGTTTCCTCACCCGGCATTGCACTTTGTGCGGGATTGTCCAGTGTTTTATGAGGTGCGGGGTCGGTTTCCCTGTCTGTTCCCAGCCGATTTGCGGTGCTTCTCGCTAAAAGAATTCCTCTCCTTCGAGGACCAGGCTTGCTTGGCGTCGTGTGTGGCAGGTATGCTCCAAGTCTACTACAGCTACCACAACAGCCCCAGTCTGCAGCAGACACTGGGCTACCCGCATCGACCCCGTGCTCCTCCTCCCCTGCGCCAACGCCACATCCTCAGCATCCGCAGCCCAGGTTGACAGCCGCTAATCAATCAAATGGTGGAATCATATGGAGCGAGCTCGCAGCATGCAGCAGCCCTCTGGCCGCCGCGCAGCTGAGCTCGGCACTTGTGATATGCCGTTACTAGGCCTCTTTGGCCACCATTGGCATGTCACCCATATTGACCTCGTGTGCACTGTCCCTCCCCCCCTTCAGGACCTCGCTAGGACATCGCTTGCTTTGACCTTTGCATGCTTCCTTACATTTGACTGTGGGCACATGCATGCCCCTCTTCATGGTTGTCGTGCGTGTATGTCCCCTCTAACTCTCACTGTCATGTGTGGCTCTGTGCCACCGTCCATTCCCCGTGGAGGGGTAGCGACGATAAACATAATAATCTATCTATCTATCTCGGTGGTTATCCTTGATTTCTTCTTCGTTCTCTTCACCCACTGTCGTAGTCTACAGCGGAGGCCCTTAGGAATGTTCAAAAACGTGCCAGAAAAGACACGTGCGTACGTCAGAAGAGACAAACTGCAAGCTAGCTCGCTACGTGATTCACGAAACGACAGGATAACATGGGAATGCAACAATGACCCGTAGTCACCACAGAGGGCATCTCCGGTGGCTTCCACACAAAGTAGTGATCGATGATAATAACAAAGCAGGGCTGGTTGCATAACTGCAATAGAAGTAGGTCTCGCAGCAAGGCTGGAAAATATTTCTTTAAAACATAAATTTCCATCAAACGATGTCCATGAAGGTAGAACTAACAATCCTTCACTACAATGACTCCACGTTGTCATTACAGCCACATCTGAATTTCCCAGGCTTTTTATTTACGTTGGAATATACGAAAAATCTTCTGCTAGATTGTGGAGTTGAAAGTGTTGTTCCAATCCTGGCAGTGAACTCACATAACGAGTCCTCTACCATGTTAGTGATAGCTGTCATGGGATTTTCGTGCGCCTACATAAATAGCACGAGACGCTTTGCCAGTTACCAGCTAAAATTTTGAATTTCGTCTAACGAGCGTTGACTCGGAGTATTTGCGCCACGTAGCCGGATCCGGCCTCAAAATCAGGATGGAAAAGGAGTTCTAAGAAACCCCACTCGGAAAATTTGAGTGTTTGGGGTTTTATTAAGGTTCGGGCACCTCCCAGGCCCGTAGTAGTGGGGCCTGGGAGGTTCCCCTTCAACGCAGGCGGAGTTTTGTCTCCCAAAACGTCTCGCATGCGCAGAAAAATATTTTGGTGAAGTCGAAAGTGACCCGATATCCGGCGAAAATTCTGACAGTCAACGGTAGATGGCCTTTTTTCAAGAGTCGGCTATGGCGTCGCTCATAACCGCCCCAGGTTTCAGAATCCATTTAAGGCAGCCTATTGAGGGCTTTGTAATGAAGTTGGATAAAGCTAGGAAAGATGCCTATTTCGACCCCTCTATTGACCCGGACTGCCTTCCGTCGGAAGTTGTACCTGGATGATGCCGTCGCACTTCCTGGTTTATCGGAGGGGCCTGTTTTGGGAGCGCCTACCCATCAGATGCCCGTGTGAGTGGGGAAAAAGACCATGTTGATAGGCATCATATTCACCGTTGCACGCGGCAACGGTGAGCGAAACAGACGGATGGAAAAAAAGGATAAATTGACCTTGGGGCCCGGGTTCTTCCATAGTCCCAACGCGAGGACCCGCATTGCCGGATCCATCAGCATCGGAGCCCGTGTTCGGGCGGCGGTCAACGAGAGAGCCCGCTAGCTGCCGGAGCGACTCGAGATAGCCGGGCTGCTACCGGGCTGGCCATCTCTGATGACTGCTTGCCGGTATAACGCGCCGGAAATTGGATTTAAAAAGCTAGCGACTGTTTTAACCGTGCGGTACGGAAGGATATTAACATGGGAACCTGTTCTGTTGACACGTTTGTTTTTCTGAGTATGTTACTTCTGAAAACAGGTTGAATTCTGTTTGTCTATTCGTTCGCTACTTACCGACTGTCCTGGGCGAACGCTGGCCGATGATGTTGCCGACGGGCCCTGAGGTTGTCGAGATAGGCCGACCAGGCCCTCTGGTTGGTCAGATCGGCCGGCAGGGCCGAAGGGTTGGTCAGATTTCGAAACGGGTCCCTGTATCTAACCGTGCAACCAACCAGGGCTCCGAGGTCGAAGTGCCCAAAAAAAAACCTCGTTGTCGGTTTCTGGCACATCTTGCTACCTGTTTGACGTGTAAAAAGGCTACAAATGAAAAAGAACGAAGACAAATCAGAAACGAGTTACACAAATAGTACGCCAATGATAACGGCCGCATAGTCCGAACGATCCGTTCGTCTTATTTTTCTCGCGGTTAATATATATATGGGCAGTGTTCGTCAATGCATTTGAAATCGAGCTAAGTCGACGTTGATATTTCGGCGAGCCTGCACTCTGGACACCAATGTCGCCATCGAATAGCAACCCAGGTACTCTGGCCGTCAGATCGGTACATGCGTTCATCGACACCGACGGCTGCGGGTCCTCAGAAGTATACGGCTCGGTACGAGGCATAAACCAGACATGAAAATCCAAAGTAGTCATTATCTATTAGCCAGTCTGCAAAACAGGCACTTACCCTCATCGTGATTTGGACACGTCACTTCGCGTCTAGGCGGGGCGCAAACAGCGCAGCTCGGATAAATTTGCCCAATGAAGTTCATTGCCCGAGAAAACCGGAAGTCATGGGCTACCACCACGGAGACAGAGCGTCGCTGCGGCAGCGGGGGAAGAGAACGAGGCATTCTGCGCGGACGCTCGATCGCGCAGTTGTGCGACGTGAGCCTTACCCACGTCGCACGGTTGTGCGACGCAATCCAAACGGACCCTAAAGCGCGAAGTTTGTGGGCTCGCAAAACGCCACCTCAGCTCTCTACTGCGCGAACCGCCAACACGCGAAGCCACAAACTTTTTGGTCACTTTCGAACTCGGACCAGGTCGCGCGCACCAGTTGGCTGACCACACCTGCTCCTTCACAAGGAGTGGGCGCAACGTGGAGGTCACGCTGCATGACGAACGCCACGCAGCCAGCGGGTGCATGACAAACGGTTGAGCGTGAATGTACTCGCTGGCGCTGTCCCGGAGCACGTGCTTCGTCCTTGCTTGTCCAACCTCCCGGGCAGCTGCTTGGGGAGTAACGGCGGGGGAGAAGGCCGCCGGCCGCTGGGACAATCGTTCGGGAAGCAGCACCGGCGGTTGGTGGAGCAGCACCGGCAGTTGGTGGAACGTCGGTAGCAGCAGCTGGAGCAGGAGTCGACCGTTCGGGGCGAGCCGCAGGGCGCTGGCGTCAGAAGCTTGGCGTTGGCGCACGAGCCGTGCGCAGCTGCAGCTGCCGTCGTCGCGTGGCGCGACAACGGCTGTGCCGTCTCTTCCTCCTCCGCCCGTCACCATTACCACAGCCTCCACCGAGGCCTCATGGCTGGGATCAGCCAACCCCAGGAGAAGAGCTGGGCAGGCACACTTCGTCTCTCTGGCTTCCATGGTCTCGCGCCTTCCATGCAGCCGTCGTCGCCCTAGTCGCGGGAAGGCGACCCCAGTGAGAGCTTCTGCGCTGCAGCCAGGGTTTCGGGAGCAGTTGTGCCACCCTCGAGGCCCGTGTTCTGGGCTGTGTGTGGCCTCGGGTTGGGTGGGAGGCCCGGGAGTCAGCGGCGTGGGCCACGTGGGACGGAAGAGTACAGTGGCATCCGGGGCACCTGAGAGTATCGGCGGGGGTGTGGGCGGAAGCATCAACACCATCAGTAGCAGCAGCAGCGGCGGCGTCAGCGGAGGCGGTGGTGGTGGCAGCAGGGACAGTGGCGACTCCCGGGTGGAAGTGACCGAGAACGTCATGGTTCGCAAGGGTCGGAAGTCGGGGGCACCTGCTGGTGCAGCAGCCGACTCTGTTGCAGCAGGCGCTGCAGCAAAAGCGCCTGAGGTGGGGCTGGAGGACGTGCCGGAGCCAGCACTTAAATCTGCCGCAAAGCGGCGGAAGGTGGTGCCTTCTTCACCCGGAGGAACGAGAAAGGGAGCGGAGAGGGTGAGTCCGAAAGCAGAGGATGTACCAGGGGAGAAAGAAGGGGAAGAAGAGGCATCGGCAGAGGCTGGGTCTCAAGAAAAACAAAAGCCCAAGGAACCTGCCAAGACGCAGACTCCCACGAATCCTTCCAAGGGAAGAGGGAGGGCAAAGCCTTCCGCAGCCAAGGTGGAGTCCGGGGATGAAGGAGGAGAAGGGGAGACAGTGCCTGCTGCTGAGGCATCAAAACGCGCCGGTAAGGCTTCTCCTGGAGGAGCTCGTCGCAGCAGTGCAGCGCAGCAGGCTGCTGCCACCACTGAAGCAGAAGACAAGGAAGGAGGCTGCGACGAAGGGGAGCCAGCGTCGCCCGTGAAAGGCAAGCGCAGCAGTGGCAAGGCGTCTGCGAGGGGTGGCGGCAGCAGTGCGAAGCAGCTGCTTGCTGCCGCCAAGGAAGCAGAGGCGCAGGCTGGGCGGAGCAAAGAGCCGTGGAGCGTGCTGGTGCACAGAAAGAGGCAACCTGGTTGGGTCGCGTACGACCCGCGCACCATGCGCCCCGACCTTGCGCAGCTGCTCGAGCCATCAGCAGCAGCAGCAGCAGCAGCGGCAGCAGCAGGTGCAGCAGCGGCAGCAGCAGGTGCAGGTCCCTCAGCCGCAGGAGAGGCAGTAGGCGAAGTAGGTGCGGAGGCTGCTGATGCCAGTGCTGCTGCGCGGCCTGCTGATGCCAGTGCTGCTGCGCGGCCTGCTGATGCCAGTGCTGCTGCCGGTGGTGCCGCAGCGAGGGAAGATTCGGAAGCGTTGGGGTTGCGAGGGAGGAAGGTTTGGCGGCTCTTGTTGTGGAACGTGAACGGGTTGAGAGCCCTTCTGAAAGCGAAAGAAGCAGGCGGGTCGGAGACAAATGGGACTCCGAAAGCAAAGAAGAGGAAACAAGGGAAAGGTACAGAGGATGCTGAGGAGGTGGTGGAGGAGGAGGAAAAGGAAGGGGTTACGTCAGGGAGCAAGGGCGAGGGAGAAGGCAAGGGGGTTGAGGGCAAGGGTGTGAAACAAAAGGTTTCGAAGGAGGCTGCGGAAGAGGCACATGTGCTTGCAGCGTTGATGGCGACAGAAAACGCAGACGTGTTGTGCCTGCAGGAAACTAAACTCCAGGTAC
>SZWC01000704.1:238108-251698 GCA_023375785.1 Penium margaritaceum | reverse complement strand
CCCCTCCCCTCATCCCCCTCCCTCTCCCGCCCTCCTCCCACCCTTCATGTGGTGCAGAGATTACAGTGCCCATATTTCTGCATGTTTCCCTTGCATGCAACATGCAGCATGCTGCATGTTTCCCTTGCATGCTGCATGCAACATGCAGCATGCAGCATGCAGGGTAAACATGCAGCGTGATGATGTTTCTGCTGCTGTTGGCTCTATCCTTCAGGCCCTGGCCGATCATGCCCTTCCGCAGTCGTACATGTTGCCATCACGGTGTGTGTCGTGTGTCGTGTCATGTTCTGTGAGATGTTGTCAGGAGTACAGAACAAAGGAATGGGATCCTGCACTAGCACAGCATATCAAGGCAAGCAGCCCCCCCCCCCCCCCCCCCCCCCTCTCGCCCACCCATGAAGGAGGGCAAAGGTCCATGCCAGCTTCTGCGGTCATTCGTTTTTTTTTCTTTTCTTTTTTTGGCCGTTCCTCGTTTCTCAGCTCAAGCTTTCTACTTCTTGTAGGCTGACTGTGCTTTGTTGGGTGGCTGGCAGCGACTTGTTGCCTTCTCCTTGTTGTTGCTGTGTGCATTCGAATCGGTGGAGGTCTGACGCCGTCCGGATGCAGCCGAGCACGACGAACAAAACCTGCAGATTGCACTAGAAGAGAGACAAGAAAGAAGATGCGAGGGAAGAGAAAAGAAAAGACATGCTGTGCTGCGCTGTGCTGATGCTGACACTGGGACGCAGTGTTGTGGCAAACCCATGTACGTGTGCGTGTGGACGTTGCACAAAAGCCGATTGCCTCTGCTTCAGGGGGATTGGGAGGGAAGTGGGGGTGGTGGGGAGGGGGGGAGGGTGAGGGTTTTAGGGAGTAGTTGGGGGGGGGGGGGGGGAATTTTTCCCTGTGGTCTGCCTTCCTGCCCTCCAGCAGTGTGCTACACACCAGTTGCAACTTGATGCTTTGGATTTGGCTTAAGGCTGCCACGTGTGCTCACGTCCCATCACGTCTGACGCCTGTTGCTGTTGCTGGCTGGCCACGTGTCTTTTCTTCTTCTTCTTCTTCTTTTGGTTCCAGGAGCTTGAGAAGAGGAAGCCTGCAATTCTCACAGGAGACCTAAACTGCGCTCACGAGGAGATAGACATCTTCCACCCCGACGTGCGTGAGGCAAAACCATTTGGCGCTCCAAGTAGCTGTTTTGTTTGCGGCTTTAACTGATTCTTTTTCTGCGCACAGAACAAGTGAGCTGGTTGAGTGTGGCCCAAATCTCTCCACGAGAATCGCCAAGAGAACTGTTCTTGCATGCTGTCTGACGTCTGTGCTCCGTTTGGTGCAGGGAGGGGGGGGGGAAGGGGAGGTGGGTCAGATGCTTGTAGAATTTCTGTTGTTAAAAGATGTCTCCGTCCACAAGATTATGTTTGCTGCTGTGGTTTCGCATGCCTCCAAGGTTTGAACCAGCCATTTTGGTTTCCTGTGCTTGTCAGTCTTGTGCGTCACTCTTGTTGGAAGGCATTCTCTTCTACACTTTGGTGAGGAGCGTTTGCATCTGCACCTCTCTCTCTCTCTCTCTCTCTCTCTCTCTCTCTCTCTCTCTCTCTCTCTCTCTCTCTCTCTCTCTCTCTCTCATTTCATCACTCTCTCTCTCTCTGCTTTCATCACTCTCTCTCTCTGCATTCATCTCTTCCAATGCAACAACAACCCGCAGTGTTGGGGGCAACTGTCCCGTGAGGAGGTAACTGTGGCTCAGAGTCATTTGCGCTCCAGGCGTGTCTTTGCCAGACGGGCAAGCAAGACCTGAAGCTGGTCTTACCTTGGCCCCTCAGACCGCCCAAGGTCTCCCATGCCAGGGGGGCCCTGTGCGGTGCTGCACCCTGTTTCGTCTCCTTCGCTGCCTCTGCTGCCAGTATTCGCTCTCCTGGGCCCCGTGGCCCGGGCCTCCTATGCGTCCGCGGTGGTGATGTCCACGGTGGTGATGTCCACGGTGGTGATGTCCACGGTGGTGATGTCCAGCACCCACATGGTGCCCAGCTCCCGGTCGACTAGCGTCGGATCCAGACGCAGCTTCCCCCTCTCCCTCCGGCAGCAGCAGCAGCCCCAAGTGCTCAAGCTGAAATGGGAGCCGATGCGCTGTGCAGATGTCCGCCAGCTCGTCTCGGATGACATTGTGGACCTACTGGATGGCTCCATCGCGCCAGGCGCTGCCACCGCGCCACTGCCACATGGTCCAGCCCATCCATCCCTAATAGCTCAAAGGTAGCTCAGGGGAGGCCCAGGCCACAGCTGCGCATGGAGACGGAAGTCGGCAGCTGCAACGCATGGCCACCCCCCGAGGGAGTAACAGTCAGCCAGAACAAGCTCCCTCTCATTCCTGTTCCCCAGATCTGTGCCGACTGTGGCGGCCGCAAGCACTGATCTCGAGACCCCCTGAGCCTCACGGGTGCACCCACTGAACGTCTGTGCTGCCACGTCTGTGACCCAGCAGTGCCTCCGCTGACTCGCGAAGCACACCACACGGAGCTGCTGGGTGAGAGCATGTGGCTCTGCCATACCGCCTCAACCGAGGCCATAGCCCTCGACCATGGGGAGCAGGAACGCCCTCACACCCTCTGCTACAGCAGACAGGACAACAACAGCTCCAGCTCCCTCACACCCTCTGCCACAGCAGACACGACAACAACAGCTCCAGCTCGCTCTCTGCCAAAAAGGAAAGGTTTGGGGAGGGAGCCCATTGCGCAGGCAAAAGGCAATTGGTGCCCGGTCGTGAGCCCCCTGCAACCCCACTGCACAGGAGGAGGAAGGCAACTGCACCTGCCACCCTGCCAGCTTCTGCAGACTGACTTCCTCTGTCCCCTTCGCTGACGCCCTTGGGGTTCTGCAGCGACTTGACCACCACCATTCACACCGCCGAGAGAAACCGGTGCAGGCACAACCAGCCAGTGGCCCTCTGGGGTGCAGGGCCCGCACCCGCAAGTCCACCCGGGGCACCACGCAAAGCTGTAGGACTGTGATCGCTGCCTCGTCACGCAAAGCTGTACGCCACAGCTGTGACAGGCCCTGCAACTGCTGCTGGAGACAACCACTTCTTAGCCCTTTGCAAGAGACTCCCTCTTTCTTGGCCTGCATGGCAACAAGCGCAGCAGGGAAGACGTTTTTCGTTTGCAAAAGAGTCTGCGTCTCTTTCTTCGCCTGCAGGGCAACAAGCGCAGCGCGGGATTCACGGTGGAGGAGAGGGAGTCGTTTGAGCGCTGCTTTCTGGAGCACCCCGACGGACCACTCATCGACACGTTTCGAGCGCAGCATCCGCACGCAGTGGCGTACACGTACTGGGGTTACCGTAGCCGCGCTCGGCCCGAGAATAGAGGTGTGTTGGTGCAGAGCGTGCGTGTGAGCATCTGCGCTTGCACGCATGCATCCATGTCCAAATTTTCTGGCCAGAATGAAAACGTGCACCTCGCTAAGATGTGTGCATGCAGATGCGAATCTGCGACTGACTGTGATGTGGACGTGCGTGCCACACAGGCACATGTGCATGCCATGGACCAGCTGTGAGCGTTGCTTTTGACATAAATAGCCAGCTCTTGCGGCAGTCTCAGTTGTTGTTCATGTCGTGTGTGTGATTTGTCTCCTGATGGTACCTCATCGATGGTCATCGATGTCATTCGTTCAAACACCATCTGTTGTAAGCTCATTTGTTGACTCACATGCTGCTGTTCTCCTCTGGAGCCACCCAACTCTGTTTTGTTTCTGGCTGAATCATGCCAATGTTTTCTGTCCTCTTGTCTGCTGCCATGTGTATCAGGATGGCGACTGGACTACTTTCTGGCGTCACAGTCTTTGAAGCCACAGCTGCTGGACTCGTACACACTCCCTCATGTGGGTGGCAGCGACCACTGCCCCCTGGGTCTCATTTTGACAGAACCATGACTGATGACTCCCTCATGTGGGTGGTTTGTGCCGTGTTGAACCACACAGAGCGCATAGATGGTGGGTACTTTTGGAACACTGTTTGATGAGCAGTGAGCCGAACCTGGGGCCATTCTCTTGTACATACCAAGTTTAACATGAACTACTCCTGAACAGTATTCTTTCACAAATTTGGCGCAGCCCAACAAGATGGCGTCTTCACCTGTGCGTTGAAGGGAGTGGCGATGGACTCCGAGGGCGTGCTGCTCGCAGTCAAGGAGGGAGACATGTATGTCGTAGGTAGAGACTAAAGATGTGTGGTTCTGTCGTGCACTCCAGAACGATGTGAACCTTCGCAAACTTTGTGTTTTGTCCAGAATGACCACGCTGAGCATGTTGTGATAACCTGTCCAGTGTACTCCTGTGTATCATGTGTACCTGGAGTGCTTGCAACAATCTGCCTACTCCGTCCACTGGAGCCGCAGAGATGATGGTCTGAGCTTGTTATATGAGCAAGTCTGCCCAAGGAAGCCCCAAATGAGCCAATCTAGCGCTTTCGTCAACCCAAAGGGAGAAGGAAGATGGTGCAGAGGAGGGTGGCAGAAGCCAACCAACAGGGGTCTTTTGCATCTGTTTGGAAACAGGGCCACAGGCTGTGCAGCTCCACATGCACAGCAAGTCTCCCAGAGGGCACTAGTCCCTATTGGAGTCATTCTTCCTGCCAAACAGATGTTGAAATCGACTCGCTTACGAGTGATGTCAAGCAGGAGTGGAAGCTGTACCGCAGTGTCACAGTAGACTCCAAAAGGATTTATGGAAAGGCACAGTTTGCCACAATCGCGCTATTCCGCAAAGATTCCCTCGCCACGAGTTATGCAACTGATTTGGTCCCAGGCTCAACCACTGGGCAAAGGCCGTATTCTGTGCAGTACAGCTTGACAGCAAGTGGCGCCCTTCCTCAACAGCCAGAGCGGGCGAGGGGACATCAGGACCTTGGCCCGAAGAAGGAGGAGAACTTTTGGAATGCACCGCCAAACATCCCACTGCCGCCGCTCCCGCCGCCGCCGCCGCTGCTGTCTCCACCACTGGCAGCAGACGGCGCACTAACTGCCGGCTGCTGGCCTGCTGATGCTGCTGCTTGCGCTGCAGCACTGGAGGCTGCCCCCCATCCCCCAGGTACTGCTTTTCCGTGAGGGCTCACTGCTGCAGCAGCAAAGCCCCATCGTTCGGGAGTCCGTGGCCGGGATGCTGCTGCCCCAGCAGGTCTCCCTCCACTAGACACCGGTCGCACTATCGCTGCTGCTGCAGTGCCTGCTGCTCCTGCCGCAGCAGCAGACTGCTTGACTTGAGCTGAGCGTGCCTGAGACGACCGTTGAGCCCACTGTGGTCTGTCACTGCGGGTTGCCGCGGTAGATGTCTGCTGCAGTCCCATTCTTCCCCCTGCTGCACTGACAGACAGAGTTGGTGCGGCACCGACAGCATCAGCCACTCCAGCCCCTGGCAACTCCAACTCAAAAGTTGTTGCCTTGGAGTTGTGTACATTGCTCCCTCTGCCTCCACTGCCGCCATCCGCATTAATGCTGCTGCTGCTGCTATCGCCTGCAACGGTACTGCGATCGGCATCTGCCTGCTCAGACGACGCTGCAGCGGTAAGCCGCATCCACAGCCTCGAGCCTCCTGCAGCAGCTGCACCAGCAGCTGCAGCCAACGCAGCTGGAGCTGAAGGAGAAGTGGACCTGCCAGCTGGCAAAGAAGCCTTGTCAGCTTGCGCCGCGACTGAACTGCTCCTGTTCCTTCCGCCGTCCTGGTTGGAGTCAAAACCAACACGGCTGGAACTGAGCGGAGTGGTGCCTCTGCCTGCATGAAGCGATGCACAGGGGCGGATGAAGGGCCACAGGTGCAGAGATTAGGTTCAGGACCTCTTCGCACATCAGAGCGGAGAAGAGAATGAACGCTGCCAAGGGCACAGTGTGTGACAGGGCACAAGCAGGAGGGGAAGGGGGGGGGGGGGGGGGGGGGGGGGGGGGGGTGTGGGGTTGAGTATGTATAGAGAGTGCAATTCATCTGCTGAGAAAAAGGCACTCAGATTAGTAGAGCTTGAGACTTCGTCATTGGCATCTCAAAGCTGTGTACCGTTCCTACAACTCTTCGGACATTTGCTCTGGAGACCTGACACCCTCAGCCCCATGCCAATGCTACTCACCCTTGCCGCCTTTACGGAACACCACTCTGTACTCCTCGCCCTTGGCAACCGTGTCGGTGGGAAGGATGAGCGCACGCCGGCAAGCCTCGTCATCCTTGTCCTCCTCGTTGTTGTCAGCTGCCGCCGCCGCTGCTGCTGGTGCTGGTGTGGATGGCTTTCGGCAAGCAAGCAAGAGCAGCTGCAATGGGCTTGGCGAGGGCGGTGTAGTTTGATCTGCTCTGCCAGAAATGGAAGAGAGGAATACGTGATGAGGAGGAGCGGGGGAGAAGGTTGATGAGGGGTTAAGTGAGGCCTGGGGGTGGGGGGGGGGGGGGGGGGGGGGGTGTGGGGGAGCAAGGAAAGTCGGGCAGCAACACGCCGAGAGCGGCGAGTGGCTGGGTGGCTCCAGCATTGCAAGCAAGCCACTGGTCGCCAGTCAGGAGGAGGGGGAGGAGGGACTCAGAGGACATACACAGGGTGCAACAGATGCTGCTGGCCTCAATGTTATGGTGCAGGTGGATCCCAAACAAGGATTAGAAAAGCTCGTCCAAAACGAGGACAAGCTCATACGCTGATTCAAATCAAGGCGTGGATAAGGTGTCCAAAACCCCTGCAAACTGCAACCTGGTGATGCAAGGACTGCAGATAAAAGATGAGGATCAGAAACACAGATAAACACGGATCAGAAACACAGATCAGAGTTGCAGATAAGAACCACAGAGTCAAAACGCGGCATGCTTCCACCACTCACCAGTGCTGCTGCGCTGCAGCATTGCCGCAAGCTGTGCCAGCGTGAGGCCTGCTGCAACAGTCATCTCTGATCCATCCGGCAGAAGCAGCCGACACACGTCAGAGTGCTTGACGCTGGCATCATCGATGGGGGCAGCAGAGTTGCCAGCTGGCAATGGTTCCACCGTATGATTTAGACCCCCTGGTTTGCCCTCTGCACGCGTTTGCCTATCTGGCGGCTGCTGCTCCACTTCATGTGTTTCTCTTACCACTTGGGCTTCCTCCTCTTCCTCCCCCTGCTGCTGCTGCTGCGTGTGAATGTGGAGAGTGCTCCCCGTTGCCTCGTTGTCACTTGCTGACTTCTCCGCTCTGCCTCCGTCTCTGCCTGCCACAAGATGGTCCAGATCTTGGGTCCTCGGTTCAGCACATGAATCTGCTGCCTCGACATCAAGGCCAGCAATATCCGTTGCTCTCAGTCTGTGTCCATGCACTCCGTTCCCTCCTCCTCCATCTCCTCCCCTTGCTCCTCCCACATCTTTCCTTGCTCCCTCATCTTCCTCCAGTTGTTTTTCCCCTCGTTCTCTCTCCGTTTCAGCATATCTTTCTTTGGATTCAGCGTGGTTTGAGGCGGCATCGACCAAAACAGGCAAAGGAGTCGATTGTGCTGCTGCAGCAAGTGCCTGCTGTCGGCTTGCTGCGCCGGAGGGTGAAGTTGCCTGCAAAGCAAACGACGGAGGAGTAGTGGGCGGAGGAGGAGGCTGAGTCTCAAATTCTGGCTGGAGCCGCGGAGGTTTGGCTACATACCAGGTTCCAGCGCGGAGGGGATGGTCGGGCCGGAATGCCACATCAGCCTGCCCGTCCGCATCCCTTCCCGCCAAAAACGGGCGGTTCTGGGACGCGCGCAGCAGCGCCAGCAGCTCCTTTCGCCTGCTGTGCTTTCGCGCGCCGGTCGCCAGCACCGGCGGTGTTGACAAGGATGACGGCGTGGGTTGTTGGGATCTCTGAGCAAGACCCCCATGACTCTGCTTATGCGGCGGCTGCTGCTGCTGCTGCCACTGCAGACGATGTTGCCGTGCAGGCACTCGAGCATCGCCACCAATGTCAAATTGTTCATCGAGTGGGCCGCAAAAGCAATCATCTTGGCAAGCTGACGCAATGATGACGTCCCACACGTGGCTCAGACGGGTGCCAGCCCTGAAATGCCGCTTGCATTTGCCAATGGCGACCACCGCAGGCTCTCCTCCTCCTCGTCCTCCCTCCTGTGCGTGCCACTCGCCATCGTCGCCGCTGTGCGAGGACTGCTGCTGGCGCTGCCGAGAGAGGTTCGCCGGAGGATCAGAGAAGGCGAATGCGCCGTACGACGAGGGCAACGCCATGGATGGCGGATGCGAGGCCAACACTCGACCCACCGCGAAAGCAACAAAACAGGGAGGAGAGGCAGGATGGGATTTCCCCGTCACAGGTCTTCACAGAGCCTGTGCGGATGGTCTGGAGTACAGTGCAACCGAGACCCGAGCACTTGGCGCTGGGTGACCGATTCTAGGACCGGTGAAAATGCCGATTACCCCCTGTTTTGTCACCCTGGAACTCATATACCCATCCGTCGGAACAATAGACCCCATCTGCCCCTCCGTCAGAACGATAAGACCCATCCGCCCCTCCGCCAGAACGATGAGCCTCATCCGCCCCTCCGTCGGAACGATAAGCCTCATTCACCCCTGCCCTATAAGAATAAGCCCCATGTACCCCTCGATCGGCATTCGACGTCGAACAGTCCAAAATCTCGGAAAATAAGCCTAATGTACCCAGGGTTTATGCTGCGACGCAACCCGACCATCGGAACTAAACCTTGCCCTAGACACCTTTTGCCGAACCTAAATGCCTCGCGCTGCGCCGAGGCTCGGCATGGTACCCTAAACACCTACACCTCCCTGCTTGGGTATGCGGTCGGCCGCACATGACGAGTGATGCTATTCAAATACATGAAGCAGTACATAGCATAGTCGTTTCGTTTGCGCTATCAAACCTGTACGCATGCTCTACACATTTAACGGTTTTGATCGCAATCGAGTTCCTCCTCCCTCGCGTACTCATGAGTACATTGACCAAACCCTCTTTCGCGATGTCCCATGTTCGAGATACGCGACCTCTGCCACCGTTGCAGCGCTAGGCTGGTCGTTCAGAGCCAGTGCACGGTCCTTGTGGAACCGTGGCATCCCCCCCCCCCCCCCCCCCCCCCCCCCCCCCCCCCCCCCCCCCCCCCCCCCCCCATGGATCACGGAACAGCGGTGGTTGAGTGGGTAAACATAAAGCGTGCATGGGACATCATCAACCCGAAAACACCCGCCGACCCATACACCATGTGTTGGCAGTTGGGCATGCAGGCACCCCATGCCCGACCGTTGTATTGCCCACCGAATTGGGAGCCATGGGTGTTGGTGTGGCCACTTCCCTGTTCGCGGTTGTGACGGCGTATGACCTAGTCCTCGGCGTTGTTCATTACTATTTGCCCAGTGTTTCAGTTCATTTCTCCTGCACATTAAATGAATATCATACCCAACATATTGTCGTTAACTTTTGTCAGAACATGAATTGCATGCCCTGCATATAGTGAATTTCACAGACAAATTGCTAACCAATGTATCCGCACTCATAGGATATTTTTAGGGCATATCCTCCAACATTACTTACAACGTCTGTTACATGAGACACATGAGTGCATTACATAACCAGAGGCCTAGCTACTGACACATGCTCAGCATCCTTGTTGCACATGCATATTGAGCAGACTAGTATACACTACACTTTTCGTAGGGTTATATGCACCAAAGAGAAACATTGTAGAAGCATGTGAAGTTCATGTGTTCAGTTGGCTAAGGGACTAGGGTGGTGACACGTGAGACATGGATAAGGATGTAATGATACTTTGTATCCAAAGTTAGGATATGTTCAAGACATGTGCAGAGGATGACTTGTCCATTGGATGTCTGTTCTGCTTGCTCACAATGTTCAAATGAACAATGTACCTTTAGTGTGTGCACGAAATTCAGCAACAACATTCAATGACACAACAGGGAATTGCAAGAGGATAGACTTGGGAAAATATCGATGAAGCAACCATGGATGACTATTGAGCACAGAGAGTGAAGGTGGGTACGTGATATCCTCGAACATGTCTTGACTTAACCCGCGTAGGAAATGGACAATGTCACACACATGACACACGTGCTCCCATGGCTGATAGTGCCCAGCGTCGTCGAATGTGTCCATCTAACCGTCCGAATCTTCACCGCTATGTCTGCTTCTTGAAACGAACACACTACTGCCCCCCCCTGCCCACATGCGATGCACTAGTCCCATTCAGCCTAACCCTAACCCACTGCCTAACCCGGAACCCCCCATTTCTTCTCAAGTCTGAGCCGCTGGCATGAATGGTCAGCTCAATCTCCAGGGTCTAACATTGTCCATCCTGCACAAAACAAACGAAACCCATGCATTAGTTGACCATGGCAATGGAAGAATAGGCACTGAAATAAGAGTATGAATACTGATATGAATAACATAATGTATGCACAGACTCACCTCACTCTGCCTCCATTAGCTCCTCTTTGTACATCTCTTGCCACTCCCTCTCATCCTCATCCAACTGATGGGTATGCTCATCCTGCGTTACCGTCTCACCATCACCACCAACAGGAGGGAAGTATGCACCAGATCCATCACTTTCAAAATAATAATCCTCATCATCTGGGTCATCCCGAGGTGGAGCCTCGGGGTCGTACTCCATGTCACCACTAACAAACTCTGCAAGTGGTGGATCCACACTCATGAAGGCATTAGCATGTGCCTCCAGGGCATCTGCAGCCTGGGCTATAGCCGAAGCCAGACCTCCATCATACTGTGCTGCAGCCTGAGCAGGGCTCGATGCAGACGGGTTTTTGCAGCGGGTCTTGGTATGCCCCTTTTTCCCACAGCGTGGGCAAATGAAGTTCTTCTTCCGCCACATCTCTAGGTCTTTCTGTGTGCTGCTTGGGTGGCCCTTCCCACGTCGAGGTCCCGGTTGTAGCCACGTGGGTTTGACTGGTTGTATGTTCTTCACCACTGGTGAGGGGAGGGGGTTGTTGTATGCCTGACAGAATGCCATGCGGGTGAGACCAGAGTCAGCAAGGTTCTCTGTATTGATGCGCTTAGTCAGCAAAAAAAACACACGCATGCTGACAAGGCAGGCCGAACTCCTTCCACCTGCCACAACTGTATGACTTCGTAACCAAGTCCACCTGCCGCGGATGGTTTGTTGCTCCTTCCATCGTTGTTGTGTTGGGGCCCTCCTCCGTCATGACGTACTCACGTGCCACTACGAGGCAGTGGAGGAGTCGATCGGCTTGTGCAGGTGCCAACACGGTCTTCACACCTGTTGTGAGGACATGACGGGAAAAAAATAGACGCTGCATAAAGGGGAAGATGCTCACAAAGCAGTAGTAGGGATAGAGCTTCCTGTGTGCTGCGATTTGCGCGTTCCAGCTCTCTGACGCGTTGGAAGTGGTGTGGCCTCCTCTACCCAAAGGGCAGTGGAGGCATGTGCACTTCTCAAGAGGCACCCCCCCACCACACCCCCTTCCTCCCCCTCCTGCCCAAAGAGGTATGCATACGCCGACGCACTCACTTGACGCAAGTGGGTGGTTGCCTTCTCCTATTGAACGACGTTAAGGGCATAAGCACACTTCCATGCGCAGTGGTCGGCCTTTTTGTCGTAGCTTGTGTGCACGTTCTCCTGGATGTGCCATGCGCGAAACATGTGCATGGTCCTGATCAAGTACTTTTGCACTGCTTTTTCCAACCCCTTCTCCCTGTGCATGATGAGGAATGTTCCGGCTTGAGCAGCAGTGGGATACGTGAGTGCTAGCTGTGCGCAAAAAAATCCACCCCTTCTCATCCTCCGCCAGCGCTAGTGCCCACGCCATCGGAACTGCGTGGTCGTTTGCATCAAAGCATTGGACAAGCAACAAAACCTGCTTATGTCTGTATTTCAGGAATGTTGTATCCATGGTCACAACCCGACTGTGCTGAAATCCGATCTTGGAGGCTCCCGGAGCAACGAAAGCCCTGAGGAAAGCCCCGTTCTTGTCTTTGTGTGCCACAGCATGTGTACCTCGGTCCACGCATTTTTGGTGCATGAAGCACGTGGACATGGCCGACTGATTAGAAGTATGGCATGCGGTGCAACAACTATAAAAACAAAATAACTCTCCAGGTCGGAACCTACCTCTTCGACGTAGGAGGGAAACAGGCGCTACATGTCGGTCTTTTGCCCATCAATTTTTCTCGGGTCCGTGTCTTCGTGCGGTACAGTGTATTGTTAGACACGTTCATGCCGGTTCGTTCGTGTAGAACTTGCCGCAGGGTTGCAATAGATGCTGTCGGGTCATGCTGCAGGGCCTTCGAGATTTTGCGGGCCACCGACCCCTTCTGTCGCGCGGGATTGCCGCGACCAATGCTAAGAGCATAGTGGGACACAATCACTTGTCCAAACTTGCTCGTCACACGGGCCCGGAGGAGCCAGGCACACCCCTTATTCTTGGCTTCCGCGCACGTCAAGTGGATTCTTGTAGGCTCACTACGGACCCACTTGAGACCGAAGCGGTTGTCTACCGCGTAATCCTCAACAAACGCACGAGCCACGTCCATGTTGTCAAGAAAATGCCCTCCTTCGGCTCCCTTGGCATCTCCTTCAGCTTCTTTGGGCTATGACATGGTTCGTCGTCGGAATCTCGTGTCCATGGAAGCGCATAACATGAAAGAAGAGAATTTTTCCAATAGCACGATTATAAAAGTGTACTTGCAACCACTCGGTTGTCTTATTAACAAGCACAACAGAGACAATAAACACCCGGGACACAAGGACATAATTACCGAGGTGGCCATGTGGCAGGGACAGGATGTGACGGTGCCCGATGCTAAACCTAACAAGTCCGGCTTCCCAGACATCGGGGGACATGGGAGCACGGGGTGGTTCATCAGGGGGTTGGTTCTGTCAGAGGGCATCCCNCACAATCTTCTATCCTTACGCATATGTTTCTCGTCTGGTAGACCGGATTAGAGAAGATCCTTTCTCGCACCCTGTCGCATGTCCATGGCAAGCAGCGGTTGCAAGGATGTGACAGCGACATGGCAACAAACCCTCTTCATAGGGTGCCGTCGCAGTTGCAAGACGGACAACTGTCAAGGATTCATTGGCGCAGTGTAATTGGCGCGCTTACCCCTTGCTGAGGTGGCCAGGCAAGTGCGAGGTTCGGCAACATGTATGGATGCCAGTGCATGAATGCCTGCTAGCTCATCTCCCAGGCCCGAGCAGGCAGTGTTTTGATGCTGACAAGGATAACTTTCATTTAGGGTTAATCGACAAAAAACCATGCACTCGAGTTCGAGTGCATCGGCCAAAAAAGCCGCGTCGGAAGTTTCTTTCTGATTTCGCCCTCGATTTCAGCGACGACCCCTTTGTCGCCGAAATCGAGGGCGAAGTCCAATCGTTCTGACATCGGCTTCGCCGATGTCAGAACGGTGGTCGACGCTCGATCGCGAGGTCGCGATGGAGCGACGACCCCTTTTTTTGCGTCAGACATGCAACCCCCCTCGTACGATTTAGGGTTTTCTGTGTTTTGCGCGGGCGAGGCCCGCGCAAAACACAAAACCCTACATCGTACGAGGGGGTTTGCATGTCTGACGCCAAAAAAGGGGTCGTCGCTCCATCGCGATCGAGCGAAAACGCCCTTTTCATTTTTTCCCCACCACACAAATCC
>SZWC01000704.1:223742-238017 GCA_023375785.1 Penium margaritaceum | reverse complement strand
CGATTAACTCAACCTCGTAACTTTGACGTTGTTAAGATGGCCATGCAGCTATTTGGTCAGTGGAATATCAGATCCCTGATGGAAATAGAACCATGTTGCGGACGACGACATACCCCCAAATAAATAGCACAAGAACTAAGTTCAACCAATGATTATTCACTACATTACCAAACATCAACCAAGCTCCACCAAGCCCATGCAACTTGCATGCTAGCTTTATCTTAGTGTTGGGAGGCACCAAGGTTCTAAGTCATGGTTGTTGAGCACACTTTTTTCCATTCAAAGTTTGCACTCATCTTTGAATGAGGTGACATTGGTCATCCGACACTCGTAATTGTCGTCAACGTCCGTTATGGGACACGCCATTTATTCTCCCTAGATGATATTGGTTTTCCACCATCATCGCCTCATTTGTGTGTGAAATGGGTACCGTAGGCTGCCGTTCACGTCCCTATCAAAAGCACATTTAATTTTAACTAGGTTAGCTGAGATAACCGATCTCAACGACCATGGGTTTCATCCACAAACAATGTTTTCATTGTATAGCATTCACCAAACGTGTGTACCATTACCACCATCGTTGCGGTACATGTTAGAAAAACACTATCACGTGTCAGTTCCATGTGATTGTGATCAAACACTTTCGCATCACATCCGGTGATCCGAGAGCTACTAGTTCCTGAATTATTTTGAGAGTATGTAATCGCATCCAAGGATTCCATTTGAGAACCTGTCAATGGATTGTGTTTACCAAGTTGCAACAATTTTGTACTGCTGTAGTGTCCTCTATTATGTATATTTGATACTTCCACTCAATGGAGTATGTCTCATATGTTGTATCTGTGACACTTGTAGCGGGCATTGTCCTCGTTAAAGATCTGACAAACTACCACAATCATGGATATTACCACAACGATATCCAAAAATATATTTCACTTGCATTCGGCAATGTACATCAATTAAACCACCCCCAAAACGAAGGGGCTTCGGTCACTTCACCATGACCTTTCGGGTCAGTGAAACATGGTTTGACTACACCATGGTCATTATATTCTCTCTCCAAGATTGGTTTTGTTCCAACAAATCGGATGTTGGATTTATTTCGCAAATCGATATTGCATAGATGATGCTATACCATACGTTTGGCATGATCAGAACCAATCCGCATGATCTTTGAAGAGCGTGATGAATACGACTAGTGTACCTCAACACAATGTCATCAACTTTGAGGTATTTCTTAAAACATGAAAACAATCCGATGAGAAATATTGTTTCTTAAGGCCCATCTTGAAGGGTCCCCTCACATGAACATTTGGTTACGATACACACTGGTCGTTATTTTGGTTCAATGTTGATTGTGACTAATTATGTGGTCGCTTCAACCACCAAGATGTGGATGCTAGCAAACTGTTAGCATAAATCTATTGTCTTATAGGTCGTTTTCACGGTCATAAGCTTTAGGCACGAGACCCGGACTTTTTTGTGGTCCCACCTATGTCATTGTTGGTCAGTAGAAAACTATCAGATCATCATAGTACTATGGAACTCCATTAGTAAAAAATGGGTGTCACTCGGCTTCTTTGATATGAATTTTTCACATAACTTTGGGTGAACTCATGCCACCGAAATTGGTTTATGCACTTTTCTCTATCAATTTCCACAACATGTTCACTCATCGGATGATGATAGAGTGAAGGTGTTACCTTAAAAATTGTCCACTTTTGACATTCAGTCGATCTCATCATACGTCAGAGAGTGACTCTAGCAGTCTTCAACCACTGCACTGCGGTGTCTTGAACCATCAAAAATCCATAGAAGAGTCTTTTTCCTTCTTTGGCGTTTTTACAACCCCCATTCACAAGTATCCTTGTCCTTTTAACAGGGTTGTCGGTACACTCGTGTACCCTTTTATCGTCATTATTGGTCGGATACCCCAAGTTGTATCCATCACTCATAAAGTAAGAGAGTGTCAATGGTTTTTCCATTGAGAATGTATTCAAGTGTATCATCCTCGAAACATTCAATCATGGACCAATGTTTGCACCAACCATAACTAATGATGCACAAAACCTTCAAAAGGTACTAATGCATCCAGTTGACACTATGTACAGGGGGCACAATGGCAATCCTTAATTATTGAAGTCGATGTGTTAACAAACCGAGACTGTTTCATATCTCTTGCGCAATGGGATGTGCGAATGTTGTAGAACAAGTCCTATGTCCACCAAACCACGCGTTTGGTGAAATGGTGTCGCCATTTTTATCCAAAACATAAGTTGATAATGTCAACTTGTTTAAGTGTCACAAAACTGTTGTGATCATTTGTCCGACAAATTATCCATAACTTGATGTCGTGATTGACGCACCAACAGATAGTGGGTCAGGTTTTTGTGCATACCGTGTACGCGTTTCTTGTATGCCGTGTACCCAATTTCACGTGGTTGAAGTACAACGACATGAATCACATACCATGATCCATTGCAAAGTGGGTTGTCTCTTGCACCTTATGTGGTCATGCAAGTCGTGAATGTTTTGGAACAGTTGCTCAACTGAATATGCTTTTGAAGCAGGTTCTATCTATAGATACGGAGGAGTCCATTCACTTTAAGCATGGTCCAAATTTGAGGAAATCGTCCTCATTACACATGTGATTTATCCGTTAAAATTTGATTCGTACTTCTTTCGGAAATACATTTCTATCCTTCTGTCGGCAGGGCACAGTTTTTAACTTCCAATGATCATCACTGTTGGTGACAACCGAGATTACTGTGTTGTTTTTCAACGGCATTTGGGCATACATGTGATCACCACAGCCGTCTATGATTGTTTCTAGCCATTCCTGTCAGTTCTCCTTTCTAAGAACTCGACTGTATGACCATCCTCAATTTCATTGAGATTCCTCACAAATGTCAAGCAACGTATTTCCGGCGCTTCAAATAATGCGCTTGATGCTCTTGTCCACAGAACCACCCTGTGCATATATTGCACACCTTCGTTTTGTGGTCTACCGCAAGCTAGCATGACGAGGCAACGAGTTGGCTAGTTCCTGCGAGTTGATACAATAGGGTGTGATTGACACACATGTTATCGTTGCAATTGTCATCTTATAACATGTCTTTTACCATCAGCATGAGAATAGCTAGTTCAATCGGAACTCATGGCCATAATGTGTTCCGCACTCGCATCAATGGTGCATTCGGCACCCACGACAAAAGTGGAACCCATAGCTTTTGTCATTTTTGCAATCGACATTTATAAAAATGGTGCATTTGCACTCATGTGAACGATATGATCGACACACTCATTGGCCATGCATCCAAGATCGTGGTAATCATGTGTTTACTACTTGCGTGAATGCTACTCTTGTATTTTCCATGTTGCTCGTGTTACAAGTGCAGTAGGCACTTGTCAAATTTGTGTGATGGACCCTCATGCTGGGATTTCCACCATCGCGTACCCTACTGATCCTTAAATTCGATATTAATGTTTTTTTAGCTCGTCGAATTTGATCGAATTTTTTCGTTGCGTCGAAATCAAGGGTCCACCAAATTAATTATGTAGTACGATGTTCGAATTTAAGGATTCATGGTTGAAAAATGGCATTCCAGGTTCAGAATGCCATATAGTTGAGTAGGAATGTTTGGTTCTTCAAAAAAATAAAAGAAAAAGGACTTCGACGAACAGCGCTCGCCTCTGCTAGCGCGAGCGTTCAAACGTGAGAAAATCCTCGCGTTTGAACACGAGAACAGGGGAAGCGGGGCAGCTGGGCAGCGGGGTAGGAGAGCATGGAACCTCTCCCGCTATCCCGCTGTCCCGCTGCCCCACTGCGCCGATGCCCCGTTGCCCCGCTGCCCCGTTGCCCTGCTGCCCCGCTGCCCCTCTAACCCGCTGCAGTGCTGGCCCGCTGCATGGCTGTCACGCTGCAGTGCTCGCGTGTCGCCTCGCCACTTCGCTGCCACGTCGGCCGACAGCAGCCTCGCGAGCAAACGGACACCAGCACCGAATTCAAAGAACACTAAGAAATTGAACTAGGCCAATCGCCGAATTCAAGGGTCCACCTAGTGATTTTTGGACGAAATTAACAAACCACCAAATTAATTTGGACCCGGGAAAAATTGAACGAAATTAAGGATCACCAAATTCACGAAATTCTGGTCGTCGAAATCAAGGATCAGTAGGGTATGTGTTAAGTGTGATCGGTACTCACACTCACTTTTTATTAAAATCCAAGCACAAATTATTAGCCTTGTATCCTACGTGAAATCGGCATCCACATGGATTCGAAACCGGCCTTTGCTTTGGTCATACCTCTGTAGACCATGAGCGATGTCATCGGCACTAGCATCACGAATGCATTCACCATCCATGGCTTAAGTGCATCTAGCACTTTTTCAATGTTCAACACCGACAAAACTTCTACAACTAGCACGTATGCTATTGCCATTAATACAATCAGCACTTAAGTTGATGACGTGGCTGATGCCTGTATAAACGTGCAATCGCCACTCGTTTTGTGTAGCTCGTACATTTGGCATTCTTGCGATAAGTAGATGAGTTGTTGAGTGGCCGTACCATGTTCGGTGCCTTTATTTATTTCAATCAGTAATTTGTCTTGGCTCACATCATCGTTGTCATTATTAACCCGGTATATGCCACAATGGTCATTTCACATAAAAATATTGTTTAGCTCATAAACAACTGCAGTGAGCTATGCCGTGGCTTTCTAGCGGTCACCTATTTGGGGTATTTTTTTCCACGTGAAATCCCAGGATTTAAGGTTAATTGAAAATCATTTATGCACGGTTGGTGCTTGACTTCTTGTAGTGAATATGTTTTTGTCCGATTCTAAATGTCGATTTCATCGCGTGGAACAACTTGTTCCTTCAAAAGTGACATCATGTGGTGTGTCAGGAAAATGACCAATTTCCCATATGTTCCATGTTCTTTGGAAAATGGGTTCTTTGGTTATTTCATAAAAAATGATAAATATTTTAGAGCTCAATCGGAGTTTTTTTATCACTACACGGTGGAAAAACCGTGACCGACATGGTCAATTTCGGGCTTAGTTGAGGAAACTGTCCTCGTCTCTTGTGCTACTAATACCTAGCGTTTTGAAAAAAAAACTTGGAGCTTGGTTTGAACTTCAAACCGGTTTTTGTGGCGCCTAAAACGGTTGCCAAACAAAGCAAAGTTTCCTTTTAGACTAATTTGAACCAGCCGGGTTCAAAACACCATACTTGAATTGGATTTGGTCGACTGAGCAGTTGCATAATGTTTTCGTTCACGTTTCTGACACTTTGTGATCAATTTGGGTATATCAATCATTTTTTTTGGTTTGGGGCTTATACCTTGAATTCATTGTCGAGTCCCGTTCAACATCGCCTTCGCCGAGTCGACAGAGACCACACTTTTGTTCAAAAATTCAAACATAAGTATTGCTCTCCATCGTAGGCTCGGCAGTGTAGGCTCGGCGCCAGCTTCGACAATCCCAACGTACTAATGGCTTGTCCGATGTCTATATGGGCTACTTCATGCACGCCACAACTACGTTGTCAACCTCACCCTCAGTAGTCAGCAGTGTTCACCACATGTTACGAATTTTGTACGTGTCAGAGCCAAACATGTGATACGTGTGGTAAAAAAATGTCGACAACGAAGACACACTCCATGGAATGCTAAAACAACAAAAAGTGAAGTACACCCATGATTTCACCAAACAGAGTTCTGAAATTAATTATGCAATTTTTGTAAATTCGACAAACTATCATTTTCATTGGATTTCACACACAAAAGAAATGTTAATATTGAAATCCAAGTTAAGTAGGGTATGTGGAATTTTGGAGAAAAATATACGAAATAACATTAGACTGTCGCAAGGTCGATCCAATGATCTATTTTAGTCACATGTCTTCTCGAACCCACTATGCCACTTGTGCACATCTATCTCCACGCAATGTATACATTTTGGACTGTGAAGACAATGTGCGGAGCCATGCAACTTGGCCATGGGGAGGAGGGAGAAACCTTCCTCGCCTCCTTCCTCCATGAGCTATCGGCCCTTGTGAGAGGAGGAAGAGGTGGGGGAGTTGCCTCCTCACCTCCCCCTTGGGCTGTCGGCCCTTGTGAGGGGGGAGGAGAGGGGAGGAGTGAGGAACACCTCTCTCCTTTTCCCATTGGCCGTCAGCCACATGAGGGGTAGGCGCATCCTCTCTCCTAGACTGTTGGCCTGCGTGAGAGGGTGGGGAGGGGGAGACACTCCCCCTCCTCGTCCTTGGGCTTTCGGCCCACGTGAAGGGGGATGGGACGAGGGGTGAATTCCCCTCTCTTCCCCCTAAGATGAAGGCCCTCAAGACAGGGAGGGGGGTGGAAGACGCTCCCTTCCCTTGCCCTTGGGTTCTCAGCCCACGGGAAAGGGGGAGAGAGGAAGGACGTCCCCTTTCCTCCCCCATGGGCCGTCGGCCCACATGAGACACGAAAGAGGGGGGGAGGTGGAGATGCCCCCATCCTACCTTATGGGCCTTCGGCCCACATGAGACGGGGAGGGGAGGGGATGCCCCTCTCCTCCCCCATGGGCCATCAGCCCACATGAGAGGGGGGTTGGGGGCGAGACGCCCGTCTCCTCCTCCATGGGCCGTCGACCCACATGAGACAGGGGGGAGGGAGGGGGAGGCGCCCGTCTCCTCTCCCCATGGGATGTCGGCCCGAGTGAGAGCGGGGAGGGGACTAGAATATACCCCTTTTCCTCCCCATGGGCTATCAGCTCACAATAAGAGGGGTGGGGGGAGGAGGAGGACGAACGCCCCCCTACTCCTACTTTGGCACCATAAACAAGGAAGGGGGAGGGAGAGGTTTGCTCCCCTCGGCCCCCCTCAGTGCCATGATGAGGAGTGGGGGAGAATTTCTCCTCCCTCCTCGTCGGGCTTCCGGCGAGCTCCCCATGGGCTCCCCATGGCGCTCGTCAGTTGCTCTTGGTAGGTTGCTCTCGACGGGGAGTGTCTGAGCGGCTGGTTGGAATGACACGTCCATTTTTTGTCTTTGTTTTTTGTTTTAGTCTCTCGGCTCTTGGCTCTCTCTGCTCTCTAGGCTTGTCCAACTCATTCCTCGTCCGACTCGGCTCTCTCGGCTCGTTGAAATGCTTTCTCTGCCAATCGGACGGCGCTTCGATGAACAGTCCAAACATTTTCTTGGTATGAAGTGCATCTTTGGTTGATGCTGTCTGCCGACGTGAAGATCGGACAGTTGTCTATAGTCAACACCTTCTCTCTCTCTCTCTCTCTCTATCTCTCTCTCTATATATATATATATATATATCTCTCTCTCTCTCCCTCTCTCTCCCTCTCTCTCTCTCTCTCTCTCTCTCTCTGAAGTGTTCGGCTTTGATGCCAATGTAACAGCCGTGGCTGTTTTGCGACTAACTATTTAACAAAAACGTAGGCCCTCAGAATAGTTGTCCAAGGAGGAGGGGCGAATGGTTGCCTTTGCCATTTTGGCTGAGACGAACCGCGCCACAAACAGACATAGTTGTCATAGGGCATTTTTGTAACCATGCAACCTAAAACCCTATCGTTGCAGGTGGCACATCCACATGGGAATAGGACCCTAGGCCAACTAGAGGGGAGGAGGAGTGATGCGATGGATCTTCCATTCCGGCACTCCTCTTGCCTTGAATTCGGCCTATGGACCCAATATGGGCTAGAGACGAACAAGACTATAGACCGAGATTTGTTTTTGGCGACTTGTCGAGACATCGGTCTCGAGCTCCCACAACCTGGAAGCTATGATTAAACACCATTTTTAATCCTAAAAATGACTCGTATGCTACATATCCAGTACGTTAAAAAACCAACACCATATCCATATTGATGGCCATACCCGCTCGGCGACCGTAGTCGCCGATCGAGCAAAACGAGGGGGTGACGTGTTAACCCCATCGTCGTGAGTATTGCGATGAAGGGATTAGCCATTCTTGTTTTTGACTGGCCAATCCTCATTCGCATATTTAGGGTTTTCTATGTTTGCGCGGACAGAGCCCGCACAAACATAAATTCCTATATCCACAAATGGGGATTTGCCAGTAAAAAGACTAATCGCTTGATCGCCATCAAGCACAAACACGATTTCCAAATATTGTTTTACAAGAAAGAAAACACATTTTGATCCATGAAAACCTCTTTCAAACCCTATTCCAAACTACACTCAGGATTTTAGGTTTTTATTTGCATGTGGGATCTTCATGGACCCCATGATAAAAGGCCTAGCAGATTCCCCTTTCAACACATAAGGTGTTTTGCACCCCCGTTGAAGAATCTTACAAACCTTCCTTTAAAGGCCAGAAATCACTCTATAGAGAGGTTTATGATTTTCATTTTCATGTATGATGACATTAGCATGTTGTCGCTCGATGGCATGCAGCATCGACATGGCGTGTTGATTTGGATATAGCATTCTTTTGCATGCTTGCTAGATATAGCGCGATTGAAGTGCAAAAAAAAATGAAATTTGGATATGTCATGGTTAATTTATGAGACATGGATATACACATAGTTATCGATAATTATGTGGATGTATGGTTACTCCCCTGAAGGAAAAACCCCCACCACAAAGTGGCTTACTGACTACCATTAGGTGAGTTGCCATGTTTCCATTTGACGTGGTGGCATCCACATCTTCAGTGTGAGACAAAAGGGTATACGAGGACAAGAGTGGGATTGTCTGTACTGAANTTTCCTCCCCATGGGCTATCAGCTCACAATAAGAGGGGTGGGGGGAGGAGGAGGACGAACGCCCCCCTACTCCTACTTTGGCACCATAAACAAGGAAGGGGGAGGGAGAGGTTTGCTCCCCTCGGCCCCCCTCAGTGCCATGATGAGGAGTGGGGGAGAATTTCTCCTCCCTCCTCGTCGGGCTTCCGGCGAGCTCCCCATGGGCTCCCCATGGCGCTCGTCAGTTGCTCTTGGTAGGTTGCTCTTGACGGGGAGTGTCTGAGCGGCTGGTTGGAATGACACGTCCATTTTTTGTCTTTGTTTTTTGTTTTAGTCTCTCGGCTCTTGGCTCTCTCTGCTCTCTAGGCTTGTCCAACTCATTCCTCGTCCGACTCGGCTCTCTCAGCTCGTTGAAATGCTTTCTCTGCCAATCGGACGGCGCTTCGATGAACAGTCCAAACATTTTCTTGGTATGAAGTGCATCTTTGGTTGATGCTGTCTGCCGACGTGAAGATCGGACAGTTGTCTATAGTCAACACCTTCTCTCTCTCTCTCTCTCTCTCTCTATCTCTCTCTATATATATATACATATCTCTCTCTCTCTCTCCCTCTCTCTCCCTCTCTCTCTCTCTCTCTCTCTCTCTCTGAAGTGTTCGGCTTTGATGCCAATGTAACAGCCGTGGCTGTTTTGCGACTAACTATTTAACAAAAACGTAGGCCCTCAGAATAGTTGTCCAAGGAGGAGGGGCGAATGGTTGCCTTTGCCATTTTGGCTGAGACGAACCGCGCCACAAACAGACATAGTTGTCATAGGGCATTTTTGTAACCATGCAACCTAAAACCCTATCGTTGCAGGTGGCACATCCACATGGGAATAGGACCCTAGGCCAACTAGAGGGGAGGAGGAGTGATGCGATGGATCTTCCATTCCGGCACTCCTCTTGCCTTGAATTCGGCCTATGGACCCAATATGGGCTAGAGACGAACAAGACTATAGACCGAGATTTGTTTTTGGCGACTTGTCGAGACATCGGTCTCGAGCTCCCACAACCTGGAAGCTATGATTAAACACCATTTTTAATCCTAAAAATGACTCGTATGCTACATATCCAGTACGTTAAAAAACCAACACCATATCCATATTGATGGCCATACCCGCTCGGCGACCGTAGTCGCCGATCGAGCAAAACGAGGGGGTGACGTGTTAACCCCATCGTCGTGAGTATTGCGATGAAGGGATTAGCCATTCTTGTTTTTGACTGGCCAATCCTCATTCGCATATTTAGGGTTTTCTATGTTTGCGCGGACAGAGCCCGCACAAACATAAATTCCTATATCCACAAATGGGGATTTGCCAGTAAAAAGACTAATCGCTTGATCGCCATCAAGCACAAACACGATTTCCAAATATTGTTTTACAAGAAAGAAAACACATTTTGATCCATGAAAACCTCTTTCAAACCCTATTCCAAACTACACTCAGGATTTTAGGTTTTTATTTGCATGTGGGATCTTCATGGACCCCATGATAAAAGGCCTAGCAGATTCCCCTTTCAACACATAAGGTGTTTTGCACCCCCGTTGAAGAATCTTACAAACCTTCCTTTAAAGGCCAGAAATCACTCTATAGAGAGGTTTATGATTTTCATTTTCATGTATGATGACATTAGCATGTTGTCGCTCGATGGCATGCAGCATCGACATGGCGTGTTGATTTGGATATAGCATTCTTTTGCATGCTTGCTAGATATAGCGCGATTGAAGTGCAAAAAAAAATGAAATTTGGATATGTCATGGTTAATTTATGAGACATGGATATACACATAGTTATCGATAATTATGTGGATGTATGGTTACTCCCCTGAAGGAAAAACCCCCACCACAAAGTGGCTTACTGACTACCATTAGGTGAGTTGCCATGTTTCCATTTGACGTGGTGGCATCCACATCTTCAGTGTGAGACAAAAGGGTATACGAGGACAAGAGTGGGATTGTCTGTACTGAAGTTGTCATGTGGCCAGCACTACTATCGTCAGCAGCACTGTCCATAGCATTGCTGGAGCCAACACTGTCATTTCCAACATTTGAGGGGTGGAAGCCACCAAATTGCAGCAGCAACTATTGCAACAGTAAAGGCTGGGCCATTGGAGCAACAATGTCGACAACGACATTAGCAATGTCAGCATTTCAGGCAGCAGCAGCAGTAGCAATGGTTGTGGCAGTAGCATTGGCCGTGGCAAGAGCAGATATAAAGGCAATGACAATGACAATAGTAGCGATAACAGTAGTTGCGATGGCAGTGGCAGCATCAAAGGCGACAACAACAAAAGAAACAATAGAAATAATAGAAGCACCATCAATAGTAGTGACAACATCAACAACAACGGTAACAACAATGGTGCGAGTAGGAGAATCAGCAAAAACAGTAGTAGCGGGTAGTACGAATAGCAATAGCAGCGGTGGCTATAGCGGATGGGTGTGGATGGACGGATGGATGGGTGTGGGTACGTCAGTGGATGGGTGGGTGGATGGGTCTGTGGGTTTGGTTGGGCGGGTTGGTATGGGTGGGGGTATGTGGGTGGGTGGGTGGATGGGTGTGGGTATGTTGGTGTGGGTGGGTAGGTGCGTGTGAGTGGATGATTGTGGAGAAGGGGTATAGGGAGGTGGCAGGACATGGGAAGTGGGCAGTGGTGGGGGAAGAAGGAGGATGGCAGGTGAGGGGGATGGAGAGGCGGAAGGAGAGGGGTTGGTGGAGGGCAAGGGGTGGGGTTGGCTGAGGGGGAAGGAGAGGGGTCAGCAAATAAGGGGGATGGTAGCTGGAGAGTGGGACGGGGAGATGCCGGCAGAGGGGGGAGGGGTGGAGGAGGAGGAGGTGGCATCCAAATGGGAGGAGGGATAGGTGGATGGAGAAGGAGAGGGGGAGGTATCAGGAAATGGTGAGGGAAGGATGAGACATAAGGTGGAGGAAGGAGAAGGGGAAGGCGGAGGATGAGGAGGAGGGAGAGGGAGATGTGGAGGATATGAGGGAGGGAGAGCGGGACTCATGTGGATGAGGAGGATGAAGGAAGATGTGGACAGTGGGTGGAGGAGTAAGGGGGTGAGAGGGGAAGTGGGTGTGGGTGGATAGGTGTGGATGGGTGGGTGGATGTGTATGTATGTGTGTGTGTATGTAAGTGTATGTGTGTGTATGGATGTACCCTACTGATCCTTAATTTCGATATTAATGTTTTTTGGGCTCGTCGAATTTGAACGATTTTTTTCGTTACGCCGAAATCAAGGTTTCACCAAATTATTTATACAGTACAATGGTCGAATTTCATGGTTCATTGTAAAATTTCGAGATGCCAGGTTAAGAATGCCATATGGGTTGGTGGGCATGTTTGGTTTTCTGGGGAAAAAAAAGATACAGGACTTTGACGAAGAGCGCTCGCCTCCGCGAGGACGTTCGTTCAAACGCAAAGAAATCTTCGCGTTTGAACACGAGAAGCGGGGAAGCGGGGCAGCGGGCAGCAGGAGAGTGAGAGAGCAGTGCTCTCCCGCTCTCTCGCCGCCCCGCTGCCCCGCTACCTGGCTGCCCCGCTGCCCCACTGCTCCGCTGCACTGCTTGCCCGCTGCCTTGCTGTCATGCTGCAGTGCTCGCATGCCATTTCGCTGCCACGTCGGCCCACACCAGCCACGCAAGCAAACGGGATGCCATTTCACCAGCGCCGAATTTAAGAACGCGAAAAAACTGAACTAGGTCAGTCGCCGAATTTAAGGGTCCACCTAGTGTCTTTTGGACAAAATTAACAGCTCATCAAAATATTTTGAACCCGGTAAAAGTTGAACGGAATTAAGGATCACAAAATTCACGAAAATGTAGTCGTCGAAATTAAGGATCAGTAGGGTATGTGTGCATGCATGTATGAATGCATGTCTATGTGCCTGTTTTCATGCATGAATGCATGTATGTACGTGTTTGTATGCATGCATGCGTGTATGTACATGCACGCTACATATGTGTACGTGTATATTTATGCAAACTTTGATGCATGTGTTTGTATGTGTGTGCCTTTTGTGCATCTCCATGCGTGTATGCGTACGTATGGATGTGAGTGCTTATGTGCATATATTGATATGTACGTGTGTGCACATGCATGTGTACATGTACACGTGTGCATGTATGCATGCATGTGTGTGTGCTTGCATTTTTGCATGCCATCATGTATGCGTGCATACTTGCATGCATGTAGCGTGTGTGCGTGTTGCGTGCATTAGTGTGTGCATGCATGCATGCATGCATGCGGATGTACGTGGATGCGTACATGTGTGCATGCTTCATATGTGTGTGCATACGTACATACGTATAAGCATGTGTGAGTGCATGAATGCATTCTTATGCATGCGTACGTGCATACGTGCGTGTGTGCTTGTGTGCATACCTACGTGCATGTGTGCATGCATATGTGCGTATGTACATGTGTGTGTATGTTTTTGTGTATGTGTGTGTATATGTGTGTGTGTGTGTGTGTGTGTGTGTGTGTGTGTGTGTGTGTATGTGAATGTCTCTCTATATGTGTGTGTATGTATGTATGTGTATGTATGTGTGTGTGTGTATGTGTATATGTGTGTGTGTATGTATGTGTATGTGTACACATGGATGTGTGTGTATATGTGTGTGTATGTGTGTGTGTGTGTGTGTGTGTTTGTGTGTGTTTGTGTATTTGTGCCTGCATGTGTATATACGTGTGAGCATGGATGTGTGCGTGCGTGTCAGTGATACATCAGGCGCACCCTCATTAGTCATCGGGCATTTAAGGCTTAAGGCATTCCTGGATGCCTTATTCGGGTGCCTGAAACTACTTTTTTGTAGGGCAGGTTTCGCAAGCAATCGGGAAAAAACACGAATCCATTGAGAATGATGTCCTAAGCAACATTCACACATCAGATTCAGCTGGAATTTGTTGTGTCTTTTTTTTTCAAACACGTTCCTACCGTGTAGGATGCACTTCCAAAAGCACCCTGAAGGGGCACCCATGTTGTTTGTTTCCTGCATGGTTGACACACATTGCTCTTCATGATCTTATGTGAAGAGTAAGATGGTGTTACCTTTTTATGTTGGATTCGTGTTCAACTTGATATGCACTTATTTTCCCATATTTCTCTTTCTTTTTCGAAAACAAAATGATTGATAGCACATGGTGGAAAGGATGCCAACTTCCTTTTCTTTTTTCCCCAAAATTTTCAGAATTTGTACGCCATGTTTCTTTGCCACGGAAATCAAGGCATGCCTCATGTGGCAAATATACACCCCAAGTATAAAACGTCCTTCCTGTCTACACTAGTGCGTACGTGCGTGCTCGCATGTGTGCATGTGTATTCTAATGTATGTGTGCATATGTGTGTGTATATGTATGTACGTGTGTGTGTGTGTATGTGTGTGTGTGTGTGTGTGTGTTTGTGTAGATTTATGTGCAAGCATGCATGTGTACGCATGTATTTCTGTATGTATATATGTGTGTGGATGTATGTGTGTGTGTGTGTGTGTGTGTGTGTGTGTGCGTGTGTGTGTGTGTGTGTGTGTGTGTGTGTGT
>SZWC01000704.1:210184-223667 GCA_023375785.1 Penium margaritaceum | reverse complement strand
TGTATGTGTGTGTGTGTGTGTGTGTGTGTGTGTGCATGCATGTGTATGTGCATGCGTGGATGCGTGTGTGCACGAGTGTGTGCTTGTGTGCGTGTGTGCATTCATACGTGCATGCTGGTATGTGTATGTGTGTGTATGTGTGTGTGTGTGTGTGTGTGTGTGTGTGTGTGTGTGTGTGTGTGTGTGTGCACGTGTGTGTGTGCGTGTGTTCATGTCTTTATTTGTGTAAATACTTGTGTATATGTGCATGTATATGTGTATGTGTATATGTTTGTGTGTGTGTATGTGCTCGTGTGTGTGTGTGTGTATAAGAGAGATTGAGGGAGAGAAAGTGAGAGAGAGAGAGAGGGGGCGAGAGAGTGGAGGATAGAGAGAGAGGAAGAAAGAGAGGTTGGGAGAGGGGGAGGGTGAGGAGGTGTTTGAGAGGGTGTATGAGGGAGAGGATAAGGAGGAGGGATAGGGAGGAGGAGGAGGAGGAAGTTGAGGATGAGGGGGAGGGATGGAGGGAAAAGGGGAGGGAAAGGGGGAAGAGGAGGGTGAGGGGGGAATGGAGAGGGGGGTGAGGGGGTGGTGAGGGTGGTGAGGCAGATGGGGAGGAGAAGGGACAGTGGGAGTGGGAGGTGAAGGGGGAGTAGGATATGGAGGGAAGCGTTGAGTGGGAGGGGGAGGAGGATGGAAGGGGGAGGGGGAGGGGGAGGGAGGAGTGGAAGGGGCTGGAGAAGGGGGATGGAGAGAGGAAGGGGGAGAAGGAGAGGGAGGGACTTGGAGAGGGGGAATGGAAAGGAGAGCCCTCCCCTATCCTGCTCTGCCCTATCCTTCCCTACACACGTGCGCGACAGAACGCGACTCTATGCATTGGGACACACCACATTGCAGTGTAGTGTCTCAAAGTGTTTTCCCTTGGATTGCAATGTAGTGCCGTGTGTGTGATGCCCCGAGTGTGTTGGGCTACTCAGACACTCATTTGCTCACTGGATCACTAATGCATTCATTTAAACTCGTTCAATCACTCACTTATATGTACTTACTCACTCACTCACTCACTTGCTCACTCTCTCCCTCACTCACTCACTCACTCACTCACACACTCACTCTCTCACTCACTCACTCACTCACTCACTCACTGTTTCACTCACTCTCTTACTCACACTCACACACTCAATCACTCACCCACTCATGTACTCCTCGACTCACTCGTTCACGAACTCACTTGATCACTCACCCATCGACACACTCACCTACCTAATCACTCACCATCTCATTCACATGAGGTGTGAGTGATACGGTGCAATGCGAGGTAATGTGGTGTAATGTGTAGCAAGACATTCTGGTGCCATGTGGTCTGTAAGGATGTGATGCAAAGTGATATGATGTTGTGTGGTGTAAAAAGATGTGATATGACCAGGTGTGAAATGTTCCGATGTAACATGGTACATAACCAATACGTTACAAGGCACTACAATGTAATGAGATGTGTGATGGGATGGTACCCATGTCAATGCAATGTGATAGGAAAAAGTGTGATACAATGTAGCTTGGTACGACAAGATTTCATGTAACGTGATGGGATGCGATGCGATGCGATGTGTTATGACTTGATATGATTAGGTACATCTATTATGTGTACAACTTGCGTGCATGAATTTTATGTAATGCAATGTAATACACTGTAATATGATGCTTTACTTTGTAAAATTATCACTAAATGCGGTCCAATGTGTGACGAGTCGAATTAAAATGGTGCGATGTGATGTGATGTGGCGCGACTAGAGACCAAGAACAATGAGAGTGTGGATGCTGACGGGTGTTAATGGGAGGGTGGGTGTGGACACGAAGATGGGTGTGGGTTGGTGGATGGTTGGGTGTTGGTGGCTGGGTGGTTGGTTGCGTGAGTGTGGGTGGATAGGTGGACATGGGCGGTTGGATGGGTAGGTGTGGTTGGATGGCTCGATGGGTGTGGGTGGAAGAGTGGGCATATATGGGAGGGTGGGTGTGGATTTGTGGATGGGTGGGTGTAGGAAAGTGAATGGGTTCATGTCCATGGGTAGGTGTGGGTCGGACCGTATCCTATCAACCCGACCTCTCCTCCTCCCCCTCCCCCTCCCCCCTCCTCCTCCCACTGTTCCTCTCCATTCCCTCTCCCTCCTATACCCCTCAAATCTTCATCTCCTCCTTTCCCTCCCATATATAACCAATCATCTCACCCCTGAAACTGTGGATCGACAAGTGTATTGGGGAGTGAACATATCAGTGAACATGTAAGTCTGAAAAAACTTTGCACATAGTATATATAATCAATAATTTCTGACAACTTATACAAGGAATGTGTACATGGGCTGCAGTGACATGAATCAATGTTGACGATTTCTGAAAACTGGTTGCATATAGAAATACACTTTTTGATACACCAATTGTTGAGTGTATGAATTTAGGGTGATTAACCATACCTCTTCCCTCCCACTCTCGTTCCGCTCCCGCTCCCCCCTCCCCCTCTCCCTCTACCTCCATCTCTTCGTTCCACATTGTGTCATGTTGTGTTGTGTTGTGTCATGTATCCTATTGTGTCAGGTTGTATTATTTATTGTTATGTCATGTCGTGTCATGTTGTGTCATCTCGTCTTGTGTAGTGCTCTATTGTTTTGTTTTGTGTCATGCCGGTTCGTGTCGTTTCATATCGTGTCATGTCATGTTTTGTCATATCGTTTTGTGTCATGCCGGTTCGTGTCGTTTCATATCGTGTCATGTCATGTTTTGTCATGTCGTATTATGATGACCTTGTTTGTATGTGATCCGACCCATAGAGAACATGCGATATTTATTCTGGGTCAAAAGAAAGACGAGGTGTGACATCATATCGTGTTGTGTTGTGGCACGTTGAGCCGTGTTGTGTCATAACATGTTGTGTCATGTCGTATTCCGTCGCTTCATGTTTTGATGTGTCATGTCATGTTGCGTTGTGCCGTTTTGTATTGTGATGCGAGCTCTTTCATATGTGATTTTATCTATGTATCACATGTTATCTTTCTTCTATGTGACATCATACCGTGTCGCGTTATGCTGAGTTGGATCATGTCCTTTAGTGGTGATTCATTTTGTTATATGTTATGTGGTGTCATGTTGTTTCCTATCATGTAGTGTTGTGTCATGTCGTATCGTGATGTGATCTCGTCCATATGTGACCCAATCCATGGAGAACGTGTTATCTTTCTTTTAGGTCACATAAAAGATAGGGTGTAGCATCATGTTGTGCCATTTCTTTTTGTGTCGTGTCATGTCATGCCATGCCATGCTGTGCCGTGCTTTGCCATGTCGTGCCGTGTTGTGTCGTGTCATGTCATGTTATGTCATTTTGTGTCATGTCATGTCATGCCATGCTGTGCCGTGCCGTGTTGTGTCGTTTCGTATCATGTCGTGTCACGTTGTTCCATGCTGTGTGATGGTGTATCATGCCATGTTTTGTTGTGATGTTTTATCGTCTTGTCTCATGTTGTGTCATGACGAGTCGTGTCATGCCATGTCATGTCGTATCATACCGTACTGCTCTTAGATTTTGTGGTCCAAAATATTTTAGGGTTTGCACTTTGGATTCGTAATTTTTGTGCATTATTTTTGCGTATTCAAAAACGAACGAATTAGGGGTAGTTGTGACTTTGATTTCGAACTCTAGCTGTCTGGCATGGATTTTTTTTCTTGGCTGGTGGTCAGATCGATACCTGCCAGCGTAACGACCCGATGGTCGGTCAACGGCAACCACACGACCGCCAACCGACAACCGCACGACCGCCAACCTGTCCGCCACTCCGCCACTCGCCACATGTCTGCCACTCGCAAAGTATAAGGGCGTGTTTGGGTAACATTGCATTGGACCTGGCTGTCCTCAAAAGCTGTAGGTCGCCGAGTTCTGTGTACTTCCTTACGAGTGCGACTGCTGTCCGGTGACTGTCCTCAAGTTCCTCGCGGATGCTCGAACGGGGCCCTTGGAAGGCTCAAGTTGTGCGACCGTCGAGGGTTGGAGGACGTCGACCGTGCATGCGACGTGACCCAAACCAACCCTAACGTGTTTCCAAATCTGTCTCTCCCCCCCCTCCCCTCGGGACCCACCCACGTCTGTGCCTATGCGGATCAACGAGACGCACGAATTTAAAGAACACCCACAGACCAATGTCAAAATTGGCCCACACGCGGAACAGAACATGCCAGAATTGTCCCCTCAAAAAAAGTCGAAGTACTCCCCTGACCCTTTATTATGTTGTAGCCTAAGTACAACGAAATATATGAACCCCGAAGCCAAATTCATGAATTCGTCGTTAGAAAAAAAATAATTAATAACAAAATCTAAGAGCAGTACGGTATCATGTTCGTTGTTCTCCCTGTCCCTCGTCATCCCCCTCCTCTTCTCCCTCCCCCTCCCCCTCCCCCTCTCCCTCTCCCTTCCTCTCCCTATCCCCCATAATCCTCCTAGACCCTCATTCCCTTCCTCTCCTCCCTCTCTATATCTCTCTCTCTCCCCCTCCTCTCTCTCTCTCTCTCTCCTCTCTCTCTCTCTATCACCTCCCCCCTCTCTATCTCTCTATTTTGCATGAGCGTTTTGACAAAGGTGAAAGGGATAAAGGGATATAGAACCAATGGAGCCACAATCTGTGGCATAACTACAACATACAAGATAGCAAACATTGACATTTATTTTTAAAAATTATAAACAATCGTCATCTTCTCTCCTTTTCCTTATGGCGTTTTGTATGGTGACATGTTATTTTCCATCATAGCTTGTTGTCTTGTGTTTTGTTGCATTGTGTCATGTCATAATGTGTGGTTTCGCATTATGTAGTGTTGTGAAGTGTTGTGTAATGTGGTTTGGTGCTGTGTCGTGTCGTCTTGTGTCGAGTGTTGTTGTGTCGTGTCTTGTGTTGTGTTTTCTATGTCGTGTTGTTTTGTGGCGTGTCTTGTTTCGTCATGTTGTGTTGTGTCTAGGTCATGTTACACTTATTCTACTTTGTCCAACTGAACCAAGAAGCCTTTGTGTATTGGTAAAAGTCACCTTATATGTGCTTTGAAATTAGTATGGAAAGTACTCAAGAAGTTATTTTGTTAGTAAGAGAGGATTGAACCTTTATATTTTCATCTCAATTGTTGGCATATTTAGTACGAAATCACTTCCTAAGTGACTTGGGTTTGAAACCTTATCCAAATGTCTGTCTTGGTTGTCCTTGAAAACTTACGACTCGAGGTCATGGGTATTAAATCCTGACAAATATCAAGATTCACCTTACATGGTCCTTGAAACATATTTTAAAGTGGCTACGATGTGATCTGCAAAGGTGATTTTCCTATCTAACAAGTTCTTAAAGTGTCATTTTTATGTCATGTTATTCAAAACCGATTGTACGGAGTTCTTAATGAACTCGAAAACATCAATAACTGGTCTGTTTGCAACCCCTAACCACATTACATACGTTTTATATGTTTTCTTGTGTTCTTTAAGGTACAATTATTGATTATGTCCATGCATGCTAGTTTTTGGTATGATGCGTGAGTCCTTTGTTCATTGCCCTCATGCTGACATCCTCTAAAGCTAGGTTGACTCATCATAATTGTTTTCTTATGAAGAATAGTGGTGCAATGATGGAAATCCATAGGAAAACATCGAGCATATTAGAGGGTGAATGAAAAACTATGAGTTTGCTTGGCGGAAGGACTTCAAGAATATACACCAACCCAGTAACCACAATTGTTTTCTTTTGACAATGAATGGACAGGAGAAGGGCTACGATATGACCCAAAAGACACTAAGATGTATCCTTTTGCAAGACATTGAAATAGAAATTGGTTCTAAAGAGTTAATTTGAAACCCAAATAATTAGGTTCGAAATACAACGGCACCCATCATTTCGCTTGATAGACCAACACCCAGTGGTGCTCATGTTTGCAAATGTGTGAGCAAAAGCGAAATTCAACTTCGTTCTCAAAGTCGGATGTCGCCGACTTCGAAGGTGAAGTCAGCAACTTCTAACGCCGGCCTCATCAGTTTCAAAAGTCACCATGTTGCGAGTTTTGGAGTTTGCAAGTGCGAACTCTTAAACTTGCATGCTTGCAAGGGTGAATGCACAAACTTTGAGCAATCTCCTAGTTGAAGTAGGGGGTTTGGTTATAATTTTTTGCTTGCACGGGCACTTGCTATGCCTCGCGGCAGCGGGCCTGACAGATCCCCTCTCTTCTATCATAGAGTGTGTCGCATCTCGCAAACCCCATAATTACATTGGGGGGTTTGGGTTTGATTTTTACTTGCCCAGGCATCTGCCGGGCCCCACGATAACGGGCCCCAGCAGATTCCCTTTCTTCTATCACAGCGTGCGCCGCATTTCGCGAACCCTCCCAAACCCTCAACAAACCCCCTAGTTATCCCCCTTGGGGTTTGGCAGGGTTATCACAGGCTCGCATGGAGGTTTCACCGCTAAACCCCTCCTACGAGCTTGCGATGACGGGCGAAGCACGACTTCGCCCTCGAAGTCGAAATCCATGTCAAATCTGTTAAATACTTGAAACATATGTCAGTCGTGCCCATTTATGCTCGAAAAATGTAAAACATGGGCATTGCTATAATTTCTTTTTCGAGTATGGACAGCGCTGATCTATCGAACGAAACGATGGGTATATTTGTACTCCTTCCAAATAATTAATATTGACTTCTCTTGTGATGATGCCTGTTTGACGAGTCCAATTTGCACCCAAACCACCTTGGATGAGATTTTGGTACATGAGAGAAGTTTTGACGTTTTTCTGCGTTCTTCGATTGAATGGAAAACATGAATATTGATAATGTTCATGCCTTAATTATTTCGTGATGATGTGCGGGCTCTTGTCTGTTTTCCTTATGTTGACCACTTTTGGAGCCGGGTGCACGCGTCAAAGGCCAGTGTCACACCGAACGTACTCAAATCACCACGGGAAGCCGCGGTGACCTGAGTTCGTAGGGCCGATCAACTTGTTTGTCGCAAGTCGTGTCGAACGTGCTCAATGGACTCGATGGCACACACTTTTCCTCGTTTCAGTCCATTCAACACTCGTGTGACACCATCCAATCGCAAGTTGCATGCATGTTTTACATTTTTTTTTCATTCTCGTCAACGTGGGGTGACATCGTGCATGCAATTACGTGCCTCGATTTGATGGCGTCACAATCCAAGTGAAAAGAAGCGAATCGAGTCAGCGGCGGTTCGACCGACAACTTTTTTTGCACAAATTTCATGACCATGGAGAGTTTCGAGGAGTTGCTACACCTCGAGGGGTGTAGCAACGTTCTAGCAACTTGTCGATGTCGCCCAATTGTTTGCACATTTGTCAAGTGGTGCGACTTGACATGGGTGGACGCTGACAGACTCGCGACAGAAAATTTCAGAACTTTCTGTTAGTGCCAACCCGCCGAGGCGAGTTGCTACGGGCACCAGTGTGACCGCAAATGCCCAACGACGACCACCGACTCGTCTTTTGTATTAAGAGAGGGAAGTCGAAACGCGGCTCGGAGCTGCTACGGGGCTGTGTGACACTGGCCAAAGTTGTATTCTTGGAGGTGGAAGCAGTGGAAGGAGGGCGGACAGTCGTCGGACAACGCCGAGCGACTCAGGCCACGTTCGGGAAATTCCTTTTTTTTTTCCGTAGGAAGTGCCGAGCCTGAATTGCGCTGTTTTGTGGCCTGTATTCCCGGTATTGTAGATGAACTTTTTTTGCCACATTTTTTGGCGTCCTTCCCTCACTTTCGTGTCCACGTCAGTCTATTTTTTCCCAACGCAACAGGGCCGAGTTTTGTACCGTTGGTGGCTCCGTGCGACTGTCCGTTGCTTTCCGGGGGAAAGTGACGGATGAGTACTTCGGAGCCGGAGGCATTCGAGTACCCTGTCTTGTCGCCTGCGGGACAGAGCGAATTGAGCATAGAAATACGAAAACGCAAATTTATTGTAGATCCAACGATCCTAGTGGCCAGCGAAAGACAGTAATTTTTATCGGCACGAACAAAAAACCCCACTTCATCTCTTTAAGAGGCCTGCCCTTTTCGTGGGTTCAGTCACAAAATTTTGTGCGCCTTGTTGCCGAACCGCACCCCACAACACGCCACAAAAGCGGCAAAACATTTTTTTGCGTCGAAGCTGTTTCTGTCAGGCCTCGGGAAAGCCTCGTGAGGAGGTTTGATACCCACGACTTCTTCACTGGAAAATGTTGTCGAACGCAGCATCAGAGGGCGAACGAAACAATGAGTGTGTTTCCATAGATCACGTGATCGGCCACACCTCGTTTTCGTAAAAAGTGCGTGATCGACCGTAAGTGAGAGCGCGGAAAAAAAGGCTCTCAAAACATCAGGCGCAACCGCTTTAAACCGCTTTAGGCGGCCGGAACTGGCGTGCACACACCCTTCGCACTCCAGTCTGGTCGATCACGATGTGTGGAAACACAGCCGTGATCGACCGATTGTTGACCACCAGCCCCTGGCCGACGGACCGACGTCTATGAGGAGTGGAAAAAAAAAAGGAGTTCCATGATTGGACGCGAGGACTTGACGTCCAATCAGCGTGCAGGCACCAGAGGAGGCTGCATCCGCAGAAGGATGCATGAGGACTGGGAAAAAAAGAATTTCCGCAATTCCCGCGTCTGCACGCCAACTCGATCACGGGCGATCAAGCTCCGAGCTTGATGGGGCGTGATCGACTCGACGCCCCCTGGAGTCACTCCACGCGGTAAATGCGAGGACCCCGTTTGAATCTCCCGCTATTCGTGCAGATAACACCTGTTTTTTTCGTCTACTTGCGACGTTCGTTCTCTCTCGCCCAGCGAAAACAATTTGCAACGGTCAAGGCATCGCACAAGACCAGGCGATCAAGCATCCGATCACCGTGGGAACATGATCGTGTACACGCGATGAGTTCGTGGCCTTCCGATAAATTAAAACGACTTTTCAGCCAAGGTTTTAAGTCACCAGGGCCCGATCACGTGATCTATGGAAACACAGCGAATATTAAATGTTTTGGCGGGAAACTTCCTCTTAACAGCGAACTGGTTGTGAAACGGTAGTCGCGCATGGCCGAAGTTTCTAGGACCGGAAAATTGTCCGCACCTTCAACTCTCCCTTTTGTGCCGCCCCAGGTCGAATCTGCTGCTATGGTGAAGCTGGCCTCCGCTTCAGATCTGGCCCCATGGCAGGCCTAATCGCGGCTGCGGTCTGTTATGAAGGACGTTACTAGGCCTCTTTGGCCACCATTGGCATGTCACCCATATTGACCTCGTGTGCACTGTCCCTCCCCCCCTTCAGGACCTCGCTAGGACATCGCTTGCTTTGACCTTTGCATGCNACAATTTGCAACGGTCAAGGCATCGCACAAGACCAGGCGATCAAGCATCCGATCACCGTGGGAACATGATCGTGTACACGCGATGAGTTCGTGGCCTTCCGATAAATTAAAACGACTTTTCAGCCAAGGTTTTAAGTCACCAGGGCCCGATCACGTGATCTATGGAAACACAGCGAATATTAAATGTTTTGGCGGGAAACTTCCTCTTAACAGCGAACTGGTTGTGAAACGGTAGTCGCGCATGGCCGAAGTTTCTAGGACCGGAAAATTGTCCGCACCTTCAACTCTCCCTTTTGTGCCGCCCCAGGTCGAATCTGCTGCTATGGTGAAGCTGGCCTCCGCTTCAGATCTGGCCCCATGGCAGGCCTAATCGCGGCTGCGGTCTGTTATGAAGGACGACTGACGGCAGCGATGAATCTCGAGAGAAATTAACGTTTGTTCCTGTCTCGCACAGCTGGGTAGGTTGTTGTGGGTGCAGGGCTTCTGCAGAAGCTGTGGCCTCTACGGTTCCTCAAATCCCCAGTCATGGAGAGCAGAGCCCAGCGGCAGCTGCTGCTGCAGCAGCAGCAGCAGCAGCAGCAGCAGCTGATGCTGCGGCAGCAAGGCTCGCAGCGCCATGCTGAGCTGGTCGGGCGAATGCCCATCTCTCGGCACGAGGGCGTGAACGTCCGTTCGTTCCTGTGCGGGTCCATGCCCGTTCTGCTGGACGCGGAGGAGGCGTCGGCTGGATCTGCGGAAGGCTTGCAGCTGCGGCTGCTTGGGGGCAAGATGCAGTCGCAGAGGTGCGTGCGGTACTCTGTTCACCGCAGCTACACACTTTGGAGGTGGCAATACCAGAAATGCTGGAGAGGGCTTCTTAAGCTCTGAAGGCGATGCCGTTGACATCATTCGCTTGACATCGCGTCTGCAATCTTTGTTGGAGGCTAATTTGTCAAGCTGTGATGCCGAGCTATGTTGGAGCTGAAATCAGCAAACTGTGTTGTGGCTGGAATTCCAAATCTGGAATACATTTGATTCTGCCGCACATTCTCAGAGCTGACATTGCCAAGCCTCGTTGGAGTTGCCATGCCCGACCTTGGTTACGTTGACAGTGCCCATCTCTGTTCAAGTTAACTCTGCCAAGTATTGCTGGAGCTGACATCGTTAGGTTTTATCCAACAGATTCAGGCCTTTTCTGAGTTCCGAATGCCGAAGCTGAGTTGGCATTAACGTTTTAAAGAATTGTTGTAGCTGAATCGCTGCACTTTCTTGAAGTTCGAATCTACAGGATTCGTTTGAGGTTGGCAGTTGGACTCTCCATTTGTGAGCTTTGTTTTGATGTGATGCTACCAGCCTTTTTTGGAATTCAAATCTCCAAGCTTTGATGGAGATGAGAGGACTAGGCCTTGCTTCTGGGATGGCATGTCCAAACATGATTGACGGTGCCACTGTCAAGCTTTCTTGTAAGTTCCTCTTTTGATCATTGCGGAGGATGGCATTGCGAAGCCCTGTTGGAGATCTCTTGGGCAAGATTTCCTGGAGTCTCCAATTGGGCTGCGATGCCTTTTGAGCTGGTTTGAGCGTGCTTGCTTTCTTGTTTGAGCTGTCAGTGAATTCACAAGGCTACCAAGTTGTGAATGGTATCGTGAGCCTGGTTGCAGCCACTGTTACTGAGCTCTGTTGGAGTACCCGACAAAGCTTTGACATTTCCTGCTTGGGGATGGGGTGTGCAAGCTTTGTTGGAGGATCCAGTCCCAAGTTTCTTCAGATATGGCATGGCCAACTTGGCCAGGCCAACCCTGCCTGGATTTGTTGAAGATGACATCATTGAGTTCCACTGGAGAGACTGTTGCTTTGGGTATTGCTGTCATACCCAAAGCAGCCAATGCTAAGGCATAGAAAGATTTATCTGTTTATGCCATCCTTTGGCATAACCAGATTCCTCTGAGATGATTGTCTAGCATTGGTTGGTTCGGGTATGGCGTGGTCATGTATGCGAAAACAACACACGTTCATGTTTGTTGAATGGCTCGAGCGGACACATGTTTTTGGTCCAACTTTGGTAGGAGGTTGCAGGCACAAGTGTCCTGGTGGATAGCATGTTTGAGCTCAGTAAGGATGCCGAATCTACGTGCCCCTGGCAACCTGGGCCCATCAACGCTAGGCATGTCCAAGGCCCCTGAAGGATGTGCACCTACGACAAGTGCTCGCCTGCCTCTTCTTCTTGCTTTCTTGTTTGAGCTTCTTTGCTGATCGACCACCAAACCTACTTTGGTCGAGATTCAGCTTGAAAGAATGGAAGGCCGAGAGTGCCGTTGTTTGCGAATGCAGATGGTAGTACTGAGAAACATCGGAGCTCGCTTTGTACTCTGCTACAGACACTAATTCCAAGCTGTCCTGGCTATGGCGCCACCAGTATTCCTATGAAGATGTCACATAAGTTGGAGACATGGCATGTAGTCTTGTTGAGGACTCGAAGTCTGCCGGTGCGGGAGGTGAACTTTTGTACTTTTGGTGGAAGACACTTTCGAGCTTGGTAGGGAGGTGGCTTCTGCGAGTGTTGTGTTGTGTGCCTGTGGGAGCTTTTGCTGAAGTTGCCACATTCATGTATGCTTGGCGATGCTATTGTGAAACTTCTCTGGCGACAGTGGTTGGAAAGAAAGAAAGAACCCCCCCAAAAAAAAAAAAAACCTGCACAACTGGACACATGAGCACCTGTGAAAGAGATTTGCTTCTTTCCTTAGTGGCTTGCTCGCCCGTGTGCATGCTTCTTGGATGAGACACTTATTCTCCAGAGCTCAACGTGATTGTATGTCAACAAACCTGCTTGCATTCTTCTTCTGTGTCTCTCTTCCGCATTCCTTACAGGTCAGAAATACCTGAGTGGCAGCTCCTTCCTTCGGCAATGGACATAGATGTCGATCCCCTCTACAGGGACCTCCTCCTTGGAGCGCGAGCGGCCGCCGCAGCAGCATCAGCAGTAGCAGGCAGAGGCAGTGCAGCCAGCAGCAGGGCTCAGGAAAGCACGCTCTGTCCGAGCACTGGCTCCACCGGCGCATGCGGAAGGAGTGGGGAGGGCAGCCAGGGCAGCGCGTCCAGCGGTGGCTCCAGCGGCGGCGGAGGCTGCAATGGCAAGTGGGGTGGGGAGTACTTGAGGCACACGTCGTCGCGCAAGTGCGAAGCCCTAGCGGTGGAAGGCCTGGCCGAGTTTGGCGATGCCCTGGATGTCATTGCGCCAACGGAGGTGCTGAAGCAGCTGTTCAAGCTGCCTTACAGTGGGGACACGGAGGTTGCCGTATGCGTGCACCACGTGGGGTCCACACTCATCCTCAATGATGGGTGAGTTGTTTTTTTTTTTTTCCTCTCCATTTTGGCGAGGGCGCTTTGTTAAACATGGTGTGAACATTGCTGCACACCTTTCATGTCTTCATAAACAGGACAATGTTCTTCTGGTTTTTTCACCTGATATGCCCATTCGCCATGTGCCTACATAACTAACACCCAGAGTGCCTGGCGCCGTAAAATCCTGGTACGCCCACACATATCCATCACCACTCAGCCTGTTGCACAGCCCAAGACTGGCATCCGAGCCGAACAGCACCAGGTCAACGGTGTCCCCTGGTCGCTCAACCCTCTCTCTACAACGCCACGGGAGTGTTTTTGCAGAGGAAGGGGTGACGCCGGGCTTCCACAAGGCTTGCTTGATCCCACACCTCTACCACTTGCACCGAGGACGCCGTTGTGCAGACATTGTCCCATCATGCAAGGCAGCCAGTGGGATGGGTGCGCTGCAATTGTGCTCCCTTGCCCCCACAGAGCAGTAGATCCGTCCCTTTTGTCGTTTTTCACGCCAATCTGCAGCTGTTGCATCATCTCCTCCACCTCCCACACATCCCATGCGAAGTAAAAGGAGAACGCTCCATTGAAGGAGCCCAAACCTCTCCCTGGTCAGATTTCTCGTTTAGAATGCAGTGTCAGCTGGCTGTGTCCCAGCAGCATCAGAACCGTGAGTCCCCTCCCTAGCACCCCCACCTCTTCACACCTTTTCCGGACTGGTGCAGATAGGCAAGTTGCCACAGTGACGACCACACAGCTCATTTCTCGGGACTGTGTTGGATATGTTAGGTTTGATTGCCGCATTTTGCATGCATCCTCTCCCCCCCCCC
>SZWC01000704.1:188454-198490 GCA_023375785.1 Penium margaritaceum | reverse complement strand
CCCCCCCCCCCCCCCCCCCACCCACCCCTAACCTTCTCTTTTGTGCCCGCACGATGCCTGGCTGCTGAGGACTCTTCAGCAGGACTATGGACATGTTACTACTTGCATTTCAAGCTCATGCCGATGCGCGGTGCTACCGTCTACAACCTGCCTACTCAGTCAATTCAACACTCATGTAAGGTCTGGGAATTGAGAGCGACTTGCTCCAGACCTTTGTCACCCACATCGCTGTTTCCTTACTTTGTCAATGGTCAACAAGGTGGAAGCTGCATCGTGTGACCACTTCGCTGCTGCAGGTTCTGCTCTTAGCTCTGGAACACCTCACTGCTGTCCGGCTGGCGACATGCTCCGGAGCATCGGCGCAGCCATCTTCGTGGGCTGTCGGCGACGAGACAGCGACCGCGTTAAGAACCACCCTGCAGGCTGTGTTGAAAGGGCTGCTGGCTGCTGCAGCCGTCTCACACAAGCAAGCGAGTGCACGCGTTGGAGAGCAGCGGGTGGCCGGTCGTGGACAGAAGGCGAGGCAGGCAGGGCCAGCCAGGGATTCGTTCCGACAGACCTCCGGTCAGGGTGGCGGGAGTAGCACAAGACATGCTCCGGTGAGGCCTTCTAATGCAAGGGATTCACGACACTCGGGAGTGAGCAGGGCTGTAGACAGCGAGGCCAAGATACCTTGGCCTGAGGGTACATTGAAGGAAGCCTTTCGGATGACTCTCACTGATGGGACTGACTGGTATGGCCTGTGCAAAACATTGAATGTGTTGCATATCAGTTCTTGACCCTCATTGGGCAAGCCCCATGTGAGATCTTGTTGCAGCAGACCACATGTTGTTGAGGGCCACATGTAGTGACACATGGCATGGATGCTTATGAAGGTGAGGCAATGATTCTTGTAATGCTGATTCAACCAAGGTTCACGGGGAGGTGTTGTGGGGTACTGTTACAAGCATGAGGGGGAAACTTGGTAGGACTTCTGGCTGAATTTTCACTTGGGTAGAAACCATTGGCTATGGTTCCCAGATGGGAAAATCGCAGAGCGAAGCGCTTAACGATGAAGTGATATGCAAGTTTCGTGTGGTATGAAGTTGCCAAGCATGATGGGATGTCACCGAAGAAGGATCCTTGTCATCTCAACTAAAGCTCGCACCCTTCATAACTTGTGTCCATTGGAACACCAAACACATTGTGTTATGTTGTGATCACATTCCGTAGGCATGAGATACTTCCACCTGTATGAAAATTACTCTTATAACTTATGTTCATTGACATTCGTGATTTCTAGGAAAAATAATGTTCCAGATTCTTGACCTTTGTATGCTCTTGTAGAGGGGTTGGGCACGATACGCGAGCCTTTACTAGCACTCTAGCCCCTTATCTCCAAGTCCGACATGCAATTCAAACATAGCTATTGGCTTTCATATAATTTCTTTGTTTTACTTATCCAATGTAAAAATAGGTAATCTATGTGACAAATTTACACTACTACTCGTCTTCCCACTTGGTCATGCAGCTAGGCTGGGTGAAGTACTTGAACATGCGGCCTTGACTGTAGCGAGTCTCGCTCCACGTGGCTCGGACGTGGTCCCCTCGGCTATGGGCGGGAAAAACGGAATGACTTGAGGGTCAGAGACCCTCAAGCACCGCGGTTTTGGCCTAGTCGGCCAAGCTTTCCGCCAGTACCGTTGCACTAACCACTTGCTCATAAAAGATTGGGTTGAGTGACCATATACCCCTAGTTTCAGACAACAAGCCCCATCCGCCCCTCCGTCGGAACAATAAGCCCCATCCGCCCCTCCGTCGGAACAATAAGCCAGATCCGCCCCTTCTCCAGAACGATAAGCCCCATCCGCCCCTCCGTCGGAACGATAAGCCTGATCCACCCCTCCGGCATAAGGATAAGTCTCATCCGCCCCTACCCCTCAACAATAAGCCCTACATGCCCATCAGAAATGTTGAACTCTTAATGTGACGGTGTATTGTTTCTTTTCTGCTGAAGAAGGGTTACCCGGTATTATTATTTCACTTTTCAGAAAAATTTCACTTGCAGATAGAAATTCTAGGCAGCAGGTTGCGGCTTCCATGCTCGTTGCTTAAGTCTGCTGCCCCCTCAGTCTGCTGCTCTAGAGACTAAGTCTGGAAGCTCTGGGTTTGTTACTAAGAAGTGCGTGCGCCAGCGTTTGCGCCAGAAAGCAGCTGGAAACTGAAAGCAACTGATTAGGAATGAAGAATGAGCAACAATGGGAGACCCCTCCAAGTTCTAGCTCCCCCCCACTAGTGTAGAACTTGTTACTCAGCTAACCAGCCAATCGGAAAATAGTCCTAGCCTATTTTCTGAGGCGAAATGGCTGATATATCCGCGCAAGGGTCAACATAAGCCTGAGATATCCGCGAGTTAAATATTAACCACGCCATATCCAAAAAGTTAAAAAAAATAACCACGCCGTGCCCATTGCATGGCCATGCCCGATCGGCGGTCGAGCGAAGCGAGGGGGGTAATGTGTCACCCCCGTCGCTTCGCTCTCCCCCAACCCTCCCTCCCCCCTCGCGAGAATCGCGATCGAGCGAAATCGCCCTTTTCAAATATTGTTTTTCGGAGGACCAAACCCGTTTTTTATCCATTCAAACCGCTTCAAACCCTACCCCAAATTACACTCGGGGCTTAGGGTTTTATTTTTGCGCGGGCTCCTGCTAGGCCCCGCGGTAGCGTGGCCCAGCAGGTTCCCTTTCAACGCATGGGGTGTTTCGGACCCCCCACTCAAAAATATCGCAAACCTTTTCGAGAAAAGTCGCAAACCCCTCAAAAGAGGGGTTTGTGATTTTTCTCTCATGTTGACGACGTCAGCATGTTGTCGCTGGATGGCATGCGGCGTCAACATAGCGTGTACATTCGGATATAGCTGATTTTTTTGCGTGCTCACTGGATATAGCGTTAATAAAGAAGCGAAAAGTTCCGAAATTGGATATGGCGTGGTTAATGTGTGAAACGTGGATATGGCGGTAGATATCGAGAATTCTGTGGGTATATGGTCACTCCCCCGTATTTTCTGGCAGGCAGGGTTTTCTCGGTGAGCCCTGCCAGACGCCCGACAACCCAAAACCCGGGTGTCATCCGTTTTGCCTGAAAAATGGACCATACCATAATACGGACGCTACGAACGGAGTCGTGCGGTCAGAATCAGCTAGAAAAATAGCACCAAGGAGTTACGGCTGCCCGAACCTAGGTAGTGCCTACGACAGTCAGTGATGCCAAACAGGGCCACACAACAGGAGACATGGACCCTAGGCATCGCATGATGCTGCAGACGCAATTCCACAACCAGAAACAACGCTGAGTGCACCTGCAGTGGCAGTGACCGTCGGCGGCCTGACCGCCGAGGAGGCCTCTCGATGGAGCTGAGCGCGTCGTCGAAGGGAGGAGGATCCAGCGAACTGTGAGTGGGACTCAATGTCCGTCGGCTCCACCGAGCGACACTCCAGCAACGTCGAGTCTCGCCGTTAGTCATCTGCACGCCGATGTACACAAACTGGGAGGAAACAACAGAGTACAATGAGAGATGCACGAAAACCAACACTCCCCCATGACTCATAGGCGTAGTGCACATGTGCGGGCAGAGACACAGTCAACAACGAGACTCCCCTAGGCCACGCAGAAACGCAGGCAGGGACAAAGAGAGCCACTCACAGACGCACGCTGACCGAACTCACAGCCTTCTTGAACGAGTCGCGCTTCAGTGCCTTGGTCAAGAAGTCAGCCAACTGCTGCGCTGTCTCAACCCACACGATGCTGATGCTGCCGTCATGCAACAACGAAAGAACATAGTGATACTCAACGTTGATGTGTATTGTGCATGTGTGATGCACGCCGCCATTGTCGGCGATGGCCATGACACTCTCATTGTCTTAATGCAACGTGATGGATGCGATAGACTGACGCAATGCGGATAACAGATGACGCAACCACACACTCTCACACGCGCCGGAGCCAAGAGCAACATATTGAGCCTCAGCAGTGCTGCGTGCAATGCACCCCTGCTTGCCACTGCGCCAGGATACAGCTGTGCCGCCAATCAGAAAGATCCAGCCTGTGTGACTCTTACCGTCTGGACTGTCGGCCTAGACACTGTCGGTGTAGCCTACTACAACAACAGACGGCTGGTGGCGGAACATGAGACCTCGCCGAGGAGTCCAGACGACATAGCGCAGTATTCGGATCGCGGCCTTGAAGTGGAGGTGATGCGACTCCTGAGAAAACTGGGCAGGAGGTTGACGGCGAACGCGATGTCTGGGCGCGTCGTCGTCGCCAGGAACATCAGTGACCCGATGACTCGCAGGTACGTGGTCACGTCAACTGGCTCCCTCACAACAGATGGGTCAGGACTCTTCAGCTTCACCTGACCATCAGGTGACATGGGTAAAGATGCGCTCGACACGAGTGGCAGGTCCTCCGCAAAGCAGGTGGATAGAGTCTACACATTGGTAGCCTGGTGGATGTATACGACGCCCTGGGAGCGATCATGCTCGAGCTCCATGCCCAGGAAGACTCGGGTAGATCGGAGATCCTTCATCTGGTTGGCGGCATGCAGCAAATCCTTGACACGCTGGATGGCAGCCGTGTCTGGCGACACGATGAGGAGATCGTCGACGTAAACGAGAACAGTAGCGAAAGTCTGGCCTCACGGACTGACAAACAGTGCGGGGTCAGCAGTGTTGCGTTGGAGTCGCCGCGAAGGAGCGTGCTGCTGATCTCCTGGTTCGAGCACCGAGGCGATTGCTTCAGGCCATAGAGGGCCTTCCGCAACCGCCAGACTCTCCCAGTGCCGTCGTCGAAGCCTGGGGGCTGCACCATGTAGAGCTCCTCACCCTCCAGTGAGCCATGGAGAAAAGCGTTGCTCACGTCTGATGCAGCTCCCACCCATGCTGGGCAACCAGGCTGAAGAGCGCCCGGCTAGTGGAGAACTAGCCAACTGGGACAAAGATCTGGTCGTAATTGACTCGAGGGATCTGAGCAAACCCCTTGGCTGTGAGGCGGGCCTTGTACTTGTCCAAGGACCCGTCGGGTTTCCACTTGCGCCGAGAGACCCACTTGGCGCCGATGGCCTTCTGACTTGGAGGAAGGTCGACGAGGTCGTACAAGTGGTGCTGTCAGATGGCAGCGAGCTCATCGGCACAGGCAGTGTCCCAGTGTGCAGCCCCAGGAGAGGCTTGTGCCTCGCGTAGGGTGGCGGGATCCTCCGGACGTGCTATGGAGCGAACTGAGAGATTGTGTGCATCTCGAGCTCCAGGTGGGATGCGTGCAAGTGCAGTCACGACAGCATGCCGATGCTCGTGATGACGCATGATGTAGCCCAGTGCGGAGCCCGGGTGAAGGTCTGCAATGATGGCCGAGGTGGTCAGGCCGAGGGCCTTGGTGCCAAGATCCCCACGACCATGGGAGTGGAGGAGACACGTGGAGCCACAGGGGGCCGAGGTGCCACGGAGCGCGGTGCCACGGTCTGCGCGCTCACCGACGGCCTGGGTCAGAAGCTGCCGCCTGGTATGTGTGTAGCGTGACAGGGCAGGAGATGGTACTGAGTCTTACGGGCCAATGGAGGCGGACGGGGCTGCTGGCCCGGAGGGGCCAATGGATGCAGCCGGGGCTGTTGGCTCGGAGGGGTCAGCGGATGCGACTGGGGCTGCCGGCCCGGAGAGGCCAGTGGACGCTACTGGGGCTATTGGCTTGGAGGGGCCAGTGGATGCGACTGGGGCTGCCGGCCCGGAGAGGCAAGTGGATGCTACTGGGGCTGCTGGCCCGGAGGGGCAAGTGGACGCGACTGGGGCTGCCGGCCCGGAGGGGCCAGTGGACGCGACTGGGGCTGCCGGCCCAGGGGCCATTGGACGCGACTAGGGCTGCTGGCCCAGAGGGGCCGGTGGACGCAACTGGGGCTGCCGGCCCGGAGAGGCCAGTGGACGCGACTGGGGCTGAAGGCCCGGAGGGGCCAGTGGACGCGGCTGGGGCTGCCAGACCGGAGGGGCCAGTGGACGCGACTGGGGCTGCCGGTCTGGAGGGGCCCGTGGATGCGACTGGGGCTGCCGGCCCAGAGGAGCCGGTGGACGCGACTGGGGCTGCCGGCCTGGAGGGGCCAGTGGACGCAACTGGGGCTGCTGGCCCAACGGCCAGGGGACGCGGCTGGGGCTGCCGGCCCGGAGGGGCTGAGGGATGTGTCACCTGGAAGCGGCAGGACAGAGGATGGAATCACCACTCTCCCACACGACGGGATAGACACGGACGAGCCGGAGCGAATGAGGTCGTGGGGAAACAGGTCCTCGAAGACGAGGGCATCGCGGGATTCGACGATACAGTGCCGGGATGGATCCCAGAAGCGCCAGGCCTTGGACTGACGAGAGATACCGTGGAAGGTGCAGCGATGTCCGCGGGGGGCGGGCTTGTCGCCCTACTACGGGACAGGCAGCCACACAATGGCCACGTAGCCCCAGACGCGAGCCGGGCGGAGGTGAGCGCGCTGACCGCACCAATGCTGGTATGGTGTGGACTGGCGGGGAAGGGGACCGTGGGGAATCTGGTTCCAGACCCATGTCATGTAGGCCATGGCTTCAAAATAGAAGCCAACGGAGAGACCAGACTCGACCCGCATGGTGGGGACGGCGTCGACCATGGTGCGGTTCCACCGTTCGGAGACACCGTTTTGGGCGGGCGTGTAGGGCATCGACGTCTCATGGTGGATACCGCAGGAGGCGAGAAAGGTCGTGGTCTCACCCATGTACTCACCACCGAGATTCGAGCGAAAACGACAAAGAGAGCGACCACACTCGCGCTCCGCAAGGACAAGCCTTTCCTGGATGGCTCAGGCGACATCGCTCTTCTGCCGAAGGCAGAAGACCTTGCGGCAGCGAGAATAGTCGCCAGTGAGGGTGAGGACATAGCGGCCATGCTCTCCGAAGGACTCGGTGGGAAGAGGGCCAATGACGTCAGAATGAACCAGGTCGAGAGGGGCGGATGCACGGGAGGAAGACAAAGGGTATGTGGACCGGTGCATCTTGCCCTGAGCGCAATCAATACACTCAATGTGGCACGGGAGAGGGAAAGTCTCCGGGTCAAGGCCCTTGGCCGGCTGGGTGCAGAGCATGCTATCTATGGCAGCAGAGTGGACGTGGCAAAGGCGGCAGTGTAAGAGGCGGGTGTGCTGAGGAGAGAGCGTGCTCGTGACAAACACATGGCCTATGGTGGCCGACGAGGAGGAGAATGAAGGAGAGGAGGACTGACGAGGGACATGCCAGAGGTTGCCACGGGCGGTGGCGTGTAGTAGGACAAGACCAGACGGATGCAACAACACAGTGCCAACACCACGCGAGTGCCAACACCACGCGGGTGCACAACGTCCATGCTCATGCGGTCAAGGGCAGTGACGGACAGGAGGCTGTGCTCGAGACCTGGGACGAAGAGGACATCGGTCAGAAAGACATCACTGGCAGGACCACGGAATCGAACGACATCGACACCGCGGACAGGCAACACCTGTTCGGAGCCCTTCCGGAAACCGGAGACATCGCCAACAGGACCGAGCATGCTAAGGGCCTCTCGGGTTGCCGTCATGTGATGCGTGGCGCCGGATTCGATGATCCAGGTCTCAACAGGGTCCTGGACCGGGGTCGCCAGATTGCTGACGGTCACATGGCAGCAAGTAAGAGACGCGGACACGGTGGAAGGGGCCGCAAACCGGGATTGCCAATCATCAAGCCATGCAACGTCGTCATGGAGGGGGGTAGACGGGACCATAGGAGATGACCAGACATAAGAGGAAATGGGACACGACCGTAGCTCAATCTCAGTCATGCAGGGCTGGGCAGGAGAGTAGGAAGTGATGCAACTCGCACTTCCCTGGGGGGGCGGGACAGGCTGAGCTGGAGCACGATGAACTACTCCTGTTGACGCTCACGGGAGGACGGCCCGGGAGTGTAGACCGAGTGCGGAGTGACGACACCGGAGTCCGGGTAGGAGGAGGACTGTCCTGGTGAAGGAATCGGAGGCGTCGACGGCTGCGGATGGTATTGCTGCACTACGGGTGGCTGTTGGACTGGCGGAGCTGTCAGAGTGGCAGAGTTGCTAGACGAGGCGGAGGCATCAGGGTCGGCGGCAGCTACGGCGGCAGAGGCGAGACGGCGCTCTCGTTGGCGACGCATGCTGGCGATGACGCGCGCCTCGTATGTCGGGAGAGGGCATGTGTACCAGCCGTGCCCGGGCTGGCCACAGTTGTGGCAGACCGAGCCACCACCGTTGGACCCGGTCGACGGTTGCTGCTGCTGCTGTGGCGGACCCTTGCCTTTCTTGTTCCGGCGCTTCTTCTTTCCCGAAGACGATGAGGTAGCTACGGCGGGGGAAGCGACGACCATGGAGGCGACGTCAGGGGAGGCGAGAGCCTCCGTGCGCTGGAGTCGGGACTCCAAACGAGCTTTCTCAATCCAGAGGAAGAGCTCGTATGCCCAAGGCATGATGGTGCCCTGGGCCGCCATGGTGGAGAGGACATCCTGGGAGTAATGCACGAAGACGTCCGCGTACACGTCGGTGGCGCCACGCTTGATGGTGAGGAGCGTGGCCAGAGGGGGTGGGGCAGAGGTGCCGAGACGACGAAGGATGTCCTCCGCCCGCTACCAATAGGCGGTGACCGTCTCGGTCTCCCCCATGTGCAGGGAGTTGAACTCCCGTAGCAGACGGCTGGTCTCAGCCTCGCTGAACAAGCGATGGGGACGAGTGAGGACGTGCCACGCGGCTGTAGGGTTTGGGGTGGCGCCGGCGGTGAAGTCACCGAGGAAAGGCTCTAGGGCCAGGCGAGAAGCCGGAGGGGCGACAGGGACGAGGGCACGTGCGGCGCGACTAGCGTCATACAACTGATCGGCGTGGGTGGGGTCATATAGGAGGGTGTAGTATGCCCACAGGTCCTCCCCCTGCGCCCAGATTTGGAAGCTGAGCTCCCAGCTTCGGAACTGCTCGCCGGCCTGAAGCGGGGGAGGCAGCGTCTCAAAGTCCTTCTGCCTGCGGCCGGCACCCAGAGTGGGGCGAAGGACAGAAGTCACCGTCTGCCACTAGCGCTCAATCTGTTGCTGCGCTAGGTAATGCGTGGTGGCGGACACAGTGGGGCTGGCGTGCCATGGAGGAATATATGGTGGCAGCGTACTGGTGGCAGCGTGGGAGGCCAATGACTGCAGCGCTGCAGCTGCTGCGTCAAGGCAGCGAGCTGTTGCTGAGGAGCAGCCAGGGGGTCATGGTTACCGCCAACGACGCCAGAGCGTTGCTGTTGCTGTTGCCGCTGCTGCTGCTGTTGCTGCAGCAGCTGCAGCTGTTGCTGCAGCAGCTGCAGCTGTTGCAAGAAAGGGGGGCTGGGAGTCCCCCCAACAGAGGAGGACCCCTCCTCAGAGGGTCTGTTAGTCATAGTGGCTTATGGTGCCTCTCTTCCCCGTTTTTTTGTTTTTTTGTCTCTTTTGTGCGCTGCTGATGTGAGTAGTGATGTCAGCCGAGGATGGCTGATGTCAGCAGAGGCTACTACAGTGTGTGTAGGGCTAGTGCTTTGTTGTTTTGTGTGTGTTGTTGATGACGTCAGTAGTGACATCAACGGACGGCCGCTGACGTCAGCAGCAGTTGATGTAGCCGCTACTATGCAGCTGCAGCCGCTGTTACTACTACTGCTGCAGGGCCTGCTGTTGCTGCCGCTACTGCCGCTACTGCTGTTGCTGTTGCTGTTGTTGCTGTTGCTGCTGCTGCTGCTGCGACTGTTGGCGGGGTGGAGATCTTGTTTGTTTTTTCTTTCTTCTTGGTCGTCGCTGGAGCTCGCTGCTCGCAGTGAGCGACGAGCCACAAGCAACGAGCTTGCTGCTCGCTGCTCCCTACTCGCTGTTCACTGCGAGCAGCGAGCTCACTAACAACAGCTCGCTGCTCGCAGCGAGCAGCGGGCTGCAGGCAGCTGCGGCTGCTGCTACTGCTGGCTGCCGCTGCAGCCGCTGCTGCTGCTGCTGCTACTGCTGTTGCTGCGAGCTGCTGGGACCT
>SZWC01000704.1:178025-188443 GCA_023375785.1 Penium margaritaceum | reverse complement strand
CTCGCTGTTCACTGCGAGCAGCGAGCTCACTAACAACAGCTCGCTGCTCGCAGCGAGCAGCGGGCTGCAGGCAGCTGCGGCTGCTGCTACTGCTGGCTGCCGCTGCAGCCGCTGCTGCTGCTGCTGCTACTGCTGTTGCTGCGAGCTGCTGGGACCTGCTATTGCTGCCGGCTACTGCTCGCTGCTGCTACTGCTGCGGGCTGCTGCTGCTGCGAGCTGCTATTGCTGCCAGCTATTGTTGTGTGCAGCTGCTACTAGCTGCTGCTGCCATTGCTAACTACCACTGCAAGCTGCTGCTGTTGCTGTCAGTCACACCTAGATGACGTTGCCGCGTGTGTCGTCGCCAGCAAGTGCCTGACGTGGCCTTCCGCTCACCTCTTCGCGTCAAGCGTGGGGGTCAGTGCTGCCGAAAAAAGTCCGGCAGCATTTCCTCTGGCCCAGTGGCCGTGGGAAAAATTCTGCCGCCGCCACGAGGCGGGTCAATGCTGCGGGAAAAATTCTGGCAGCATTTCCCGTGCACTGGCGCGTATGGAGGTCCGCCGACATTGTCTGGCACTTGTACGTCAGTCTTCTGTTACTTCTGCTACGCTCTGGCTCTGATACCAAGACAGAAATGATAGGCAACAGGTTGGGATAGTAGCGTTGTTGATGCAGCATGCCGGCTTCCACGCTCGTTGCTTAAGTCTGCTGCCCCCTCAGTCTGCTGCTCTAGAGACTTAGTCTGGAATCTCTGGGTTTGTTACTGAGAAGTGTGCGCACCATTGTTTGCGTCGGAAAGCAGCTGGAAACTGAAAGTATCTCATTAGGAATGAAGAATGAGCAACAATGGGAGACCCCTCCAAGTTCTAGCTCCCCCCCACTAGTGGAGAACTTGTTACTCAGCTAACCAGCCAATCAGAAAATAGTCCTAGACCTATTTTATGGCAGGCAGGGTTTTCTCGGTGAGCCCTGCCAGACGCCCGACAGCCCAAAACCCGGGCGTCATCCGTTTTGCCTGGAAACTGGACCTTACCATAATACCGACGCTGCGAACGCAGTCGTGCGGTCAGAATTAGCTAGAAAAACAGCAGCAAGGAGATACGGCTGCCCGAACCCAGGTAGTGCCTACGACAGTCAGTGATGCCAAATAGGGCCACACAGCACGAGACATGGACCCTAGGCATAGCATGATGCTACAGACGCAATGCCACAACCAGAAACAGCGCTGAGTGCATCTGCAGTGGCAGTGACCGCCGGCGGCCCGACCGCCGAGGAGGCCTGTCGATGGAGCTGAGCGCGTCGTCGGAGGGAGGAGGCTCTAGCGAACTGTGAGTGGGTCTCAGTGTGCGTAGGCTCCACCAAGCGACACTCCAGTAGCGCGATGTCTCGGCGTCAGTCATCTGCACGCCGATGTACACAAGCCGGGAGGACAAAACAGAGTACAATGAGAGATGCACATAAACCAACAGATTTCGTACAAGCACGCATCATGCATGTACGCAAGTCTCACGTTTCCGTTTGACAGCGAGAATTACAATACTTCGGTACTTAATATTGTTCGGTTCAACGTACTTGTTGTGCTATGTAACTGGGGTTATGTTTTCATTCCAAACATATTTCATGAACATCAGGTTTCCTTCATTCCACAGACGGAATGCCTGCATGGCCGTCTAAACAACGTCTGCATTATCTTCGTCACACCGAAACACCCCCTGCGCAAACCTCGGCCATGAGCTGGCAGGGTTCATGCACTGGCATCCATATGTGTTGTCGAGCCAAACAGCTGCCTGGCCAGCTCAGCAAGTGGTCAGCTGGCCAATTAGTGTCCGCCGATGAACGTGACGACAGTTTTCCATGGTGCAAGTTCCGCGGCACCCCATGAAGAGATGCTGTTGACATGTCGTTGTCACATCGTTGCAACCGCCGGTCGCCATGGGCATGCTGGAGGGTACCAGAAAGCATGGTGTAATATTCGTTGCCGCCGGACGACACAGACATGCACTACAGTAGCAGACTATGTGCTCAAAGGAACGTATCAGCGGACAGTGCCCTCATCCTACGTGTCAACCTATCCTTGGATGGTCCGGCTGGAGGACGCGACGTTCCGGCAGGGTGCCTCTGAGTTTGATCCAGTCTCATTCAGTCTCGCACGTTCGTCGTTGACGCCGTCACCGCTCCCCCCAACCATGTTGCTTATGCAGCTGGCTCCCTCGTGACTCCGGGATGGTGGACGACCAAGTCGTAGGGCACACCGGTAAGCCTGATGAGGATGGTAGGTGGGATAAATAGCTAGGTATTTTGTGGTCTATATATCCTCTGTTTCGGATGGCTTCCCAAGACCATGTGTGGCATGTTGCCGCGCAACCAAGTCCAGACGAGAACGCTCCTCGCCTTGCTCAGGGTCCTGCACCACGGTGGTACCCCGATAACCCTCCTCCGTAGGACCCATCAGGCACGTTTGACGATGTCATGGTTTGGTTGACTCGGAATTGGGCAGATGACAGGTGGGCCCGGCAGTGGGACGAGGCTGACGCCCACCCACAAAACCAACTCCCTGATGAACCACCCCGTGCTCCCAGGTCCCCCGATGTCCGTGAAGCCGAACCGGTTAGGTTTAGCATGGGCCGCCGTCGCGTCCTGTCCGTCCCACATGGCCACCTCGGTAATTCTTTGTGTCCATGGTGTTCCTTGTGTGCGCTTTGCTTGCGAACAAGACAACCGTGTGGTTGCAACAACAGTTTTGTAAACCCGCTATTGTGAAAAGTCTCCTCTGTCATGTTATGCTATTCTTTCATGGACAGACTCTGACGACGAACCATGTCACAGCCCAAAGAAGCTGAAGCAGATGCTGATGGAGCTGAAAGAGGGCATGTTTTTCGACAATATGGATGTCGCTTGGGTGTTTGTGGAGGATTATGCGGCTAACGACCGATTCGTTTCCAAGTGGGTGCCGAGTGAGCCTGCAAGATTCCACGTTATGTGTGCCTAGGCAAAGAAGAAGGGGTGTACCTGGCTCCTCCGGGCCCGTGTTACGAGCAAGTTTGGACAAGTGGCCGTGTCCCACTACGTCGAGGGACGCAAGTGTGTCCCTAGCATTGGCCGCGGCAATCCGGCGAGGCAGAAGGGATGGGTGGCCCGCAAAATCACGGAGGCCTTGCAACGTGACCCGACAGCATCAACTGCCACCCTACGGCAGGTTCTCCATGAACAGACCGGCGTGAACGTGGAAAACAACACGCTCTACCGCGCCGAGACACGTGCCCAAGAAAACTTGATGGGCAAGAAGACCGACACATGGAGTCTCTTTCCGTCCTACATCGACGAGGTGTGTACCTATGTTTGGTTATAAACCGTTGCAGTCTCATTCTAAAGTTTCTTTTATGTCTATTCACATTTGTATATCTACATGTTGCGTGCAGTTGAAACACGTGGACCCAGGTACACACGCTTTGGCGCACAAAGACAAGAATGGTGCCTTCTTGTGGGCTTTCGTCGCTCCAGGTGCCGCCAGGATCGGCTTTCAGCACAGTCGGCAGATTTTTACCATGAATGCAACATTTCTCAAAAACAGGCACAAGCAAGTTCTGTTGCTTGCCCAGTTTTTTTATGCCGACGACCTTGTAGTGCCCATGGCGTGGGCACTGGCACCGACGGAGGATGAGAAGGGGTGGAAGTTTTTTTGCGCTAGGTAGCATTCAATAATCCCACTGCTACACAGTCCGGCATTTGCATCATCATGGACAAAGACAAGGGGTTGGAGAAAGTGCTACAGAAGTTCCTGACTGGTGTTACACACTGCTCTTGCGCATGGTACTTACGTGGGATCATGCGCTCGTCCTACGTGAAAAAATCCGTACACTGGGCTTGGAAGTGTGTGCATGCGCTCAATGTCGAGTAATGGGAGAAGGCAACCACCCACCTGTGTCAAGTGAGTGCCTCTACATATGCATACATCTTTGGGAGGCAAGGGGAGGAAGGGAGTGTGGTGGGAAGGGTGTCTCTGGAGAAGTGGACACGCCTCCACTGCCCTTTGGGCAGAGGAGGCCACACCACTTTCAACGCATTGGAGAGCTGGAACGCGCGCATCACAGCACACCACAAGCTTTATCCGTACTACTATTTTGTCAGCATCTACCCCTTTGTGCAGCGCATGTTCTGTGCTCGGCGTGCCCAGGCAGAAGGTGTGAAGACCGCGTTGGCCCCTGCCCAGGGCGAACGACTCCTCCACTGTCTCGCAGTGGCACGTGAATACACCATGACGGAGGAGGGCCCCAATACAACGGTGGAGGGCCCAATGAAAAATCCGCGACAAGTTGATTTGCTCAAGAAGTCTTGCAGCTGTGGTAGGTGGAAGGATTTTGGACTGCCTTGTCAATATCCGTGCGCGTTTTTGCTCACCAAGCGCATCAATGCAGAGAACCTGACTGACCCTGGATTCACCCGCATTGCGTTCCGTCGGGCATATAACAACCCCATCCCCTCACTAGTGGAGAACATACGACCAGTCGAACCCCAATGGCTGCAACCGGGACCTAGACGTGGGAAGGGCCACCCACGCAGTGCATGGAAAGACTGTGAGACATTGCGCAAGAAGAACTTCATTTGTCCACGGTGTGGGCAAAAGGGGCATACCAAGACACGGTGTAAAAACCCGCCTGCTCCAAGTCCTGCACAGGCTGCAGCAAGGGGATATGATGGAGGTCTGGAGGCGGCTGCAGCACAGGCTGCAGCAGCCTTAGAGGCACGTGCAAAGGCCTCCATGATTGTGGATGCTCCACTTGCCGAGTACGTAGGTGGTGACGTGGAGTACGATCCCGAGGCTCCGCCTCGGGATGACCCAGATGATGAGGATGATGGTGTTGAAAGTGACGACTCTGGTGCATACTCCCCTCTTGTTGGTGATAATGGTGAGACGGTGATGCAGGATGAGCACACCCATCAGTCGGATGAGGAATAGAGGGAGTGGCAGGAGACGTACGAGGAAGAGCCAGAGGAGGTAGAGCGAGGTGAGTCTATGTTTGGTATGTGTTCATGCATTTTGTTCGAGTACTTTCGTGCAGCATACCTCCTATGCTTTGCATCACTAACCGTTGTTTTTGTTCATGTGCAGGATGAACTATGCTGGACACTGGAGCTTAAACAGACCATTCAGACAGGCGGCTTACAGTTTAAGAGGAAGAGGGGGGTTTCGGGTTAGGCAGAAGGTTAGGGTTAGGCTGAGCCAAAGTTGTTCCTTGCATGTGGGGAGGCGGGCAGTGGTGTGCATGTTTCAAGAAGCAGACATGGCGGCCAACATTCAGACATCGAGTCAGAGTTGTTCTACGATGCTGAACACCGTCAGCCGTGGGTGTAGTTGTGTCCTTTGTGTGTCATTGTTCACTTTCTCCGAGGATTGAGGCGTGAACTATTCGAGGAGATCACGTATCCCACATCCACTGTGTGTAGTGTTTAGTCATTCATGTTTGCATATTGGAGTTTTCCCAAGCCTGTTTCCGTTTGCAAATTATATTCTGTGACTTGCCATGATGTTTAACAAGTGCTGCTACAGAAAGGTTCATTATAGTAACTAATGTTGAAGAACATGGCATCTGTAACAGACGTGGTCTGTTTTACGACTAACTGTGGAACCAAAACGTAGGCCCTCAGAATAGTCAGTCCAAGGAGGCCGAGTGACTGGTCGCATCAGCCATTTTGGCTGAGACGCAATTGGAAATTATTTTTAGGGCATGCAGGCCCATGCAAAACGAACATGAGCTCTGTGTGTGAGTGCGATGCAAGACGGCAATAATTTGGCTAAGTCTGGAACGCTGAATATACAGAACAAGGAGAGGTTACAAATGAGCCCCTAGCGGGCTTATATAGGGGCGCCGACAGCTAACCGCACCGGGCCCCGTCACCCCTGTTGAACCCAAATCAGTCAACAGGGAGAACACACTGCATACACCATGAGAGCAACAAAGGTGGTCTCCTCGAGGCACCGGAACAGCTCTCCGAGTGCCCGGGTCTCGACCACCGAGAAAATATGAGCGGTGCCAAAAAATCTCGGAATCAACGTCCAGACATCACAGACGGCTTTCCGAACATCGGAAGCCCCACAACAGCCATCGAGTCTCCTCGTCGCACCGGTACAGTCAACCGGGTGCGCGGGTCTCAATCCACCGAAAAAACTCTCCTACCTCCTGACAAGCCCACATGGCTACCGGAACGCATCGACTGCGTCTCGCTGGCGCTGTCGTAGGTGCTTGAGAAGTCTCGGTGCAGTCCGGAGGCCCGTCGTGTCGTCACGCCCTCCTCTGCCATATACCCCGAATGTGGGAATATCGGTAAACTAGCAGTGTCGGTCGTGACGGGTGGAAGCCACACAAACCAACACTCCCCCTGGCTGACATAGCCGTCCACGGCAGAACGAATGAACGAAGGCATGGAACAACAATGTATGGCAAGCCATAACATGCATGAGTCAACTCACACAGACATACACACACACACACACACATACACACACACACACACACACACACTCATCTGGTATCCATCTAGGGTCTCCCTGGACACTGGCACAGCCCACCAAGTGTCTGGGTCTCGTCCATGAGAGGAGTGATGCACACGCACACAAACCAGTGTAATGCACATACACATGTCATACACATGTCAGAGGACAAGATGGTCTCCTCGTGACACTGGCGGTACCAGGGCCCGGGTCTGGACCACTACGAGCAATCCAACACAATAGTATCATCATCCAAACATAGGATCAAGGGAGGATCTCCTCGTAACACGGGTGCAACGCACCACGTGTCCGGGTCTCGACCAATAGCTCGCATGCACATGCCACACACAGTATAGCCACACANCTCCTGCCTCCGCACTGCCGCGATGCATCTGTGTACGCCGGAGGAACGGGAATGGGCGAGCAGCACACGTGCGTGGATGAAGTGGCGGAGCTGGCCTCCGATACGGGATAGCACACCCTGAGACACAAGGGTGTACTGCCAGAAGAGGAGAGTTGGAGCGACGAACCGGATCACCACTCGTGGATGAAGATGACGATGGGACAGGTGATTCGGGTGGATGAAGGTGTGTGACGGCAGCAGAGGAAGAAGGAGGAGCGATGATGGGGTCGACAGGAGCCAGGATGGCGGAAGCCGAAGGCACGCTCACCTCTCCTATGATGGTGTCTCCAACGGACGTCATACTCGGAGCTCGTACAAGATCCTCCCCGGCTATAGGTGTGCCAGATGCTACTGGCGGAAGGCTCCTGCCGGTAGCTGTGATGCTGCCCTCCTCTGAGAATCGCTCACGCGCTACCATCATCTCCCGTTGTAGCACGACGACACAGTCCTGCAGATCAGCATAATCTGTCTCGGACATGTCGAGGTGGCCCATGTCGACCTGGTGTAGAATAAACTCTTCCTCACTGGATGCTGCACATGCAGACTGCACAACTCATGAGTACAGAGCCACCTGCATCTCTGCTGCTGAAGACGATGGAACTGGTGCTGCTGCATCCTCCTGGGGGTCAACCAAGCTCGCAATGTGCTGAGACACTAGAACATCGGATGCAGCTGCAGGTGTCGCATCCACATCACAGCTCGTGTCTGTGATGCGAGGAATGAGCGGTCGCACGCCGAGAGAGAAGGAGAAGGAGGAGTCGTCAGAGTCCGTAGAGCACGTGGAAACGTCGTCCGTGCAGGTACTGCCACTCTCGGCGTCGATGTGATCGGTAGGGTCACCAACAAGTGAAACCGAGGGGGCAGAACTCAGCTCCTGTTGGCGAGGTGACTCCATCTGCATGTAGGGATCTGCACCACTGTCCTCAACTACCGCCATAGTGGACACAGGTGTGCAGGGCTCCGACTCGACAATGTCCGTCAAGGCGACCAACAAGCGCAGCTGGCGCTCACGCACTGTCTCGCCGGGAAGGATGGTCACTGCCACCTGCTCAATAATGGAATGTAGACCACCATCTGACTCCGTCCTGTGTGTCGGTGCTCCGTCCTGTGCACGGGACGTAGACTCAGGGAACATGGGTGACTCCTGATGCTGAAGCTGGTGCTCAGGTAGCGCAGATGATACGGTAAAACCTGCTGAGTCTACTGCAGCATGTGTCCCAATGACACCTCTCAGAACTGCTGCTCTCAAGAATGCCTCAACCTCCAGAAGACCAACCGGCCGACTCTGCTCATGCACTGCGACTGCTGTCGTACTGGTGTGAATCTCGTGCGCCAACCCCCTTGGAGATCCGTGTGGGGTATCCCGGTCCGCACGGGACTCCTGTGCCACCGCCAGGCCGCTACCGGTCGGAGTCGCAAGTGGCACCGCCAAGGCACGCGGGACCTGCAGTCCTCCTGATGCAACCCGCTGCTGCAGAATGTCCGACTACTGCCCCAGCGTAGGTGTCGACCTCAGTGACATGCACGTCCCAAGCACCCCAACATCCGCCGGACTAGTGTGACTATGCTGCACACTCTCCCCCAAAAGCATGGTAGATGCATCTCGATCCGTACGAAACTCCTGTGCCACCCCTGTGCCTCTATTGGTCGGAGCCGCGAGTGGCACCGTCCAAGGACGCCGTGCCTGCGCTCCTCCTGATGTCGCCTGCTGCTGTGGAAGATCTGGATCCAACCTGGACGACGAGAGAAAACTCTCCTACCTCCTGACAAGCCCACATGGCTGCCGGAACGCATCGACTGCGTCTCGCCGGCGCTGTCGTAGGTGCTGGAGAAGTCTCGGTGCTGTCCGGAGGCCCGTCGTGTCGTCACGCCCTCCTCTTCCATATACCCCGAATGTGGGTATATCGGTAAACTAGCAGTGTCGGTCGTGCGCTGGACGATGGATAGGTACCGAGGGCACCTACTCCCGGTGGTAAACACCAAGCCACAGGAGAGAATGAGGCCAGTAGGAACTGTCACTCCTGGAGGTCACGGCGTCCGGGTCAGCAAACGTGACCAGACGGGAAGAGCACTACCACAGCCCGCCCGGAGACTACAGTCTGACTAACTGCGGCCACTAATGCTGCTGCCACGAATGGAGCGAAGACTGCTCCAAGACGAGAAGGGCTGGCGGCTGCAGGTGCGGCTGCTGCTCCAGGCGGTAGACGACCCAGCCCTCGGAGATGGTAAGACTTGAATCCGCTGCCGATCCTACGGGGTGAAGTGCGCGCACCAATCTACGGGCCCCAGGAAGACGCCGGTCCACGACGCGTCTCGAAGCGGAGATCGCTGCTGACGACAGTCCGCTGTCGGCTTTGAAGGCGAAAGTGCAAGCTCTCGCGCAGCCGCCGCACTAAGTAGTCGTGGACATGCCACTGCCTGATGCTGCTATTGTAGCTATGAAAGCTGCTGCTACTGCGGCGGTGGTAGTTGGAAGATTATCCCTTTTTTTCCTTTTTTTTTCTTGCCCACGGCCACCCCCTTCTTTTTTTTTTCTTTTTTTCCCTCACCGTCCACCCCTTTTTTTTCCTTTACCCTCAGCCAGCCCCCCTTTTTTTTGTTGCCCTCAACCGCCACCTTTTTACCGTCTATCTCGCTCTCTCCCAACCCCCACCCTTTTTTTTCCAGGCTTCTCGTCGTTATTTTTTTTCCTTCCCTTTTTTTTCCTTTTTTTTTCACCCCGGGTTTGCCTGTCACCCGGTTCTGGATTGCCCCCCAGAATGGGGGCAGGTTAGGATGGAGGGGGGATTAAAAAAAACAGGGGGCGATTTCAGGTCGCCACCCCCCCCTCGCTCCTTGCTCGCTCACCACAAAAAAGGGGAGCGAGCAAGCGAGCGAGTGAGCGAGTGAGTGGGGAGAGGAGAGGGGGGGGGTCCGCCCCTCCCTCCGTCCGTCGGCCGATGGGGCCGACGGAGCCGACGGCCCCCTCCGAGGGGCCCCTTGGAGGGGCTCGACGGGGCCCTCAGAGGGCCCCCTCGAGGAGGGGGGGAGGAGAGAGAGGGGCCGACGGGCCCCCTCCTCGGAGAGGCCCCCGGATGGGGTCGAGGGGGCCCCTCCGAGGGGGCGGGGGCCCTCACAGGAGGGCTGCGAGGCCCTCCTGCAGCAGCAGCTGCAGCGGCGGCTGCAGCTGCTGCGGTTGTTGTTGCTGCTGCTGCTTCCGCCGCTGCTGCTGCTATTGCTACTCTGCGCAGCAGCAGCTGCTGCTGCTGCTCGATGCTGCCGCCGCTACTGCTGCTGCTACTTCCGCCGCTGCTGCTGCTGCTAAACTGCGCAGCAGCTGCTGCTTGCTACTGCCGCGGCTGCCGCTTACTGCTGCCGCCGCTGCTACTTGCTGCTGCACGTTGCTGCTGCTGCCGCCGCCGTTGCAGTGGCGGCTGCTGCTGCTGCTATGTGCTGCTGCTATTGACGCCGCTGCTGCACCGGGTGATGCGCTGCTGCAGCTGCTCTTGCTGCTGTTGCTGCGCCGCAACTGGTGCTGCTGCTGCCGCCGCTGCTGCAGTCGCTGCT
>SZWC01000704.1:138054-148598 GCA_023375785.1 Penium margaritaceum | reverse complement strand
GGGGGGGGGGGGGGGGGGGGGGGGGGGGGGGGGCTTGTGGCTTTGCAAGAGGGCTGGCCAAATCTGGATGGGAAGAAGAATAGAAGCTCAATAAATCCAGAAGAAGCAACACAGGAAATAAACAACTCAAAAAAGTGGACCAACACCATCCTCGAATGCGCCGAGTGCTATGACGTTCTGCGCTAGCACAGGACCAGAGTGAATCCTAGGGTTTTAGGGTCAGGGAAAGCTGGACGCAAGATGAGCGAGCAAGGAGGGGGTTTGGGAGGGAATGGGAATTCATGGGATGAGGATGGGGTAAGAAGAGGGAGAAGGGACAGGGAGAGCGAGAGTGAGCGTTTGGTGGGAGGCTAATGGAGTGGGTGCGAGGGAAGGGGCAGAGGGGAAGAAACTGGGGTGGGGGGGGACGAGGAGGGGGACCCCCGTCAGGAGAGAGGGAAAGGGGGAATGGGGGGGAGAGGGGGGGGGACTCTTCCTACCCATCAGGCGTTTCCTTGTCCATAGGGTCCACACGGATGCCCTCCATCGCTTTCACCGTCCCTTGCCATCTTCGACATTCATCGGCATCGGCATTGGCATCGACATTGGCATAAGCACAGGCACTGGCATCGCCATGGGCATAAGGATGGGTATGAACAACAGCATCTACATCTGCATCGTCAACAGTCTGCTGCACCTCCACTGCAACAGTCTGCTGCACCTCCACTGCAACAGTCTGCTGCACCTCCACTGCACCACCGTCACTGCAACTTGTTCTGCCACCAGCACCACTGCCACTGCTGCTGCTGCTGCTGCCACTACCGCTTTCCCTGCCACTGTCGTGGGCCGACATGCTGCTTCTCATGCGTGGTGATGATGACGATGGCAATGGTGATGATGGTGATGGTGATGGTGATGGTGGTGTGGTGACGACGATCCATCTACAGTGACCTCTGACCGCGCCATCTCCTGCCGCTTCCACTTGCTCCTGCCACTTCCTGTTGCAGCTGCTGCTGCTGCTATGACTCCTAACTTTCCTCCTGCTGCCGTCTCTGCCGCTGTTTCTGCTCCGCCTTCTGCTGCTGCGGCTGCTGCTGCTGTTGCTGCTGCTGCTGCTCCTGCTACTGCTACTGCTACTGCTACTGCTACTGCGACTGCAGAAAGCAGACCGTTACTGCTGCTGCTTCTGCTGCTGCTGCTTATGCTTATGCTGCTGCTGCTGCTGCTGCTGCGGCTGTTCTCGGTGCCGCCGCCACCAGAGCCGCTCTCATCACGTTCAGTTGACACTGGTGACGCTCTCATCACGTTCAGTTGACACTGGTGACGCTCTCATCACGTTTCAGTTGACACTGGTGACGCTCTCATCACGTTTCAGTTGACACTGGTGACGCTCTCATCACGTTTCAGTTGACACTGGTGACGCTCTCATCACGTTCAGTTGACACTGGTGACGCTCTCATCACGTTCAGTTGACACTGGTGACGCTCTCATCACGTTCAGTTGACACTGGTGACGCTCTGATCACGTTTCAGTTGACACTGGTGACGCTCTTCCAACCACCTCTGTCTGCCTCTCTCCAGCTCCTGCTGCCGCTGCGGGGTGGATTTGAAACTTCACAAAGCGTTGGAGGAATTTCCCTCTCGACCTCTCTCTTACCGTAAGAGCCTCACTGCTCTGAAGTGCAGTGGGAAGAAAAGACTGCTAGCTGATCTGATCCTAACCGTGGCAGCGCGCGATGCGAGAGCGTTCAAGAAGGCTTCCTCCTACCGTCTACCTAAAAGCCCTACGCCTCCCCACGCATTGCGTTGCAGTGTGAGCCAACAGAAAAACACTAAAACCCCAACCATTCGTATTGTCACGAAGCCAGTCACACCGTGCGTCATACGTCGTATAGGTATGACTCATAGCTATACGGTGTGTTGACACCTCCGGCAGTGGTAGCGGGCTTTTCCTGTCGCTTGCGCTACCAGCCAAAACGGAAGCCTCCGCCCTGAATTTTCCTCCCTTTCGCGCGATTCAAGGGTCGCCGCGCCCTCCCGTGCCTTTCATTGGTCGCCAGCGGGATCGCCCGCAGACGAGACGACTTTCCGACACAATTTTTTTTTGCACTGTATGGTCTATGGTCTATGCATGTATCATACATGATGTATGTATGTGTATGTTTCCATTTCATGCAAGGACGTCCATGCACGATGAATGGAATGGAACACACATCCTTACCGCGACGGATGGGTCATGCGATGCAATTTCCGCAATCTTCACGATGGACATCGTTCGTGCGCATCACGACGCGACCGTCTGCCGTTGGCTTTCGAGTACCGTGAGACGCGAACACGTGGAAGGTATTTCGTGCTCGTTGCGTGGCCGTTGCGTTGCCCGTCTGTCGATTCAGCCGCTGAAGCGACAGGCGACCATTGGGCGGCGCAAGGGCCGCCGAGAGGGGGGCATTGCCGCACCTTGCGCCAGCACAAACTGCTCACGCTCCCTCTCCTTACGTCGCGTTGCCTCGGTGGCGGTGGTACCGCGGCGCGGTGCTGCCACTCTTGCTACTCTCCTCCTACTGCTACTGCTGCTGCTGTTGCTACTCCTGCTGCTGCTGCTGCTGCTACTGCTGCTGCTACTGCTACTGCTGCTGCTGCCGCTATTGGTCTCACTTGACGCTCGTGCAAACGAACGCCATGCTGTGCCTCCAACGGAGCATCCGCAGCGCCGCGCTAGTCTGGCATGCGGCTCGCGGCGCGGCATGCAATACGCCTTTGGAAACGTAGGCGCTGTTGGGTGGAGCTGAACCGGACTTTTGATAAAAGGTTTGTTTTTTGGGCCCCTGGTCGTAACCTAACTTCTTATGAAAGGTTTTTGTTCTTGTTCTCTAAGTACATTAGAGCTTCGAACAAGCAACACTAACGAGGCAAGAAGCAAAAACCTTCTGAGGGTAGCATAAGTATTGCAATTTATGAATATTCATCTTTCCTCCACAAATGGTTTACTTATGTGCTGCTCCTGGTCTTCGAAAAATTTGACATAGTTGGAAGCCCTCAACTCAGTAATTCTCATAAAAGTCTAAAAAACGAAGTACAAATTTATGGAGGAACCATATGCATTTCATCAATGCGCCCCCCCCCCCCCCCCCCCCCTTTTACACTTACATTAAAACCCTTAAACAAATCATAGAGTTCACATGAACCGTTATGACCTATACACACTTTTCATCACCATTGTACGTCATCTTCTTCCGTCATGCACGTCTGACTTTTAACGTGATGACCAACCTTCGTTGTAAGCCAATATCGAGGGGAACATGCAAAGATGCATGCAGCTCGCATTGAACACACAGGCATCGCCACCACCCATGGTCCGCCGAACGCACTTGCCCACTCCTTAGCCCATATTACACATTGACATGTAAAGAGAGGGTCCGCCAAGACATGAGACATGGACAGCCCTTCCAGACATTCAACATGCCACATGCACAAATTATGTCGGATGAGGCACCGAGAGAGCCTCCATTGCGGACAACTCCTACACCGGCTGATGAACCCAAAACCAGCTCACAGCGCCAACTCAGATGAGCTGCTCTCTACCAGTCCACAGTGACAACAGTCAGAACCAGGGAGTCACTACCATCACCGCCTGACATTGCCCGCATGCCATCCTCCCAGTCCTTCTCGCATGCAAGGAGTGGGACTCAAGACTCTGGCAGACTTCAGAGTCCTCCCCCCATAACTCTTGCACTCCAATGAGCTCCAAGGAAGCTGCATTGCTCCCAGCAGCTGCAGGACCACTGGCAGAGAAATGCTGGCCATCTCATGCCCAGCAGATGAGCCCCTTTGCAGTAAGTCGTTTAAATCCAGAAAAGCTCAGGGAAAGAAAACATTCGGAAAAGGCAATTGGGTGGATAACCCGAGCAAGGTAGTCCAGCTCCCCCTAGGAGAGCAAAATGGTCATGCTTGAGGGTTCTTGAGGGGTACTCCTTTGGCTTTGGGTGTGTGCGTGTGTGTGTGTGTGTGTGTGTGAGTGAGAGTGCTGCAACAACTCCATTTGAGCACCCCACACTCACTACCTCTACTGCAGCCCCAAAGGGTTCCGCCCTCTGTGGCTCCCAATGGCTCTCTGTTTTCCCCCTTTGCCAATCCCCTTCCTGTAGACACAACCTCTCTCTTTGGGGGAGCAGTCCACCAAACACGGACGAGCTTACACAAATATTTCTTAGACGTTTTAAAAACCGTCTTAGAAATATCTACCAAACGCAGCAGAGCTAGGATGGCTCCATCCTGGACAATGCAGAGGCAGAAGCAAAGCCTTGCTCGAAACCCAGGGAGCCTCCGCCGCCAGCAGCACCACCCCAAGCACCGTCGCCGCTCCCCTTGCGACCTCCCTCGACGGCCCCACGGCCATAGCCCGGGAGACTGAGACCCCCCGCCTCCGCCTCCTCCCTTAGCAGGTCCTCTATGCTTGCTGCAACAAGCCCGACCGGGTCCTCGCTCTCCTCGTCGCCTTCATGAAGAGCTGCTGCTGCAGTAGGAGCGGAAGAGGCAGAGCCTGCTTCGGCGACGAGACGGCGCGTCAGGTGGGTGAGGCTCTCCATGGCCTGCTTCGCCAGCTGAAGCGCTGCGTCGCGCTCCCGCAGCTGCCGCTCCATTCGACGCACCGCTGCCACGGAGGGAGCGGCCGTTGCTGCGAACGTAAGGACATGGCAAAAGCAGAAAGAATTAGGCGATGACATGAAAGACAGCCTCATGAAAGGCATGAGGCTGTCATAGCTTCGCCGGCTGAAGCGCTGTGCTGTGCGGCTGCCGCCCTCAATTCATCCCGCTGTCGCAACTGTTGTAGCAGCGGCTGCTGAATTGCACGCCCAAAACAAAACCGTGGGAAGGGCATGGCCTGGGATGGAGACCCCAGGCAATGTGCTGCAACAGCTGTAGAAGGGAGGAGGGCGGAGAATGTGAACGGCCCGTAAAGATACGTCAGATTGAGCATGACAAGGCCAAACAACAATTTGCATAGAGGACAAGGTGCTTTCCAGGCCCGTATTCTCTACTGAACACGGACAAGTGGACATTCTCGCGCCCCTGATTTCCATCTTGCTTTTACAAGGAGCCATTTAGAAAACAAAGAGTCGAGCACAGGCAGGCCCCAGTACCTGAATCTTTCTGAGCCGTGGCCGTCGCAGCTTGTCCTTGCTGCTTTGTCTGCGACCCCCATGCTGACTGCACAATGCCCTCCTGCTGCAAGCCTTTCACCCCCTGCAATTCCCTCTCTGCCCTCGAATCATCTTCCTGTACAGGTTCCTCATCCTTCGGCTCCTGCTGCTGCTGCTGATGTTGCTGCTGCTGCTCGCTGCATCCAGCCTTGAGCTCAAGGGAGAGGTTGGCCAGCGATTTGAGAGCCGAAATGGCTGCATCTGCCTCCACCTTGGCCACCTGATGACAGGTGAGCCGATAACAGAAGAAAAAGTGAAATGAAGAGGAAGAAGAGATATGGAGAGGGAAGAGAAGTGAGGAGGAGACACTGGGAGCTGAGGAAAAGGCATCAGGGAGCCGAGGAGGAGACAAGCGAGAGCTGAGGAGGAGGAGGAGGAGGAGGAGGAGGAGGAGGAGGAGGACGGCGACATGGAGGAGACAAGCGAGAGCTGGAATATGATTGACGCAATGAAACGTTCTCCAATTGTTGAAGAATGTCACTGACACAGGTCAAGAAACACACACGCTTTCAGAGAGGCTGAGCCCGCCGCGGCACACCATCCTGCTCTGTGTCTGTGTCTGTGTCTGGCACACCATCCTGCTCTGTGTCTGTGTCTGGCACACCATCCTGCTCTGTGTCTGTGTCTGTCTGGCGCACCATCCTGCTCTGTGTCTGTGTCTGTGTCTGGCACACCATCCTCCTCTGTGTCTGTGTCTGGCATCCCATCCTGCGTGCAACATATGTGGGTGAGCGGGTCATGGCACAGCCTCTTCCCAACCTCTCCTGACCCACTGCTGCTGCTGCAAGTGTGCAGCTGTTGACCTCCGCACACAAACGACAAGTTGATGGTTACAGAGTCTGCTACAGGACCTTTTGGTCACGCGCACCACTTTGCACCCTCCTCTCCACTCACCACGTCCTCAATTGTATCGTTTCGCCGTTCTGAGATGTTGAACCCACCTACGTACAGTCGCATGAAAGAGCCGCACGTCACATCGGCAGCATCGCATGACACCTCACTCCTAAGGCTCAAGATCTCCCTGACACCCTTCACCACCTTCTCCCGCACATGTTCCCACTCCTGCACCCACGCCACCCCCAAACACAGCCATTGTCTCGCACAACAACAACAAAAAAACAAAACAAAAGGCACCCCGTACAACCACACTCCTGCAACAGTACAGATACCGCGGGTCAAATGACCCAAACCAGAACAACACACAGTACACCTCCTACCTCCAGCTCAAGCTTCGTCACTGCAGCCTCCCCGTCCTCCTCCTCTTCGCCCTCCACCAACCCTGCCAATCCACCCCCCAGGGTGCCGTCCTCCACTGCCGCTGCCGCCGCAACCTGCGTGGACACTCGTTTCCTCAGGCTGGCAATCTCCGCCGCGCCCTCCACCACCTCCTCGCGCATGCGCCCCAGCTCCTCCTCCCGCGCCGCCCACCGCTGCAGCAGCGTCTGCAGCTCGCCGTCCTGCGAGAGCAGGCGGGAGCGTGCGGCGTCCAGCTGGCACTCGCGCTCGTGCAGGCACTCACGCACCGACTCCAACTCCGCCTGCAGCTCCTGCCGCGCCATGATCGCCGCCGACGTGGCGTGCTGCATGGCAAAAGCGGAAGACAGAGAGTTTCAAAGGCAACGACGGCGCCAACAGGAGGAGAGAAAAAGTCGGCGGCGTGTCATGAGTTTCTGCACATGGGTTAGAGTTGTAAAGCGAGAGAGGCAGCAGAGGGTGAATGACTGAAAGGCCAGAATTCATCCTTGGCGCTCTGGAATCCCTTTCTCTTGGGCCGGCCCGATTGCCCCTCTCGCTCTGTACCACAGCCGTACTCAAGCATGTGTGAAACGAGCACAAGCACACAGCCCAGCCTCGTGCTGGCAACCAAAACTCCTGCAGGCACTCCTGCAGGCCCTCAGACACTCTTGAACACTCTCCAACACTCCCCAACACTGCCCAACACTCTCCAACACTCCCCAAAACTCTCCAGCACTCCCCAACACTCTCCAGCACTCCCCAACACTTCCCAACACTCTCCAACACCCTCTGACTCATACTACCTCATAGCTCTCATCCCCCCCATGCGAGACCTGCTACCCTGGAGGTTGCGTGCCACCAAGGGAACAGTGGAGGAAGGGAGACAGGGAAGGGAGGGAGACAGGAGGAAGGGAAACAGGGGAGGAAGGGAGACAACGCACCCGCACACACGCTCAAGCACGCACATGCATGCACACACATATGCACACACACGCACCTGCAACTCGTGGTGCTTCAGCTCGCTCTCCAACAGAGTCCTGTTTGCGCTGAACAACTCGTAGCTCGCCTGCGCCAGCACCACGTCCTGCACGACCCGTGCCGCCTCGTCGCTCTCACCACCACCGGCGAGCAACAACGCCGCACCCCTCCTCCCCACCGCACCCTCCAGCAGCATTGGCGTCACGCCGGCACCGTCCTCCTCCGAGGCCGTCTCCTCCTCCCCACCCACCCCAACCACGCTGCCGCCGCTACCGTAAACCCCCTGCCGCGCCGCCGCCTCCGCTAGCAACTGCGACAGCTGCGCAATCTGGGCGAGCACGTGCTCCGCCTGCGAGAGCCTCAGCCGCGACCCGTCCGCGCCCGCCCTCAGCGCCGCAATCGCCTCATCCTTCTGCCGCAGCGTCTCCGCCATCGCGGAGAGCGCCGCCTCCTTCTCCCTCAGCTGCGCCCTCGCGGCGGACAGATCTTCCCTCAGCTCCGAGGCCGTGGCCTCGAGCGTGCGCAACTGCTGCTGCCGGTGCTGCGCGTCGAGCCGGGCGGACGTGGCCGCCGAGCGGGCGTGCTGGAGCTCCAGCCGCGAGGCAACCAGTTCCGCTTCCTTTACATGCAAAGCAAGCTGCGCGTCGGACAGAGCCGCACTGGCCCGTCGAACCTCCTTCCTTAGGACTGCCAGCTCAGCCTCCAGGGCGTCTGCCCGTGCTTTCTCTTGAGAAAGGGAAGAAGTGAGAGCGTTTCTCTCCTCCAGCAAGGCTTGCCGTTCCGCGCGTGCGGCCACGAGCTCCGCCTTCAACTCACGGGCCTCCTCTCTATCCGTTGCCGCCTGCACCTGCCTCTCCTCCAACTCTCCTTCCCTCGCACGTAGTAGCGCCCAGAGGCGAGCGGCCTCTCCTGATCTACGTCGCAGCGCCTCCTCTTGGGCGGCCACCTCGCCTTGGAACTGCAACACGGCGCCGCTCGACGCCCTCAGTTCCGCCTGTACATCCCTCAACAACCCCTTGGCCTTCTCCAGCTCCCTCGCTTCCGGAGTATCCAGGGGAAACGGCTCTCCGCCTCTCTGCCTTCCCCTCGACACCTCTGAACCGCCACCCCACCATCTGCCGCCCCAAGCACTCCCGTTCCCAAGCCACGCACCACTGCTGCTGCTTCCGCTACCAAACCCGCCCCCACCACTGCTGCTGCTGCTGCTGCCGCTTGTGGCCTCCAGCAGCTGCTGCTGCAGCAGCTGCAGCTCCTGCTGCGCCGCTTGAAAGGCCTCGTTACGCAACGACAGATCCGCTTCCACCCTCTCTAGCTGCTCCCTCTTCTCCATCAGGTCCGCCTGCCCTCGCGCGTGCGCCGCCTGCTGCTCCCTCAGCACTCTCTGCACCGCCGCCATCTCCTCCCTCTGCCTCGTGGCCAGCTCAGCCGCCCCTCTCAGTGCCACCTCCTTCCCTGACAGAGCCGCCTGAAGCTCCTCCACCTGCACCCCTTTCCTTCCAAGCTTTGCATTCAATACCTTTAGCTCCTCCTCTCTCCTCCCCAACTCCGCAAGGGTCGCCGCCACCTCCTTTTCCCTCGCCCGCAGTGCCGTCACAGCCCTCTCCACCTCTGCTTTCTGAGCCCTAAGTTCTTCCCCCACAGCCTGCAGCTCGTCCCACTTTGACCCCTGTGCCACCGCCGCTGCCTCCAGCTGCCTCTCCCGCTCCACCAGCGCCGACTGTGCTGTCTCCAGCTCCAGCCTCTGAGCTTCCAGATTCGCCTCCGCACGTGCAATTTCCTCCTCTTTCCCTCGTAGAGAGCCCAAAACAAACTCCAGATCTCCCTCCAGCTGCCTCACAGCCACTTCCAGCTCCTCCTCAGCGGCAAACTGGAGGCTTCCCGACCGCTGCTCGTGCAGCTGCGCCTGCGCGTACAGCCGCTCCAGCGCCTGCCTCGTCGCATCGCCCATCCCCCCATTCAGCCCCAGCAGGGAAGCATCGCCAGCCGCTGCTTCATCGCTGCTGCTGCTGCTGCCGCTGCCNGCAGCTGCTGCACTTGCTGCTGTAACAGCAGAAGCAGCAGCCCATGATGCAGCAGCAGCTGCCTGGCCCCTTAGAGAAGCAGGAAGCACCCAGGAGGGCAGCCACGGCACCCCTCGCAGAACTCTTCCCGGTGGAGGAAACAAGGGTTTCAGAGGCTGGAACAAAGCGGCGGACGACGAGACCCTGACAGGGCACTTAAGGCTCTGCCCCGCCCTGTGCCCCTCACCTCCTCTTGCTCTTCCCCCTCCTACCACACAGGCTGCAGTCGCAGTGCGACCACTGGAAGCACTGTGGGATGCACAGCCAGAAGTTCTGGGTTCAGGACCTGTCCCACGGTCTAGAGGCGCTGGCTGGGCAGGGCAGCACTGCCTATGACCACGACGGGGTAACATGCCTGGTCGTGACTGGCCCTGTGGGCCCGAAGCTGCTGTATGTGTTGCCGAAGGTCCTGCCGAACCTGTTGTGGCTTCTCCTCCCTGCGTACGGAGAACAAGGACGAAGGAGAAGAGAGGCCATGGCAGCTGAGGATGGGCGAGCGAGCCCCACGCCACCAAAGGAAGCGAAGGGCAAGCACAAGGAGAAGCGGACAGCAGAGGCCGAGGTTGTGACAGCCAGTTTGACAACAAAGCGCCAGATCCAAAGGACACAAGAGGAAACTCAGGGAGGCAAAAGACAGGTGGAGTGACGGAGCGAAAGGAGAGTGAGGTAGAAAAGGAAGAGCTGGGGAGAAACTGCCTCCCAGTATGTGCAGTCTCACAAACTCAGGCAGACAGATTCATCGGGCATGGTTTCAGGCCAAAGAGAGAATGTCTTTGGCTCAAGCACGTCCTCGCGCAGAGAATGCCACCACTCACGGGTTTGCGGGAGGGCTGGCGCTCGAGCCATCCCTGGCAAGAACGGCCAACGGCTGCTGCAAGCGTCATGTTGTCGCTGAACCCCCACACCCGACAGGTGAATGAGTGCAGTGCAGTCTCTGCTGATGTCAGCAGCTGCCGATGTCAGTTGTTCGTTTGTCGCCGAAGACAGAGGCGTTCACAACCTGACTGAGGGTCAGGTCCAGGCACTGCTGGGGTCCTGTTGCCAAAAGGGTTGCACGAGGAGGAGGAGGAGGAGGAGGAGGAGGAGGAATC
>SZWC01000704.1:110774-133282 GCA_023375785.1 Penium margaritaceum | reverse complement strand
ATACCCCTGCCACTTGACAGCATCTTTCGTCATAATTCCTTCAACGACAGTGTCCGAGAACATCTTCGACTTTGTACTTTGTGCCCTCATATGCCGTCATAGGTGGTGTTGAGGGAACTTCTCTTCTAAGGAAGCTTTCCCTTGGGTTCTGGTAGAATTTGAGTCGGCTGACATGGAACATCGGGTGGATAATTATGCTGTCAAGAAGGCAGACATTTGCAGTGACAGGTGTTTGCGTCTATTTGATTCCAAACAGCCCTTACCACAAAGGAGCTTTGCGCACACCTATCCTCGCAAATTGACGTTCACCGATCTGAGTAGGATGCGATCACCGACGTGGAACTTGGTGTCCGTCCTATGCTTGACGATCTCCCTCTTCATCATTGCTTGCATCTGGCAAGCCTCATCCTAGATGCTTTAAAGTCTTGTTGCTACGGTTTGATTGATGCTATGTTGCTTTAACTCCACAACCTTTCTTAAGTATTATACCACACACCACTTTGCATGGCATGTTCCCATCAGTGTAGAAGTCGTGAGGTTTGATGCGAGCTCAATGGTTGGCAACTTAACCACCTTGTTGATACCACGTGGGTTGCAGAGTGTTCAAGGCAATAGTTCGAGCATATGATTGGTGTGCTCAGAATGAACGTCACTCTTGGGATGGAAGGTGGTCAATAGTTGAATCTGACTACCATAGTGAGCCATTAGCTGTCACCATTGAAAGGAGGAACTTTGTTACTTGTGAGGGAGGAGGGGATGTTGTGTAGTCAGACGACGTTGTTGAGGAAAATTCACGATGTTCCTTCAGCGGTGACCATTTTTGTTGTTGGGATGATGTGTGACTTGTTGGAGAACTGGTCCACAAACACGAGGACTATGTCAAACACTTGCGGTGTGATGGCACTTTTGGTACCGGTAGTGGTTGAAGCAAATTCAGGGTTCTAGTTCGTATTGAATGATGGTTTTGACATATGTTGCATGCCTTGCAATAGTTTGTGACATCATTTTTCATCTCGTCAGGCAAGTAGTGTTTTTCAAGTTTCTTTAGTATCTTCTCCTTGCCGAAGCGTCCACATGTGCCTGTGTCATTCCATTCCTCTCATTGCATGCAAAGAGAGGCACTGTCACTTTGTGGTATACAAATCAACAGTAGTGATTGTCGAACCCAAATGCACTTGCATTTCTTAAACATTTGTGGATGTCCGCCTATCATTGGCTACCTCCACTTTTGTGGGGCCCACCGGGATCCATCTGCAGTGAATGATGTCATCCAAAAATTGAACAAACGATGAACAAGGTCACATTTTGAGAGTCTTCTCTAGAAGACTTCATTGTAAAATCTCAAGATTTTTATAGATCTCCATTGTGCTCCTCTGGTGTAAGGTTGTACACCAAACTATCATGAAGATGTACAATGAAAACTTGGTTGAGCTACAACTAGAAAACATTTCTCATAGCCACTAAAGATATTGTCATGGCATATTTAAGCTTGAATAGCATAACGGTGATCTCAAAGTGCCCATAACGGGTGCGGAATGCTATCTTCTTGATATTTTTTCCAATTCGCGATATGATGATAGTCGCTCTTTATGTCAATGTCGGTGACAATCCTTGCTCCTGGAAGTTGGTCATGAAGTTCATCTTCATGTGAAAGAGGACAGTAGTTCTTGATGGTAACACCATTCAACGATATGTAGTCCGCACATTTGCATTTTTCCAGTTTTCTTTCTACTAAAACACATAGGTGTCACATAAGGTGTAAGAAGCCTTTTACGATTGCAATGCAAGTTATGGCATGGCAAACGATTAAGTATGGAGTGAGAAAGCCTCAGGTTAGTAGACATCCCTGGTGTAAATAAGTTAATCATAACTCACAGAGCTGTTGCAATTGGAAGCTCGCTAGTTGAGCTCTACCCGTCGGCCGGCGAGTGAGGCATGCCGGCAAGTGAACCGAACTGGGATAGAACCCCCTCCTACCCCAAAATTGAATAAGGGATAGCCCTGCCCGGACATCACTTTACCTTTGTCACTATGAAAGTGATCCACTATTTCCTTGCCCACATGCCAAGCTCCAGGTCCCAAGTAGGTTTGATAGTGCAATACCTAAAGAATGTCACTTCTAGATGAGAGGTACAAATTGGTTTGGCGTGGAAGGCTAAATGTGAGGGGATATTTTTTAGGTTTGGCAAGGAGATAGGCCATGCGAGTAGGATGGAGGCGTCCCCTCATTCTGAGTTTGAGGATCGCATGCCGTCACGGTGTGTCGCCTGCACCAGCATGCCCTATGCCCTCACGACAAAAGAACAAGAGAAAATACACATAGTTCGATGTTAATGGGCCCTCTAGGATGGGAGTACGGTGGGCTCGTGGCCAAGGTAATGCAATTGGGGTAGGAGGGAGGAGTACGATAGATCCTCGGTGAGAAAATCTGCCAGACGTGCATGTCCACTGATGGCACACACTTTCACTATCCTAGGCCCTACTACCCCTTGAAGGAAGTGACGTTTGACGCTGATGTGCTTTGTGCATAAATGCAATATACCATCATTCATGATGATGTGGGGTACAGTTCAACTATCGTTGTGTACCAAATATAGCAGATGCGTGCACGCCAAGCTTTCAAGGAGACATGCAAGTCAAATTCCTTCACATGCCGCCTCACCTAGTTCCATGTATTCTTCCTCACCCACACTCTTGGCAGTGTGCCAAGCAACTCTAGCCCGCCACTTAAAAAACACATAACCACATCGACTACGAGCTACAGTGTCACAAGCATAATCAATGTCACAACCCCCATCTAGAAAGAGACCTGCGGCAAGGGCAAATACCAGACAAAGGGCAGTTGTGTCCAACACATAAGGCAACAACTTCAAGAATGCATTTTGGTGTGTGCTTCCCGGTTGCTCGCTCAACTAGGCGTACACATTGACTGCGAATGTAACGTCAAAACGTGTGGTCAAGGAATGACATGAGAGACTGCCAATGATCTATATGTAGAGTTTTGGATATGTTTTAGGGCCGTATTCAGTGGTTTTTGGATCCAATAGGTATGCATGGACATTAAGACTCATGGACGTGTGTAGTTGTGGAAGATGCTATACAAAATGTTGGAGGTGTTTTAGGAGATGGGCAATGAATCGGCCTAGATGGAGAGTCAAATTCCATGCTGTGTAGCCATGTGTGATGGTCATGCCTAGGAATGTTTCTGCCTCGCGTATAGAACTTGGTGCTTGGAGCGCCACTATCTCTACACTTCAACCAATGGCACTTCTCCGGACCCAATCTTCACACCTACAATATCATGTGTGGCATGTAGTATCACAAACAATCGATGATGCGGTGACATATGATGTAATGATGTGGTGTCAAACACCCATTCATGCATGGGTAATGCATGCGTACTAGTGATATGCATGTTCCTGATGGCTGTTGTGTGGCGGTCGGCTCTGGTATGTACAACTCCATGGGCGCACTCCACCCGGGTATAGGTGGCAGCGCCATCGGTTGATGTGGCACAGTATCGGCATATGCTCTACGTCCCCGTTCGAACAGGGACGGGTACACTGGCATAAGGAGGCATGAAGAAGGCTCCCTGAAACAGTGGTGGAGATGAAGGCGGTGCTGATAGATAAAGGGACGGATGAAACTGAGGTGGACCAAACGTTTCCACACAAAGGGTGTCGGCGCACAAAGCCCTAACACAGCTTGATTCGCCCATGCGGGATGATGCATATGGGAGCAAGCAATGTCGGTGGCTGGCCCATTACCGGGCATGAGGTGCTGAAGGGCCAGGCAAGCCCTCCAGAAGGGTCCCAGCTGCCCACAATAGTTACAGGTCTGATTCCCCACTCCTTGACCTCGATCTTCGACCTGCCACCTTGGCTGGCATAGCCTCCTTTGCCGCCCTGACCTTCCATGCCTCCTCTACCCCACTGATGGTGTGATGGAATGGAAGTGCCTCCTCCCAAATACTCAAATGCACATGCTACTGCACCCTCATCTTCATCCACTTCACCTTTCAAAATGACTTTGTAGTTAGGAAAATCCTCAAACACCTCTGTTAGGTCCGTGTTGTCAGCGACTTTCAGATTGTCAAGCAGTCTGTGTTGAAATTCATGGTTCCTAAAGATGTAAAATAACCATACCCAGCCACACTAAGATGGTGTAGGCAGTGCCGAGGCCGAGGATCCACTTGCGAATGTCCATAGTTGCATCCCACTACTCGACAACGGGGACACCTGGCTTAGGACAAAGGTTGCAAAGCTTTTACATGAGGCAATAATTAAAGCCATCCCCTGCTCCTCCTTTTGTGTGGTCATGTGTTGCCACAGATAGTAAGGTCAAGGCTCTCCGATGTGAGGGTTCTCGAGCTCCTCCCCTTTCCCTCCAAAGAATAAACGGCAATCTGAGTATTCTGGATCCTCTGGCAGTACACGAACCAGGGCATTTTTTAATATCACCTGTGTGTTGGTGTTGCATAGTGATTGAGTTAGGTAGCAGTCCTCAAGACCATGCTCCACAGTCCATGAAAGGAGCATGCCTTTCCATGAAAGATAATCACATGCGTCTAGTAGTGGCGGCGTCAAGTCTTTGTGGAAAGGGACCGTGCTCATGTGACCCCAGGTCATTCTTGTGCAGGTGGCATCGGCGTTGGTACTAGCTCCGGTGGTTGCATAAGTCCCTCCCAGCAGGGATGCTACTACAATCATGACTGCTAGAAGCTTGGGTGAGAGCTACAAGAGCGTGCTAGCTCTGCTGTCTACTGTTTTGCTACAAATCATTTTTTTTGCAGCAATTCGTTGGACACATTTTGCGGCCAGTTTTCTACAGCAAGCCCAAATCGCAATAGGAAAGACTGTTATTGACCTGAAGATAGCTGGCAGACCAGCTTGGACCTGTAAAGACACTTAGTGGGCCGGAAGACCCTGTCATCACCACTGGATGGGTAGGGGCGGCGCTTGGAGGTTCTCTCTCCCCTTGCCCCTTTGTCCCTTACATGTAGCCCCCCCCCCCCCCCCTCCTTCTCTGTTGTTGCCTTCACCCTCTTGGCACAGCTTAGGACTGGGCATTTGACGTACCTAGTGCCTTGCATGGCCTGGTGCTATAGGAGCCGCACGGATCTACTTCCGCGCTCTCCCTTTCCTTGGCTCCTTCCCCTAAAATATCATCCCCACCATCTATTATGCCGCCTCTACCCTCTTGGAGCAGCCTAGGGCTAGATAAGCATCAAGCTTAATACTTCACAAGTCCTACTTTCACAATAGCCATGCAGATATGCTTCCGTGCGCAAATCTGCCGCCCCTTTTTGCATTGTGCTTACTCCTACCACAATTGTTTTCCATTGAACCTGGATCTGATACCATAAGAAGCTTTCTATTGTTCCAATTCAAGTTACGGCATGGAAAATATTTGAATATGGAAATAGAAAACTACTGAGAAGTGGACAGGCATGGTGGAAGTTAGCTAATGAGAGCTCACAAAGGAGTTAAGGGTGGACTCCAGCAAGTTGAACTCCACCCGCCAGGCCGGAGAGCGGGGCTCGCCGACGAGTCAATGGAATGACTGATGCAACATCCTCCAGAATGGCTGCAAACTTCTAAGGTTGTGAGGATGATGAGGGTGTTGGTTTTTTTTATTTTGCTTTTTCTCTTTCTTTCTGACCCTGATTTAACCTGGACTAGTTATGCCTGATGTATGTGCTGCAGGTTTCCCTTAGCTACATCAAAAGGAATCGGTGTCATGCATGAAATTCTTTTTTTTGTAACTTCTTCTCTTGTTTTCTCCTCTCATACTTCCCATACCTGCCGCTACATTGTCGGTCGTCCGATTAGAGGCCATTGTTGCTTTTTGCAATTAATGTGGATGTAATCTGCTCCAATGGACATATCAACCGGTGGGATGTTCTGTTACCGGAAACTCACCCGAAGGTGATTCTTTTGTCACTCATAGGACAAGTCCTCTAGACCATGACATGATGCAGTTCTCTAATTTACAATGGGAGCGGTTCATAAATTCGATGAATCTGCAATCATCCAATGATTTTTTTTTTCCATTAAAAGCACCCTTGTTTTGGTCACCAATCACTAAACCATATCATTATTGAAGAATATGTAAGATGATCCTCTTTCCAGTAGTACAATTACCACAATTCAAAATTTTCCATCCCATGTCTGCTATTGATTGGTCATCCTTGTAACCTTCTCAAACTTTGTTATCTTAGAAATCCTTCTCTGTGGTGTTGAGTTCCATTAAGATGGGTGATCAATCACCGTAAACTTTTCTCACCAGACAGGAATGTCACATCCATTTTTTCCCTCTCATGTTTCTCGAGTCCTCCAATTCATTTTGTGGCTTTCCCCCCTTTTTGACCTGTTGTTATTTTCTCTGACAGTCACGCAAGATGTTTCCAGATTTCTTCCAAGCTTAGCATAAGTGTTAATTACATGGATCAACAGTGTCGATCTCCCTTTTGATGGAGGTTTCTAACAACTTTGACTCCCCATCTCGATAGGTTTTGTGAGCATTATGGTCAACCATTTCAATCTTGTTCGTGGCTGCAATCAAGCACAAATGGTCATCTTGTATGACGAATATTCTGATGGCTAAGAAAATATTTTGCTTGAGGTTGTTTTCACAGCAGAAAGGTTTTCAGGGGTCATGTCACTACTGATGATGATTTTATGAAAATACTTTGTACATTCCGCCATGGACTGCTCAAGCAAGCGTTGAAGCTTGTGTCATGCAGTGGGATCGAGTTCTTCTCTACAAAAAATGCAATACTGGTGTACTCAGAGTGGTTTTATGTTTTTGCTTGGAGTCAATGAGTCTTTCCATGTAGGATTGATGTGTTTGAGAGGTAGACTACATGCGATTGATTATGTGAGAGCGATTGTGTGTGTTGTTGATTGAGCTTCGTCAACATCCTGCTACCATTAGATTTCTTATAGATTGGAATACCAACTCAATGTCGTGTCGCAAAAAAGCAAGGCCAAGATGTCAGTTTTCAAAGTCATTGTTTGCTCCAACAGTTGCGAAGCAAACCTCGGGAAATATTCAGCTCTATCCAAACCATCGGTCCCTATGATTCGGCAAGATGAGATTCTTTGGAGAGTAGTGGCTAGATTAGGGGTTCATTCAAGAGTTGGTGATTTCTCTTAGCGAGCACTTCTTCTCGTGTGCGTGCATTTTTTAGCTCCTTCATTACCATAGTAGATTGTTGGAGTCCATTTTTTTTTAGGTTTTGAGGTTTTGACATGTGACTGTACACGTAAATTATTTGACCTCTTAGCCCGTGCCTCCTCCCATCATGCAAGATGTCATCCTAGTGGGTAACGAAGGAGGCTTTGGGTTCAATGAGTGCAAGGGATCCATAACCAAATGGATGAATTGACCTGAGGATCCGGGTTTAATGAGTAACCCAACGCAAGGACCCGTATTGTTGGGTCCATCAGTACTGGAGCTCGTGTTTTGACGACGATTAACGCGAGGGCCCGCCGGCGAATCTTGCACTTCGACATCGCCGGTATTTGTCCCGGTCATTGGAATTCCGATTTTAAGGCAAGTCGGCCCGCAATGAGACACCATATAGCTTCTGGTTTCTGATTGTCGAGTCGTCATGTATGAAAAGAATCTTACAAGTGTTAAGTAGCAACTTTCCTGAAAAAGGGAGTTTGGAATTCAAACGACTGAAGTCAATTGTAGGTTTGAACAAAGCGCAAGGTGGGTCTTGCCGTTCTTGTACCCGGTGTGCGAACTGAGTGGACTACGAACTAGGAGATGTGCGACTTCGTCCTGGCTGGTCGTGTATGTGTGTCGATCATCAACTTGGCCGAATCGCGAGTCCGACTAGCAGGATGGCGCCGAAGGTCCCCGTTGTCACTTAGATTGGCCGTCCGGGCCCCACGATTGGTGAGATCGACCGTCGAGGTCCCATAGTTGACGAACTAGCGAAACGGGCCGCCTTATCAAGCCGCAGGACTAACCAGGGCCTTGACGTCGAACTGCCCTAACCGAATTGGCTGTAGGAATTTTCAGAGCTCCACCATTTTATGTAAAGCATGTCACTACTACTGCTTGGATAACCTGGAGAGAATTTTGAACCACTCGTTAATGATCCTCCATCACTGAAGTGTTTTGAGGTTTATTGCTGCTCATCTTTGGGTGTATTCATTCCTAGTACCATCTTTGGTGGGAGGTATGTGAACGTTTGGATGGTGGAGATGTGCTCAAGACTTATGCGAGGTTGTCGTCTAGGAAGAAAGTCATCCTTTTCCTTCCAATATGCTTTGAAACTAAGTTTTACACTGTGCAGAAGGTGGATGGAAAACTAGTAGAAGTTCTAGAGGAAAATACAATACAAGGTATTAGGACAATAAAATAACTTTATAATAAGCATGAAAATGACCTAACGTGTCAAAACTATTGTAATCATGTATTAAACATTACAAATAAGGAATTATACATGCTTTAGGTCTGGGACGCTAGAACCAAGCGATGTATGCGACACCGCATCATGAGAGGCTATTTCAAGAAAATCCGCCAATAAAAAGTAGGGATTTCGCAAATGCCGAGGTATGTCTCTATAAAAACTTTGAGGGCCACCAAGAAGTTGGCCAAATACTATTGAAATATCAATATGGGTTGCAATAGTTTTTTCAACACTTGAATAAAGTAGTCTAACCTATCACAATCTTCTCGAACAAAACTATAGAGGCCGGGACAGTTGATCAAAATGCCCTCGACTATATGATATAAGATTTCAAAGGTTGGCAGGTAATGGGCCATACATTTAAGAACACAAATTTCCACATGTCAAATACAGGGACTTGTGTACATCAACAATGTGACAATGTTCCTTGTTTTACGATAATGAAGTCCCTTCATCATTGCTTTGGAACCATAAGACGACCTCCCCTTCCACATCAGAGCAACCATCAGCCACCTCTTCTAAATCTAGATTAAAAAAAGTAATTGTAAGTAAAAAGAGGCTTCAAAAAGTAATGACGTACCCCCGATATTTTGAAGCTTCATGCCATTTTGTACAACTAAGGCATAATTAGGACAACACTAGGACACAACTATGGCACAACTGGTAACTTAGAGTGATTAAGGCGTAACTAGGATACAACTATGATGCAACCACAACGTAAGTAGGGCACAATCAGGGCACAATAAGGGCACAACTTGGTTGCAACTAGGATGCAGATAGGATGTAATGAATGCCAAAAATAGGGCCCATCCAAAGTGTAACTAGGATGTAATTAGGTTGCAACTAGAGTGCAGCTTGGACGAAACTGGGCTGGAACTTATGCGCACCTCGGGCATGACTAGGAAAGAACTGTGTGTAGAACGTGCGCAACTAGGACTAAAATAGGGTGCAACTCAGGCACAAATAAGGTGTAACGAGGGCAAAACTAGGTTACAATTAGGGCACAAGTTGGATGGAACAAGAGTACAAATAGGCCGTAACTAAAATTTAAGTAAGACATAACTAAGGTAAAACAAGGATGAAAATAGCATGCAACAAGGGTGCAACAAGGTGAAACTAGGGCGCAACTGGGGTGTGCCCAGGGTACAACTAGGGTGCAATCAGGGTGTAGTTAGGATGCAACCAACACGCAAATACGGCATGCTTGGGGCTCAACTAGGTGTCAACTAGGGCACAAGTAGGACGCACCTAGGGCACAACTATGACACAATAAGGGTACAAATAGGGCACACCCTGGAGTCAAATTTGGTGCAACAACGAGCTCCTTAAATCCAGCCACTTGTGAATTACCCTACTTGCTAGTGCTACTCTGAATAGGAGGCTGGGACGTTAAGCCAGCCTTTTTAATGGGGGGGGATGGAATGGAGTGGTGAGGAATGTGTGGTGGATGAGGAGGACGACATGAATGCCTACATGTTCACTGTGTCAATTCTAGTGAGATGTATCAGCTTGGCACGAATGGCCTCCTCCAAAGGTGGCTCACTATTCGTAGCATTAGCATTGTAAGAGATGGTGATGGCCACGAGAGGTGGACAACATTGTCCTCCTCAAATCCCCCACTACCGGCAAACAATGTCAAATGCAAAAATTCTGCAAGGGTTGGTAATATCTTGTCGGGAAAGAAGATATAATTCCTTAATGTTGTCATCCTATGGGGCAGAATGAGGCTCTCTTGCAACTGCTTCAGTCATTGTGGGGGACTTGTGGAGGCTATGAAGTTGCGGGGAAGGAAGAAAAACTAGAAGGGAGGGGGGAGAAGTGGGACAACAGAATGGTTGGGAGATGGAGATGAGGAGTACAGGCGACAAGGATCATAGGGAGGGAGGGCCAGTTAGCCCTCCCTCCTTTGTTGAGGAGGCAAGGAGGCTCTGTCGCAAGGCAAGGATGTGGAGTAGAGGATTAGAGGCGAGGGAGGGAGGAAGAGATGAGGAGTGGAGGCAAGGGAGGGAGAAGGAGATAAGAGATGGAGGTGAGGGAGGGAGGAGGAGATGAGGATGAGAGTCGAGGGTGGAGGAGGGGATGAAGGTGCAAAGGCTGTACTGTCTAAAAGGCTACGTGGGAGTGAGGAAGAGATGAGCGATGGGAACAAGAGGGAGGAGGTTGAGAGGGGAGGAGGCAAATGAGGGAGGAGGAGATGAGGCACAGAGGCAACAGAGGGTGGAGGAGATGAGGGATGAAGGTGAGGGAGGGAGGAGGAGATTAGGGATGGAGGCAAGGTAGGGAGAAGGAGATGAGGGACGGATGTAAGGGAGAGAGGAGGAGGAGATTTGCAAAGGCCACATCGCCCAGGAGGCTATATGGGAGGGAGAAGGAGATGAGGGATTGAGGCCACACTGTCCAAGAGGAGAGGACACATCAAGGAGCAAAGGCCACACTGTCCAGGAAAAGAAGGTGCAGAGGTAACTAGATGAAGCTCACTAGTGTGAGGGAGGAGGCCAACAGACGTGTAAGAGATTGAGTGGATGATGTGCAAATGCATGCTTCAAGTGGTGGAGGCAACGAGGTGACGTGCAGTGGTATGCAATGAGGGAAAGAGATCGAGAGGAGGAGGAAGCCATCATGTGTTGACATGAGGCTTGGCGTGGGCATAACTGGGCAACCCTCACCAACCCACGGTCACCCAAGACCACACAAGGCCAGCCTTGGGTGGGCTATATTAGCCTGTCCCCTCCCACTAGGCGAGAGAGCAGGCCTTATGGTCAAGACGTTCAAATATGCTGCCAATACCATAGTATATTCTTTGTGAGGAAATATGTGTAAAACCACAGGAAGCCACGTTTGTCCTTCGACCACCATGCAGCCACCACGGTGTGACTGCGGTGGCTGAAAATTGGATGCAGATCCACCCTCAGATGGAAATTCATCCTTCCCACCCTTTTTTAGATGGCCACCGGAGATGGTCTAACCTCACTGCAATACGTGGCTCACCTTTTTCCACTCGGTACGGTCATTGTCAAGTAGACAAGAGCAACTTTCGACAATCTAGGTGGCGCACCGTTCATAAATGAATGCGGTATGTGGTCATCTTTGAAGTAAAAGTGGGTAACACAATGAGGTAACACTTGCTGAATCTAGCTTCCACATTATAGTAGCTGACATTTGTACACATGCAACGACTCATATGCGTACGCTACACCCATTGTGTAGGGGATCTCTTGTGGTTCATTATCCCAAAGCACTATGTTACAGGCCACAAATTCCACGAGGGAAAATGGAAGACTGGCTTCGACTAACGTGGGGTGTTGTGTCGCTTACGTATTTATTAATGAAAATTTTGCATCAGAACTATGATGTAGATATGAATACATAGGTGATGTGGATACTTTAGGCCTTCTATGGTAGAACCTCCCAACTAACACCCAGACATCAGATGTAAGGCTTGGGATCGAGGGAAGGTAATCGTAAGCAATATGTTGAAAATCCGGGGGAACCGAATCCGAATTAGGACCGTTTCATCGAGTCGCCCTTGACTCACGCTTGAGACTGCCTCAATGTGACAGCTTGGGTGCACCACCCTATGCTTGATGTATCTCCTAAGGTGGAGAGTCATCCCTCTGGTGTTGATTTTGTATATATGGTTTCATCAAGTTTGCACTCAAATCATGTTTATATGGTTTCATCAAGTTTGCACTCAAATCATGAACCTTTTGTGACTTTGTAGGAAGGAGAGAATGGGTTCAGAGCAACGCGAAAAGGATGGACCTGCACAACCGGGTGAACCAGTTTTTCACCCGGTGAAATGCTAGACACCGTCCACTCTATGAGTTTAAGCATGAAAATAAACACGCTAGACCCCATCTCACTGTGTTGCACCAACCGAGTTGACGGTGTCTAGCATGTCTCTACCATCCTATTGCATATGCGCTGAAAAGGCAACAATGGGTTTGCTGCAAGGTTTCATGAACACCGCCGATGTCTGCATAGATTTATTAAAAACTTTTTTAAATGTATTGCGTGAACGTCTTCGTCCGAGAGATTCAGCTTCACTGTTTCAAGTTCTGAATTAAAACATTACCCAGATGTGTGGAAGGATGCCACATCATCCCAAATAGGGGTAAAATTAGAGACAAGTGGTGGGAAGGCATTGATTTCTCCACCGATTCCTTCGCTTAGTTATGGCGTTATCGCAAGTGCTTGTGAGCGTCATCAAATACGTCATCACGTTGAATCCCGCCAACCATGTGTCGCCAAAACCATAGGGCCTTTTCTCCGCCAAAAAGAGGAGTGGCCCGAGGTAGAAGGCAAGCGTTGAGGCGAGGCAGCTGGCAGGCAAAGGAAGTAACTTGGGTCGTGATCCGATGTCTTTGATTTTGATTTTGATTCTTTTGCCAACCAAATCACCTCTCAAATCAGTGCGTGGCCCCTTTGATTTTGCGCCTTCAGCATGTAGGTTGAAATAAGTTCAAAATCATTGATTTTTTCTACCCAACTCTTGAAAGTTCCCCCAAGAATCGAGAACAAAAAGTCCTCATTTCACGACCGTGGTCTGTTTCCATAGCTGTTATACTCTCCTTTTAGGTGACAACAGGGGCTTTCCTCTTGAGATAACTTAATAAACCGAGTATTCCACTGATAATTTAGGCCTCGAACCGATGCATTGATTTTGATTTTGCTTCCATGAGTTGGGGGTGGGATGCGATGCGACAAAGCCGTCCGCAAGAGCTCGTAGGCCTTGCCGAATCTGTCAAAATGAGTGGCAAAAAATCAAATAAACAAATGCCACACGATGTTTCCTTATGAATTGGCGGTGATTTTTGCTTACGTGGTACCACTCCCACTTTGTGGGTAATGTCCTATTTGTAGGAACAACTAGAATAAATTGAAGTGTCTCGGATGAAGAAGTTCATCCAAAACATGCATTCAATGATATTCTAAGAAACATTTAGTGAGATCTATAGACGAGGATACATTCCCCTCTCGTTGCCAAGACGCTAAATCTTCATAGCTATGCATGAGCGAGGCTTCTTGCGTGAGGCAGCCGAAGACACCTCTTGACGGAGGCCCAAAAGATCAATAATCCTGTCCATCTGATTCGAACCGTTTCCCTCCTAGTTTAGGAATCAAGAAAAAATCATAGTTCGAGAGGGAAAATTTTGCAACTCTATAATCAAAATGAATGCGTCAGTCCAGGGCCTTTGCGTGAACGTCCATATGCTGCACGTCTGAAGTGATTCATTCCAGACGTTCAGAATTTGGCCTCCCAGACGTTGGGAAACATGCCATGATAGCATGGAATCACCGGTAAAGTGGTAAAATAAGCGACAAATTTTTGTTTGTACATCAAGTCCTCGCAGATGAAAATGGCGCAATAATGACGCTCGTGCCCGCTCGCAAATCACCCGACGAAATACCTCCCGCCATCGCAAGCTTCACGAACACGGAATCAAGATTAGATTTATAGCCCCTGATAAAGGCTGTGATCGCATACAAGTAGGCAAGAGGAGACAAGCGCCCCAGGAGGGCAAAGGAGCGAGCAACGTAGGGAAGTGGGCGAGGGCGTTGGCAAGCTCTTCGGGTCTGATTGCGGTGTTGGATCGATTACGAGAGTGAACGTGAATGCTGTCTGAAAGATGAGCCCGGGTACAGAGACGGGGTGAACTAGTGCAGTGGTTTTGCTGTTGATTCTAGGATTTCATCGATTTCATGCATCGAACATGATTCTTTTGTAATTTTGTCATCGATGTTGAAGTTCGTTGGCCACTCACAACTCTGTGACCTCTTCTCTCCACACATATTGCACACATCTGTATAGATTGAATGACAATGGCTCTACCTGGGAAAGCTACATGCGTGTCAGCCTTGGCAGGAGGCATGGACGTTCTCATGCTGCTGCTGCTGCTGGACCAGGGACAACTCTTGGCACACATCTTGTCATTGTCTGATCCTCTTTGACTCTCTTGGTTCTGAGATGCGGTAGATGCTAGGGCCCGTACATTTCTCACTGCCGTGTCCTGCATTATGTTGCTTGCCTTGAGTATTTTCTGGGGGAGCTGCCTTTTCCGGGTGCTGATCCTTAGGGGGCCACCGTGCCGGGTTCACTCGTGCACTGGTGAGTAGCCGCTGTCTCGGTTTTATGCCGAGCAGTCGGGCTCGACCCCCGGGTGGCGGCGTGTGCTCACTTGGGTGTGATGCCCGTGGCGAGTGCACGCTCACCGGGTGCTAACTCTCTCGCTCCCCCCTCACTCACTTGTCTTGGTTGTACCGAAGTTTATGAAGGCAAGCTTTCCGCATCCATGGCGTCGTGTAGCTTATGCACGTGGTTGCATGTTCTCACACACTCAACCTAGAAAACTTCTGGGTAACTACTGGTATCAGAGCAATGTGAGGCATCTCGCCCACCGCTCCTCGATCCTAGGCAGCCGCCTCTGCGCATGCCCGAGCCTCTCTCGGCCACCTAACCTCACCGCAGCAGTGGCTCTACACTCTGCTTCTGCTCGGCGCTGAACAACGACGCCACCTCGTTCCGCAGTGCTCGTCTGAGCGCATGCTCACCCACGGACCTCTCCAAGCTTTCTCATTGCTCGGAGCCGCCCAGGTCACGCCTCCAGCTGCTGTCTTCTCTCTGACTGCCACTGCCGTCGACGCATCTGTGTCGTTCGGCGGATCCAGACCTAATCACGTCCAGTCACTCACAGCTGTCCTCCTCAGCCCTGGGAGTGACTGAGGCCGTGTCTGCCCCAGCTGCCCATGACTCCGACTCTCGCCATCCAAGGACACACACCCTCTTTATCTTCCCGGTGCCCTGTCCTGTCTCTAGCCTGCTACAACCTGAGTGGTGCACTGCAACAAGAAGCTCTAGCTACCCCAGCAGCCCGCTCAGCTCTCCATGCTGGAGGACGACGGCGACACCCCTCGGTGGGTGCGCATGCTTGATCACACCTACTGGCAGGACGACGTCGACGCTACAACAGAGCAAGAGAGGGAGGAGGTCGATCACCAAGTCTACACCCCGGACGACCTACCACCATCACCGCCCTTGTCGCCAAGGATGCAACCTATCAGCAGTTCTCCACCTCCTGAACCGGCTGCTTCACCCATTCCTTCTCCTCCATCTACTGCCGCGGGACCAGACACAGCACCCATTCCTTCTCCTCCATCTACTTCCGCGGGACCAGACACAGCATCCACCGCACCCGAGGTGCCCGCGTCATTCCGGTTCTCCCTGTTCTCACCGACTCAATCAGCTTAGCCAGTACTATCCTTGACGCAGCAGCTGGTGCTGCAGCCACCTTCGCAGCTATAGCAAGAGCCTGCCGTGCCCTTGCACAGACAGCCGTTGGCAGGGCTACCAAAGCATACGCACGCACAGCCACCTCACTCACTTTGCTCGCAACTGCAGCCGCCAACATTGCCACACAAATTATAGCTGCCGCTGCATCCATTGCCACAGCAGCCTCCACAGCAGCAAACACCACTTCGAGTTCCGTTGGTTCCATCCGAGCATCCACTGGCTCTGCAGTACTGACGCCTACCGGCGAACCGCGTGTCGCATCATCATCCATCACTACCGGCGTCCTCGTGGCATCTGCCACCGCTGCAGTCGTTGGAGCTGCAACAACAAGACTTCTGTGCCTTACCGTGGCGGTCACAGGCTGGGTGGCCGTTCTGTTTTCCTCAGCTGCAGCTGTCGTGCCCCCGCTCTTCAACCTTCTACCGCGTCACTAGCTCGGTGAGCGTTGCCTTCAAATCTACTCTTTCCTCCTTGCACTCCCAGCTTCTATTCCATCCTGCATCATGCCTGTACCAGAGGAAACTATAGAGGCCCTCCAGGCTGTCCTTAGTGAGGCTCAAGCAGAACGCCGCAGAGTTGAGGATGAGCTTCATCGTGGACAGGAAGCGCAGCATGAGCTAGCTGCTATAGTAGCCGAGCTTGTTATTGAGAAACTGCGCGCCATTCCCACCTTTGCCGCGGTTCTGCCTGCCACAAACTCTGTCTCAGCTGGCTCATCTGCTCCTCCTGATGACACCGTTGCCAACTCTTCCTCTCCCTCTCTCTGAGCAACAGCCTTCACCCGTCCCCTGCCTCCAGCTCGACAGAAGGACTTTGAAACTCCGCCACCATAGTTCACTCCCAAGCTCACGTTCACATCCTAGGAAATACGCTTCAAAGCGTGGGCCCAGGATGAGCTTCTTTGGGAGTACTACTCACCCGCCAAGGCGCCGTTTGTGCCAAAACCGACAGAGGCAGCTTGCGCTGTGCGTGCGCTCATCAATGCCGGTCCAGAAAGTCTCCTCGACGACATTGGTACGTACAATTCAGACCCCTCCCGCGGCACGCTAGCCGATCCTGTTGGTGCCTACGCGCTCATCCGCCGCCGCAAGACAGTGACTGGGCACGCTGCCCAAAGCGCCCTCACAGTGCAATTCAACACCTTGCAGATGCATGTGGATGAGACAGCAGATGAGTATTGGGCGCGTAGTCTGCGCCTACTACGAGATCTGGGAAAGGCTGCTCCAGGTCCTCTTTGCGCCTGTCTCTCCATCATTGCTGGTCTCATCCCTGAGCTGTCTGATTTGTATCTTCATGTCTCCCAGACTGAGCTTGAGCGTCTTGCCTCTGAGCCTGTCCCTGCTGATTCCCCACCTGGAATCGGCCCCCTCTTTGACTTCACTGCCTCTCACCTGACGGACTGGTGGAATGCCCTCCAGAACAAGCGCATGCATCACGCTGCGTTAGCTGCCGTCACTACCTCCTCCTCGTCCTCCTCTGCCGTAGTCTGCTCTTCCTTGTCTTCTTCACAGGCGACAGCACACTCCACTCAAGGTTCTTCCCGAGGTGGGGGTGGCGACTCCGGTTGGGGGGGTGGTCGAGGGGGTAATGGTCGTGGGGGTGGTCGCGGTGGCAAAAACTCGGTCGACACTGCTACTGACGTCACCTGTTGGAATTGTGGTGCCTCCGGTCACTCTACACCAAAATGCCCTGCCCCTCGTAATGATACACGGCTGGCCTCCTCCATGCGCGCTCACTGGGCACGCACCGGTGCTGTTGCCTCCTCTGCCGCTGCTGTGGTGTCTGCTGCCTCCTCCTCATAATCTTCTACTGGCTCTACCCTCTCCACCGCCTCTGCCCCCGTGCACCCAGCACCTCCAGTCTGTGGGGCTGGATTCCTCCTCCATCTGGACCCCCGTATTACGGACCTCCACCCTCTCACTATCACGTACCTCACTGGGCGCGTGACGACGGGCACTTCTCTGACCGCTCCTCCGACCGCTCGTCAGAGCGCTCCTCTGATCGCCGTGACGAGGAGCACACACTTGAACGTCGGTTGGCGGGGCTTCTTCACCTTTGCTCCCAGGGAGGTGAGAGTGTGAGTGGCCAGTCGCACGTGTCTGTTTGTGAGTCCAAGGACACCCTTCGCGGTGGTTCCTTTGGTTGCGTTCAAGGGGAGTTGCCTGATGATTGTGCCTGGATTGAAGAATGGCAGTCACATACGTACCCTGCACGTCTTGGTCGTTCAGCCTCTGTCTCTTCCCGCGGCATTGTTGCTGTCTGTCTTGTTCTTCCCACCACTCGGGCCTCGCCCGGCCTCTGGATCATCGATTCTGGGGCCACTCATCACATGACCTCCTGTCGCTCGTCCTTCGTTTCCCTTGGCCCTGTTCAGTCTGTCCACTCTGTTCGCACTGGTTCCGGCCAGTTACTTCCTGTTCAGGGTGTTGGTGTAGTACGCTTCGTGGGTCCTGGTGGTATTGTCTATCTTCCTGACGTCCTGTACGTACCTGATCTTGAAGTCAGCCTGCTCTCTGTGACCACCCTTGACGACCAGGGCATGGATTTTTTGTTCAGTCGTGGTCTGGCCTCTATCTCACTTCGTTCTTCTGGCCGTGTTTTTCTTCGTGGTGTGCGCTGTGATCGCCTGTTCCGCGTCCCGCTCACGTTGCCCTCCACTTTCGCTGCATGTGTTCTTGTTCATGTTGCACCCTCTTTGTCACTTGAGCACACTGATCTCCTGCATCGTCGTCTCTGTCACATTCACATTGCTGCCATCCAGCACCTCCTTCACCTTCGGCCAGCCCACGGCCTTGACCCTGCCACTTTTGCTCCTCCCTGCACTTCCACCTTTCTTGACTGTGCCAGTGGCAAAATGCACCGCTCTCCCTTCTCCACCTCTTAGTCCACTACCACTCAACCACTTGACCTAGTGCATGCTGATGTCATGGGCCCCTTACCCAATGACTTCCTTGGCGGCCTTGGTCGGTACGTCCTCTGCTTGACTGATGACTTCTCCCGCTATCGCTAGGTCTTTCCCCTTCGTCACAAAAGCGACGTCACTAACGTTCTTGAGTCATGGCTCCCGCATGTTGAGCGTGCCTGCAACAGACCCCTACGTACCTTTCGCAGTGATCGGGGTGGTGAGTTTTTTGGTCCCACCTCTCGTTTTCTCACCTCTCATGGTGTCCGGGTCGAGTCTTCTGCCCCTTACACTCCTCAACAAAATGGTGTTTCTGAGCACTGGAATCGCACCCTTGCTAGTGGTGTGCGTTCCCTCCTCTCTACCTTTGGCCTATCCCCTCTCTTTGCCTTTGAGGCAATGTTGTATATCACTTGGGTCTGGAACCGTGTCACTCATGGTCCTCTTTCCCACTCTGTCACCCCCTTTGAACGTTGGAATGGTCAGCGTGCCGATCTCCGTCTTGCCCGTGTCTGGGGTTGTCTTGCCTCCGTGTGGATCCCCTCGGACCACCGTGATGGCAAGCTGTCACCTCGTGGCCGGCTCTGTCTCTTTCTGGACATCTCTCCTTGTCCAAAGCGTGGCGTTTCTGGGACCCCTCCCGATGTTACGTCATCGAGTCTCGTGATGCCCTGTTCTTTGAGCACCTGTTTGAACGTGACACTTCTCGCCTTGGTGCCTCCCTTGCTCCGCCCTCTCGGAGTGGGGGTGGTCCTCTACCCCTTGGGCCTTCCGTGCTCTCCTCTGGGTGTCCCTTGTCGCCTCCCGTCGCCTCGTCCACTGCACCGAGTCTGGCATTGCCCTCCTCTCCTTCTCATTCCTCTTCGCCCTCTGTATCGTCTGCCCCTCTCACTGCGCCCTCTCCTCCTTCTTTGCCTGATGCTGACTCACCTGCATCTTCTGTCTCCCCACCTGGTGCTGTCTCTCCATCACGTACTCTCTCTCTCCACAATCTGATCCTACGGTGTCCCCGCCTCCGGGTGTACAGTCACACCCTAATGTTTCTTCCGCTTCCTTGCGTGCACCGTCCATTCCACCGGTGTCACCCTACACTCGTGGCGGGCGCCTCCGTGCCCTCCTCTCTCAGTCACACCCAGTGGTCTCTGGTGACCCCGGTCTCCGGGCTCTCGGTCTTGCTGTCTCCTCTCTGTCCACTGCTGCATCCATCATCCACCCAAGCACTGCACTGGGGTACTCCCTTGTTGAGGATGAGTTCCATTCAGCTCTGTCCTCATCTGTTGCTGGATACGTTGCATCATGCTTTACTGCCGCTGGACTCTCACCTCTACCACCTGAGCCTCTGATGGTGCAGAGAGCGCGCACAGCCCCTGACTCTTCTCTTTGGGAGAAGGCCATGAAGGCTGAACTTGATGCACTTTCCGATCACAAGGTATACGCGCTTGTTGATCTCCCACCGGGTCGCAAGGCAGTTGCGGCCAAGTGGGTGTATCATCATAAACTGAACCCTGACAACACTGTTGAACGTTACAAGGCACGCCTCACCGCAAAGGGATTCTCTCAGATCCCCGGTGTCGACTTTGATGAGATCTTTGCCCCAGTTGGTCGATACACCACAGCCAGGGCTCTCTTGAGTCTGGTTGCTCAGCATGACTGGGAACTCGAGCAGATGGATGTGAACAATGCCTTCCTTCATGGTAGGTTGGATGAGGAGATTTACATGGTGCAGCCACCTGGCTTCTCAGACGGAACAAACCGGATGTGGCGCTTGCGCAAGGCCCTCTATGGGCTGAAACAGTCCCCACGGTGTTGGAACCAAGAAATCACAATGACCCTTGAAAAGGGAGGTTACAGGCGGAGCACTGTGGATCCAGCACTATTCCTCAGTGGTACCACCAAGCCACTTGTCGCCATCCTTGTCTACGTAGATGACCTTCTCCTTGCCTCTCCTGATCCTGCCTCGGTCGTAGCAGCAAAGGCGCTTCTTCGGGCAACGTACGAATTGAAGGACCTTGGTCCGGCTCGAGTCTTTCTTGGCATGGAGCTGGAACGAGACCGGGGGCGGCGCACCTTGCACGTCCACCAAGCTGCATATGTACGCAGCCTGGGGGAGCGATTTGCCCCGCTCCTTACGTCCATCCCCACTGCATCCACTCCCATGACACCCACTGGCCAGTCCTTACTGAAGTCAAGGGATATGTCCACACTGGGGGAGGTGGTCGATGTGACCGACTACCTCCGTGTCATTGGGTCTCTGATGTATCTTGCCACAACCACTCGTACAGATGTGGCATTCGTTGTGAATTTTCTCTCCCAGTTCTCCCAGTGCCCCCGTGAGCGTCATCTTGAGACAGCATTGCGAGTGGTGCGCTATGTCCTCTCCACCCCCCGCATCGGCCTGTACTTTCGTGCACAGCCCTCGGTTGTCGTTGACGGCTTCATGGACAGTGACTGGGCACATGACTCCGATGCTCGAAGCCGAACAGGCTACATCTTTCTTGTCGGTGGTACTGTAGTCTCCTGGAAAAGTGGCAAACAAGGGTACGTCGCTCGCAGTACCGCTGAGGCTGAGTATGTTGCGCTTGGTGCAGGCACATGTGAGGCTGTTTGGCTATGTCGTCTGTTGCAGCAATTGCGTGTACCCATCTGTTGCATCACGTTGCGTTGTGAAAACCAAAGCACAAAAGCCATCGCTGAAAAACAGTGGCATGCACCATTCACGCACCAAGCACATCAATGTGGAGCATCACTTTGTTCGCGAGTGCATTGCTGCTGGCATAGTCCAGGTCACTTGGGTGGACACACGGTCTCAAAGAGCTGACTTCCTCACAAAGGCCCTCAGTCGTAATGTGTTCAAAGGTGCTGTTCACTCTGTTGGTCTTATCTGTCCACATGATCCAGGCTGATTGGTTCAGTATGTCCCCGTCATCTCTCGTGATTCCCTTGTGAGACTCGTTTGTGTGTGGAGTGTTGTATGCGGGTCATGGGGGAGTGTTGAAGTTCCTTGGCCACTCACAACTCTGTGACCTCTTGTCTCCACACATATTGCACACATCTGTACAGATTGAATGACAGTGGCTCTACCTGGGAAAGCTACAGTCGTGTCAGCCTTGGCAGGAGGCATGGACTTTCTCGTGCTGCTGCTGTTGCTGCTGGACCAGGGACAACTCTTGGCACACATCTTGTCATTGTCTGATCCTCTTTGACTCTCTTGATTATGAGATGCGGTAGATGCTAGGGCCCGTACATTTCTCACTGCCGTGCCCTGCATTATGTTGCTTGCCTTGAGTGTTTTCTGGGGGAGCTGCCTTTTCCGGGTGCTGATCCTTAGGGGGCCACCGTGCCGGGTTCACCCNAGATTGAATGACAATGGCTCTACCTGGGAAAGCTACAGGCGTGTCAGCCATGGCAGGAGGCATGGACGCTCTCGTGCTGCTGCTACTGCTGGACCAGGGACAACTCTTGGCACACATCTTGTCATTGTCTGATCCTCTTTGACTCTCTTGATTCTGAGATGCGGTAGATGCTAGGGCCCGTACATTTCTCACTGCCGTGCCCTGCATTATGTTGCTTGCCTTGAGTTTTTTCTGGGGGAGCTGCCTTTTCCGGGTGCTGATCCTTAGGGGGCCACCGTGCCGGGTTCACCCATGCACTGGTGAGTAGCCGCTGTCTCGGTTTTATGCCAAGCAGTCGGGCTCGACCCCCGGGTGGCGGCGTGTGCTCACTTGGGTGTGATGCCCGTGGCGAGCGCACGCTCACCGGGTGCTAACTCTCTCGCTCCCCCTCTCACTCACTTGTCTTGCTTGTACGGAAGTTGATGAAGGCAAGCTTTCCGCATCCATGGCGTCGTGTAGCTTGTGCACGTGGTTGCATGTTCTCACACACTCAGC
>SZWC01000704.1:50161-77798 GCA_023375785.1 Penium margaritaceum | reverse complement strand
GAAGTCTCGTCGAAGAACGATCTTTTGGAGAGGCTGTACAGACACATGTCCTCCAACCTGTTCACTGGCAAGAGAGGGGTGTTCGTTGGTGGGAGGCCGCTGTCACTCGAAAAGAGTGATGTTTCTCTGAGAAAGGGAGGGAAGAAAAATCATCATAAAGCTGAGACATGTTGAATGAAGTGCAATGAATTGACTATCTGCAATGAGTTGACTACCTCTATGTGCATTCACTTGTCGCCATATCTTCTTCACTCTAGCACAAAATGGCAATGATTTCCTCATCCTGATTGTCGTCTGGGGTGTAGGAGAGTTTAGACGGGACCAGGGCAATCTACATTTCATGCACAGCGATACAATATCGTTGAATGCCGTTACTCGAATGTCGTGTCCAGATGTTCACGTTTCGTGAAGGATGGAGATGAAGGGAGAGGAGGTGCCGTTCAAGAAGACAGAAAGGGAGGCTGGCCAGAGAGAGGAGAAAGGGAGACAGGAGGGAAGGAGGGAGGGAGGGAGAGAGGGACGGAGGGAGGGAGTGAAGTAGAGAGGGATGGAAGGAGGGAGGAATGGGGGCTACAGAAACAGCACAAACCAACGTCAACCAAATTTGTAGAACTCGTGGAGGAATATGTACAAATTGTGTTACGACTGGAAAACTGCCATGTTTCCCCAATCTTACACAAACTGCGAGCTGTGCGACGAAAAGGGGCCAGACAAGACACCATCAGCAGCGCACGCAATAGTGTAGGTGTGGAGCGTCGACCACAGCCTTGAGCCTTCAGCCTCTCCGTTCCTCACTGCCGCAGATGGAGCCCAACCACAGGTCAAGCATGTTGAGGGTCACCGGCCAAGTGTAGTGCGTGCTGTCCATGTTGAAATCCAGACGGGGCAAAGTCATCGGACCCGTCCGCAAGAAATGAGCATTTCCACTCCATGCACCTTCTTCTTCCCTTGAGCCCTCACTTGACTCCCCTCCTTGTCCCTCTCTTCTCTTCTGCCCCTTCTCACTCTTTAACCCCCACACTTGTTCTTCGTCCGGGACGGCTCCCAGAATCACGCGCTCGGCGGCCTCTTCAAACCCAAAACCCCGCACGTTGTTGCTGCGGTGGATGAACTTTGCGGGCTTCTTTCTCTCCTGCGCTGCCCATGCGCCGAACATGAGCACGCGGCCCATGTCGCCTCCGCGCACCAGTCCCNCGATGAGCCTTCGCCTTTTCCCGACACATCTCTCTCGCTCCTGCCGCCAACCATTGCCCCCTCCTTCTCCTCTTGATCACCAGGTGTGGTGTGAAACGCGACGGTTCCCTGGCACTTTGTATCCATGGTCATCCACTCTTGCACCGGCGGCGAATCGTACTGGATGCGGCTGACATAGGTGAGGTTGACATCCATGTGCTGGCCACTTAACTCCGTCCGCACGCGCGTCACGGCAAAGCCGTTGTACACCGACCCACAGAACACACCCTCGATGGGACGCCCCCTCTCTCCCCCCTCAGCCCACCACACTGTCCCGTCCGCCCGCAGCTCGCGCCTGCGAACGGCGGGGTACTTCACCACCACCTCGTTTGCAAAAGCCATGTCGTTGTCCGCTCGGGCTACCTTGAGCGAGTGGATCAGGTCGGCATGCTCCCGTACCAGCTTCCCCATCTTCTGAAAGAATGCTCCGCGCGAAGGGTACGATAGATACGTCAAGAGCACCCCAAACATGTACCGCATCTGCGAATTTCCCAGGAACAAAACGTTTCGCCCGTTAAGGCACCTGAGGAGGGACTCCGGGGACATCCTCCTCACCCGGCACTGCGCGGGGTGCCACAACGTGCCTTCCCAAAACCCTAAACCCTCCGTTTTCTCCAACATGGACAGATTGCACAACGGAAGGTGTCTTCTGTTCGGCAGCCATCTGTCATAGTCAGAGGGAAGGGAATCTAGATTGTCTCTCGAACCCCGCTCATGCAAAGTCACCGTAAAGGTTCATGACCACACGGGACCCGGCATGCCCCTGTCCGTGGGCCGGGTCGTTAGAGGAAGCTACCTGGAAGGCGTTGGTGAACAGGAGAATGACTTCCAGCCTTAGCTTGCCTGGACGAGGCGGAACGTAGCACACCTCATGCAATCCACTTTGGCTGAGAAACCGCACCCGCGGTGCAAACACAGTCTCCACTTCTTCCTTCGGATCGCCATCCTCCCACTCTCGCCCTGACTCTCCTCCGCCCGTGTCAGCACCTCGAGGAAACTTCTTCAGATACACCGCACGAGCTACCAGGAAGGCACGGTGAAGGTTACCCTGAGAGGGCTGCTGCCTCCAGTCGATGCCCTTCCTCCAGACTTCACTCCCTTCCATCGACTCTGAATGTTGGCGGTCAAAAGGTCGTTCGTCTGTGTCCAGAGTGATGGCATGGAAGCAGGTCTTTTTGTTGGAGATTGCCTTCACTGGACTGTGGTCGCCGTATCCTCCATGGCCGCTGTTGAGAACTTCAACGCTGCTGAATTGGGGGACTTCCTTGATGCCTTCAGACGAATTTTCTGCTTGGGGTGCTGCTGCTGGACCCTGCATTGCTGCCAAAGCTTCTAAGCAACATTAGCAGCTCCTTTAGCTGCTAGTGTTGCTGGTGCTGCTGCTGCTGCTGCTGACGTCTCGCCTTCTGATGCCGCTGCCGCCAGCGGCAGCGGCACCAACCCATCAAGTCCTTGTGCTACGACACTGGCTTCTGCTTCCGCTGCTGTTGCCATGGACGTCTGGAACGGCATCCCTGCCTGAGCTGCCTTACTCGCCTCACTCACTTCGTTAGACGGGTCGCTTTCCGCTGCCAAAGTCTGAACAGTCGAAGCTGCCGCAGGGGACTCCGATTCGGCCAGTTTGGGCCAAGTTGACTCTGCCCCTGGTGCTGATGCTGCGGCCCCTGGTGCCAATGCTGGTGTCGCTGGTGCCCATGCTGCTACCGCAGATGCCAATGCTGCTGCCGCTGGAGGAAGATATGTGTCTGCAGCTGTCCATGCGGGTGCCTGTGATGCTGCTGGAGCTTCTGCTGCCGCTGGAGCTGTTGCTGGTGCTGCTGCTGTTGCTGCTGATGGTGGTGGTGGTGGTGTGGTGGTGGTTGTGCTGGCGGCGGCGGCGGAGGCGGAGGTGGTGGTGGTGGTGGTGATGGTGGTGGTGGTGGTGGTGCTGCTGCTGCCGCTGCTGCTGCTGCTGCTGCTGCTGCTGCTGCTACTGCTACTTCTGGTGCTGCTGATGCTGATGTCGGTACCATTCCTGCCGAATAAGAACCTGAGCGTAACCTCCGTGCCTTGGCTTCTGTGCCAACTTCGGCCTGAGAAGCGATTTACGAGGAAGGTGTGGACATGAGCACTAGTGTGAAGGAGAGAAAAAAGGAGGCAAACGCGATGCATTTCACTTGCCAGGGGATATTCGTTGACGTCAGCCCGTCCCAAACCACTTTCAATTTGGGGTGGGGTTGGGCACGGTGCTTCATGACGAGTCGTTCGCTCTTGTTGACGCAATGCTTCGGCCCTCCTCGTCGTTTGGAGCTAAAGACGCTGTCTGCTTTGGTTTACGGTTGCGCCAAACAGGTTAGGAAGCTGCTGCGGTAGTGCGTCGTTACAAACGAATGGCGCCCGCGACTCGTGCGGTGCGGGCTCGATCGACTTCGCCAGGGCCGTGCCCCGAGTATGCTGAACTTCATTCATCATCTCTTCCCGCTCATTTCTACGCGGGAGCGTCCGACGTTGCCTCTATGCGACAATCATGCGAAAAAGACGAAACAGTCACGGACGCTGCAAGATTCTTGCGAGTTCCGCGGTTGGCGGCGAGTAGATGAAGCAGCATTTCGCGCTTCATAAAGCTTCATGCTTCATCCATGCTCGCAAGCTGGCCAATCGGGAGAGACTGCGTTAGATGAAACTCGNCAATAGGAAATTCGCAATTCGGAGAGATACGCTAAGATCCTCTAAGCGACGCCACCTGTCTCTCGGTATTTTCGTTAGACGGTCACAGGGTACACAAAAATTGAAGATCGATTCCTTTTACATGTCCAGAGATGTTTGTGCGACGGAGGATCTTGTCCGTAAACATTGTACCATTTCGATGTACACAAACAGTCGCGTCACTGGGCAAAATATGAGAGGGCGGTGGAGTCATGCGTCAAATGCGACAAATCCGATCACAAACCGATGTTTTTTTACATTCTCAGTTGTCCATCGTAAAATCCTCTCTCGCTTGCCTTCTTTTCTCGCACTTTTCATTACCAAATGGCAAAAATCAGGTTTTGCACGCGCAGATGAGTTCAAACGCCACACATATTTTTGAATGTAATAAGGCGGAGAAAATATATTTCTCAGTCGACGGCACCAGGCGAAAATACCTCGAGTCGTAGGTATCCAGTGAAATCAACTCAACGTGTAACCGTTTCGCGAACGAACTTAAAAAGCCAGACACCTTTCAATGAACGCGAGAGGACTGACCGAAAGGCTGAGCGCTCTGGGTCAAAAAGCGACGCAGCATTTCCCCGTAGTCCGAAACGGGTTCCCACTGACTTGGGGCGCGGCTGGTAAACGCTGGAATGCGTCGTTGGGCAGTCTCAACGATGGATTCCAGCGATTGGCAGTCGGTCCTGTCCGCGGTGTTTCAGAGTTGAAGTTGTACACGTTGGGTCGCTCGCCCCTCAACGTCGATCCGTCCGGAAAGACTTCATTCTTCCCTTGTTCAGCGATCCTTGCGGGCCCCACGCGTCGCACCAATGGCTGAACAGAATCTTCCCAACAATCCCAGTTTTCACCAACCACGTGTGAGCGTCCATTGTTGGAAGCTCGATGCTCGTCCGCAATTCTGAAAAGTTTATCCGGACCTGACCGCCTGCACCACTCTTCTGACCGGCGGAGACTATGATTGATAGGTAAGGTGAGGTGTGTGGACTATGAAAGTCCTCCAACAAAGGGGTAGTTTGGACGGCAAAGTTACAAGGTACCCCATTTCGGAACGTTGAAAGTGCTATCCACCCCGTGCGGCAGATTTTGATCTCCATCCGCCTCGGGTCTCGACTTTTGATCACAAGGAACCCCGACTCTAAAAACTAGATCACAGGCTGCCCTGCAGCCAGAGTGTCCGACACGCGGTACCCCGTCAGTTACATGGTCATTTTACATAAGTGTCCATTGTTTTACCTTGGTGTATTCTCTCAATGAAAACGTGTTCGTGACATATTTTGCTATCGGCACGGAGGCGGGATAGTGTTTACTTGTGATGACGAAAACGAGGCCTTGCTCTGTGAGCTGGCCTGATATTCTTCCTGACGTTTTCAAAACGGTTGTCTTTTCCTATTTCCGGTCTATTTTTTTCTGGTTGGGGGTGGAGGGGGGAACGTTTTCCCAAACAGACAAGCCAGCAAGTGAAGTACGACACTTGGGATGGTTGCTCTATTAACTGTTGTCAAGGACGTATTCCGATAAATAGAGAAAACCTACGAAAACCATGCCCACAAGCCACAACTTGAGGACGCATGTGTTGCAGAGACGGGGTATATCGTAGCAATACAAAATACCCCTCATGGCGGGGTACATAGTACCGGCACAATGTGCCCCGCGGGACACACGGGGTATCTTGTAGTTAAAAAAGTATACTCGGGGCTTCTGTTAATTAAAAAATGGGGAGCGGGGCAACCTGAGCCCAAACTTTGAGGGACGGGGGATCTTGCGAGTTGGGTCTCCAAAGCCGGGGTATCTAGATATTTTCCTGTAGTTTGGATGTCACCACATTTCCCCCGCGAATCGGTTTTTGGTGGCCACACAATGACGTGGCACTGTTCACCAAGAGTGGTTGTGTGGTCTAGTGAGCCTGTAATCATTTCTCATCATAATAGTTGCTCCGTTGACTCTCCATGGATGCGGATTCATTTTTACTCGTTAGTGTGTCGAGCGGTCCATTTCATTGCACAAACTTGTTCTGAAGTCATAGTCCGGTCGTCGGGTGAGCATTAGCGAAGTCGACGTGGCCACAAGCGAAGCCCATGAGAAACCTCGCTCCAAAATATCTTCTGTGTGGTCGTCTGGCTAACCAAACATCCATTTGGATTCCTTGACCGTTTTTGTGACCACTCAGAGGCCGTGTGGTGCTATCCAAACTACCCCAAAATGTGCGAAGAACTATCCGATGGCGCTCAACGATGGATTCCAGCGTTTACCAGCCGCACCCTTGAAGCACGTGCGCGTCTCGGCCCACATCGTTGTCGCTTGTCGGGCCGCCGAAGGGTGACTTTCATTCGTCCGCGTGCGCTTCACGCGGAGGTCAGTGATTCGACAATCCGGCACCGGCGACATACGACGGTCGATGAAGACTATAATGATTGCACTCGAAGGAGCGGAAACAATTAACGCATACGATGCGGGAACTTCAGTAAATGAACTTCATCTAACCGCTTTTTTCGGTTTATAGATGAAGGATGAAGTTCACCAAACTCGGGCACGGCCCAGGATGGCCTACAGCATGTGCTTCCAGAGCAAACGCCTCTCTCCGCCACGCTCGCCGTCTGCGGAGTGCGATGCGCTTGCCTGTCCTGCTGTCGTCTTTTTGGGTTCGGAGAAACAACACCCCATACATGGCCCGAAGCTTTACGCTTTTCACCAGATAAAGTTTTTGCATTGGGATACATATCTGCGCAAGCATGAAAATAAGCCTGATACATCTACAATCTAAGTTTTATTCCCACATTATCCAGAGACTTGAAATATATATAGTATCCATTTTGATGGCCAGACCCGATTGGCGACGCAACTCACCGATCTCGCAAGGCAAGGGGAGTGACGTGCCAGCCCCGTCGTCGCGAGAATCACCATGGAGTGATTAGCACATTTTTCTTTTGACTCTCAAACCCCCATTCGCTGATATAGGGTTTTCTACGTCTGCGCGGGCAGAACCCTAGCAAACATAAAAACATAAATCCAAGAACGGGGCTTTGTAAGTCAAAAAATACAAAGATAAAAGAAAAAACAGGGCTAATTGCTGCATAGTGATCGAGCGAAACACCTTTTCAAAAAATAGAGGGCGCAAATACAATGGTACCCATCATTTCGGTCGATAGATAAGCGGTTTCCATAATCCAAAACGAAAAGAGGGTGGTGTCCATAGTTGAAAACGACATGTCAGCGGTGTCCATGGTTGAAAACAAAATGCAGGCGGTTCCCAATTTGAGTTATGCCCTCGGTTAGTGTTCGTCATGGGCATGACTAACATTTTCCCCCATTTTTGTCAGATTTGATGTTGATTTTAAAAAGGAAAACGAAAAGATGTACAAAATTACGTACCACCGACTAACGTACGCGAAACATGGAAGGTAAAATTCTGAACCTGAAAGTTCCAGGATCCCAGAAATATGACGTCAGCACATAGGTGGGACTGGATCGTTTTCCCACTCACCCATTGCCAGCCGCGGCCCATACCTGGCCGGAAGTTCTACGCTATTCACCAGATAAAAAATTTACATTGGGATACATGTCTGCGCAAGCATGAAAATAAGCTTGATATATCCACAATCTAAGTATTATTCCCACATTATCCAGATACTTGAACTATATATAGTATCCATTTCGATGGCCATACCCGATTGGCGACGCAACTCACCGATCTCGCAAGGGGAGTGATGTGCCAGCCCCGTCAGCGCGAGAATCACCATCGAGTGATTAGCCCACTTTCCTTTTGACTCTCAACCCCCCCCCTCATTCGCTGATCTAGGGTTTTTTACGTCTGCACAGGCAGAGCCCTAGCAAACATAAAAACATAAATCCAAGAACGGGGCTTTTTAAGTATAAAAATATAGAAAGAAAAGAAAAAAACGAAGCTAATCGCTTCATCGCAATCGAGAGAAAACACCTTTTCAAAAAACAAAGGACACAAATACAACAATACCCATAATTTCGGTCGATAGATCAACGGTTTCCATAGTCCAAAACAAAAAGACGGTGTTGTCCATAGTTGAAAATGACATGTCAGCGGTGTCCATGGTTGAAAACAAAATTCCAGCGGTTCCCAATTCGCGATATGCCCTTGGGTTAGTGTTCGTCATGGGCATGACTAACATATTTTCCCATTTTTGTCGCATTTGAAGTTGATTTTAACACCGGAAATTAGACGATGTACAACCGTACCACCGACTAGCGTACACGTAACATGGAAGGTAAAATTTTTGGTTTGAAAGGTTCCGGACGCCCGTTTCAGAGGGGGTGTGACATTTTCTATTGCACGTCAAAGTGTTTTTCGCTACGTGCTGCACACCATATAGTAGATTGCGTCAGCCGATTGATATGTTTGAAAGGTCAAGGAAGTTTATCGATTTTCAATTGTGTTTGACTGGAACACGTCCTTCTGTATGGGTGGATGCTGTACTAATAAGACAACATGTCCGTTGCACATTGGATTCAAACCACGCACCCTCGGACCCCCATTGCAACTTTCTTTGGCATCTACGTTTTGGATCAAACCCTCGTTCCGGCATCCAAATCTGATTTAACCCCCCTCTCACCCCCCATTACATCCGGGGTCAAAGCTCATTTTTTTGCGCGAGCATCTGCTAGGCCCCACGGTAGCGAGGCCAGGCATATCCCCTTTTTTTGGGGAGGGGATCTTGGACGCCTCTTATCATTTGTTTTTCATGTGATTTTTTCATAAAACCCTCGTTTCGGCATGAAAACATCATTCAAACCCTCCCCCAAAATACATCCAAGGTAAAGGGTTTATCTTTGCCCGGGCATCTGCTAGGCCTTGTGGTAGCAAGACCTCACAGATTCCCTGTTATTGTATGGGGGATCTTGGACCCCTCTTGTCATTTTTCCTGGCATGTACGTTTCACATCAAACCCTCATTTCACCAGCCAATCCCAATCCAAACCCTCCCCCAAAATACATCCGAGGTTGAATGGTTTAGTTTAGCATGGTCATCTATCAGGCCCCACGATAGCGAGGCCTGAAAGATTCCCTTTTATCGCAAGTGGGATCTCGGACCCCCCATTTGTATTGTTTTTGTGCATGTACATTTTCCATCAAACCCTAGTTCTAGCATCCAAAACGTGATTTTAATTCTCCCCCAATTCACATCCAGGATTGAAGGGTTTAGTTTAGCCCACGCACACCCAATATTATGGTGCGTGCGGCATCGGCATCTCCAACGTGAGATGCATGGCTCCAGCTTCAATAAATTCCACGCCGCACGATGGTAAACGACGAAAAGAACAAATTGCTGGCAACACAACCTGCCAACCTACAATGCTTCTTTCGGACATGCAGGCCGTTTGCGACTGAATAGTTCGACCGAATAGTGGATACCTGTGTCATGTTGTTCTTTTTTTGCGTGCACAATGAAAAACAAGGGCACCACTATCATTTGTTTTTCGACTATGGACATTACTATCATATCATTTTCGACTATGGATACCGTCTTCTTCTCGTATTTTTCCTATGGACAACGCTGATCTATCAACCCTGTAACGAATTGGTCATAATCGTTGGCCGACTAGGCCAAAACCGTGGTACTTGAGCTATCCTGTCTAGCCGCCCATAATCCCAGGTGACCCCGCTTGAGCCACTTGGCTCCTTCAACCGGTCGGCGTGGCACTGCCACATTAAAATCCCCCCGCTAAGAGTGAGAGCCACCTCGGCATCTCCGGTAATACCGACGTGGGATTCGAGCCCTAGAGCTTTGATACCAATGAAATGGATTGGACAAAATCCTTGGCCAACTAGGCCAAAACCGCGGTGCCCGAGGGTCTCCGACCCTTAAGCTATCCCTTTGAATCGCCCACATTCCCAAGTGACCTCGCTCGAGCCACGTGGCTCCTTCAACCGGTCAGCGTGGCACTTCCATGCTATAGATTCAAATGATGGGTATGTTAGAACATCGTCCAAAAATGAAATCAGAGAAAGAAACTTGTCCATAAAACCACTTTGAAATCCTACCCCAAAATACACTCATAATTTTGGAGAAATGTTTAGGAAACATTTTAACCTTGCTACTACTAACATGGTGGCATAGTCTAGTCAACCGACGCACTAGTAAGCAAGCAAGTGCAAGAAACAAGAAGAGTTAGGTTAGGGAGACCTGTAAAGTTTCATAAGCTCTAACAACTTAAGTATGCAAAGAGAGATGACCACTGAGAAGCACAAAGCATAAATACCTGTCCTCCACGCATGGTGGGTGACGCACGCGGTAGTGTTAGTTTGTCTTAAAGCCGACCAAATACCATTCTTTTGATTATAACTATACGCATGGGCATCCTAAAGCAACCCCTTTTCAGCCTAGAGATGTAGAATCTTGAGGTGGATGCAACGAGTGGCCACACGAACTGTTTGGCATCAATCATTGGACACATGAAGTAAAACATGCAAATTGAATTCAAGACCCAGTCCGTCGAGAAAACTCTAGTGACCACAAAGCACCCTAGCAAGCACGTGGAATACCGTGGCAGCTCTCTTGCAGCTGGTGGTGGTTGAAACCACCACCTGTCGATGCTCTAAGGCTAGCTGGGTCCACATCAAGGATTTGCTACAGCATGGAGACAGTCGAGTAGTCATGGTCATGATGGGTTTTTATCAAGAATAAGAAGACTCACATAACAACAATCCCCCATGACCCTATGGTGCGCATTTCCATACATGTGTAAATTTGACAGAGGTGCACAACAAGATGCTCAAAATCTATGCTCACAATCCCTACTCTCACCCACTCCCATGGAAGGAGCAAACCCCGTAAACAAAAATGGCCACCATGAACTGTCTACTTGCGAGTTCCTTGGTCAAGAAGTGAGTCTGCTGCATGTCTTTGCTGGCGTAGATGGCTGTGATCACATGTCGCTCCACATGATTATGCACATAGTGATGCTCAACATCAATGTGCTTTGTGTGCGTATTGAATACACTAGATTTCTTAGAAATGGCAAGAGCACTCTAGTTGTCAAAACTCGGAATGACAAAAGGTAGAGACTGATGCAACTGATGAAATAGACGTTGTAGCTACTCTCATTGAACAGCCTGAATCCCTACTGCAATATACTCAACCTCTCATGAGCTAAATGGGATACAACCCCGCTTGCCTTTGTGCCAGGACACAATAATGCCACCTAGCAGGCAACCTGTCCGATTGCACTTATCAAGAATCCATGTCCAGTCAGTGTCTGTGTAGTTGTCAACTACCACCAAACAGTGTCGTTGAAAGAAGTTCAAGGTATGATATGGAGACCATGTACTATACAACTCGCATAGCCACCTGAAGGGCTCTTGCCCAAGGACAATGTAAAAATGTTGCTAGGAGGTTGATAGTGAAGGCAATGTCGTGTCTTGTGGTAGTGGCCAAGGACATCAAAGAGCCAATCGGGCAAAAGTATAGAGTCACGTTCACTCTCCCAAAGCTAAACCATATAATCCACCTTCTGAGCATCGTGCCTGTCAAATGTGATAGGGATGGAGGCTTTGGGAATTTCACCAAGGAGATCAGAAAACCGCTCCCCCACAACGCGAGTGTAACATGCCTGTTGTAACAAGAGTGTCGATCAAAAACGATCAAAGACAATCTCCATCCCGATTAAAATAGGTGTAGGACCAAGTTCCTTTAACCTGTTAGTTTCCTGAAGGACTGCTTTGGCCTCCTTCACGGCTTCCATAGAAAGAGACACTAACATCCACGTTGAACAAGATGGTGATGAAGTTGTCGGCTATCCGTCTTAGAAAGAGGGAAGGGTCAGTGTCCTTCTACATCTAACTGAAACTTGTTAGTTTGTTGGTGATCTGCTTGTCTAGAACCTGGGCGAGTATTTTTAGTCGTATAAGGCCTTGCATAAGTGCCATACTTTGTCACTGACCTTGAAACCAAGTGGTTGAACCACGCTGATATCCTACTCCAAGATGCCATGAAACAACATGTTATTTACATCCATATTGTGTAGCTCCCAATCATGGTGATCAATAGCCCCAAACAGAGTAAAAGAGGCGGCCATACGGCCAATGGGTGTGAATGTATCAGTAAAGTCCACATCCTCAACCGATGAGAACCCACTGGCCCTCAAGTTAGCCTTATAGTGATCCAGTGTGCTATGAGGCTTCACCTTCTTGTAAAATACGCACATGGCCTGTATAGCCTTTTGCCCAAGCTGGATGTTGACAAGCTCATAGACATCTTGCTCATGGATGGCTCTCAGCTCATCCTCAAAAGGTGCATGCCAAAATTTTGCATCCAGAGGCAAGAGTGCCTCTTTCAATGTGCTAGTATCAAGTTTTGGAGGTGGAGAGCTTCCGGTGGCTAAGACAAACATCGAGACTCGGCAACATTGTCTTGTGACCACGACAATGTTGCTCGTGGCATCACAAGTGACTGCAAACTCTTTGGAGACCTGCTTGTGACCGACTAGGCACACTGGTTTCGCTGCAATGTAGCCTAACTAGACACTTAGGCCATGGGCCTTTGTGCCAGTTTTGCCACTCCTAACACTACGAGTGGTGCGTGTAGGTACCAAATTGAATTTTTCCTGAGCCCTCAAGGCCCGTTGTTGAATAAGACAAAAAAACTCACGAGAATAGTCCAAAGGATAGGTGCTCACCTCTCTCTAAGTAGCTACCGGATGATCATAAGCTGGAGACCAGACCATAATTAAGGAGATCCGGATGGACCTATCCAAAGGTCTAGACTCCCCCATTTGGTAGGAAACCAAACAGGTGAGAATGTGGTTGGTAGTCAAGGAAAGAATGTTGGATTGGTTATGGTAGGTGAGATCCTAAAAGAAGACAGCATCTCGAGACTCCACGATGCGTTGACAAGAGGAGTCCCCAAAGTGCTAGGCCTTTGAGCTTGGTGAAATACCGAGGAAGTTACACATGTGATCTAGAGGTGAGACCGTGGACCTCTACTGGTCTTCGATGTGTTAGACGTATATGAGGGACTCCCAGACGCGAGTAAGACAGAGGTCGGTGCAATGACGGAAGCAGAACTTGCACGACATGACATGATCCGGAAGAGGACCATGAGGTAGGATGTTCCCCACCCATGTCATGTACAAAGACTTCTCAAAGGCAAAAGAATCTAGAAGAACATTCTTAGACCACATGGCACGGACTACATCTTCCATTGTGCGGGTTTAGCGCTCAGACATATCCCTCTACTATGGTGTAGCAGGGAAAGAGAGCTGGTAAAAAATAATGCCTCAGTAAATAAGATGCCCATCTTGCCCAAGAACTCAAAACCATGATCCGAGCGAATCGTGTCAAGGGTGTGACAAAACTGACACTCAACCATCACCAGCCATAAGCAAACTACGAGGGTGGCATCGCTCTTTTGGCAGAGGTTGTAGACCCACATCATCTAGGTAAAGACATTAGTCAGGGTGAGGAAATATCATCTTTGATCAAAGAGAGACTTGACAGGGAAAGGAACAAGAAGGACCACGTGGTTCAACTCAAGCACACGTAGTGCCCGGGAAGTGTTGTTGAGGTAAGTGCAACGTTACATCTTACCTTGAGCGTAAAAGAAACAATCATTATTATGTGACTTCTCAAAGGACAAGGGTTGGTTGCATCAAGAACAAGGGTTGGCTAAGTACGAATGACCTTGGAAACCGTGTCTGATCTCATTTTGACTTCCTCACCTAGGAAAGGCGATGACACAGTAAATGATGGTGTTAAGGAGAGAGAATACTAGTGAAGAAAAATGTATAGATATGGAGAAAGGATAGGAGGTCAAGGTAGTGGAACAAGACACATGGTATAGGTCATCGACAACTTAGGTACGAAGAATGACATGAGTGTTGAGAGCAGCCATAGTGCGGAGTTAGCGGAGTGCTGAACTGAGGGACCTATCCTAGGACATGCACAAAAAGCGAACACGGTGAGCTCAAGAGTAGGGAAAAAGAGCACATAAGAGATGTACAAGGGGCCAAACTGACCATCAAAGAGTACCACCCCGACACCTTGGAGAGGCAAAAATTGACCATACCCTACGCAAACGAACCAAAAAGATGTAACAAGACCAATAACCACAAAGTCATTATGACGACAGTTCATATGGTGGGTTGGTCTCGAGTCAATGATCGAAATGGCACTTGCCTCATGACCTGTCTTCGACACAGCAATGGTCGACAGAGCACTCTACATGTGCTCGATACTGAGCAGAGGACTCGAAGCAATGGCAAACAGTATGAATCATTAAGCCAAGTCAGTACTGTTACTTCCATTATCATCATGAGCCAACTTAGCTCCTCCACAAACGTCATCATAGGAAGCGAACATAGTAGGACAAGCTGTCAGTGGACCACCCGATTTTTATGATACTCTCACATCTCTCTAAGGATGATCTTCTAGCTGCTCATGAAGCTTAGCAATTGTACGATCCTAGGGGTCATGATCACCGTTGTTGTTTAGTGAAGTGACAACGTGTGCTGTTATTGTAGTCACATTGTGACGCAACCGCGGGTCGTCGAAAGACATCCTCTCTGTGTGCGTCACCTGGAGGTAGTACATAATCCTGGTCTTGTCCAGGGGCTACTGACACTCTTTGTAGCGCTGAGTACTCCTGTAGTTGTAGTAGTGGACAGAGCAGCCAATGTCGTTTTTCATCGGGCGCTGCTGCTACTATTCCTTGCTCCATTTTTGCTTTCCCTTCTTTTCCTATATGGTCGGTGCAATTTTCGCAGCCGGACCACTCAGGGTAGAGAGTGATCAGGAGGAATTATTAAAAGTGTGACTTGTCAACTAGGATACAAGTGTCATAGGAGTCGCTGTCACTACCACAATAAGCTGACTTTGTTGATGGACGATATCACCCTCATGAGCTATCTCCTAGAGAATGTCATGATGAGCCGAAGGAGGCAGCTGAAGTGATGAAGACAACTTGAAGAGGGTCACTCAATCAAAGCGAGTCAAGAGCTTCACGTGGTCCAAATGCGCCCCCAAGATTGCGTCCCGCCACCAGTCCGAAGGCACATATGAAGACGCATGGCACATCACCAATAGTCAATTGCAAGCTCTATGGCACCCCGATGGAGGAAGTGGAACTCACGTAGGTAAACTACCCTCCTGGCGCGGGTCTTTGTAACAAGCTGTTTTAGGGCAAATTCTTAGTCGTGGCGTGGCTCTGCTTCAGTCTTAGTCCTGCTCTCACCAAGGAAGAAACAAAAATCGACAACGGTCTGTTGTGGCAAAGTGTAGAGGAGATCTCACATTTTTCTCTTTATTGTCTTGACTGGTGAGTGTCCCGTTTCTAGTATTGGCTATGGTAGTAGGGCAAGACACCCTCAAAGTTGGCCCACACCCAAAACCTGGTCTTCCAACATTCGAAGCCCTCATCACCTTCGTAGTAAGGTGGAAGCGTCTCAAAGTCATTCAGTCGGCTCTCAATAGGGAGTGTGACCTCTGGCTTGACAGATGGTGGGCGAGTTCTAGGGAGACTACCAGTGAGAGAAACACCAGTAGAAATGAACATCGCTGAATGCCGTGGCTACTATTGATGGTAAGAAGGTGATAGAGTAGGAGGCTCTTATTTCCAAAAAGATGTTACAACTCCATTGGCTTGTCTCGATGTATGTTATGAGGCTCCTCAACATCCTCTTAATTAATCCGCGATCTCTGTGGTGCGTCGGTCTAATGCAGCTGCTAGAAACACATCGCATCTTGCACATGACAAAGCTTATAGTTAGTGAGTATGAATATGGGCTCATCACGTCTGAGGAGGAGGATCTAAGGGGTATGCCAAGTCCTTGCCTTTGTCAGGGACCGATACCATGGGGCTGCTTAGTATGGGTCCAAACATGAAAGTTTTCGGAACAAGAAACCAACAACATTTCTTCAGGATTCGAAATGATGGCACACGATGTTTTGAATCCAAAATACTGAAGTCATAAAAGATGAAGACGACATCAGTAAAAAAATGTTGGCTTAAAAAATGCTTGCGTACTTACAATAACAAAGCCACCCTCTTTCTTTGTTTGGAAGTCACATTGACTCTGTGTGAAAAAAGAAAAAGGAAGGGATGGACCTTGCCACCCCCTTGTGTGGCTATGTAGCAACATCGATTCTACGCAGTGGCACAATAGCATTGTGCAACGGTGTCGCATAGCACAACAGCCATGATTATTACCATTTCCACTACTACTCTGCTATTGTAGGTGCTACAATACTACTGTTGGTGCTAGTGTTGTGCGAGTGCTACAAGAGTTGGCATGTTTTTTGCTTTTGTCGCTTCGCTGCTACTACTCCCCATGACTGCTACTGTTTGCTGCCACAACCGCTACTCGCTACTATTAGTGCTATGCAACTACTGCTACAAGTTGCGAGATGCTTCTCCATTTTTATCAGTGGTCTTAATCAGATAGGGTGGTGCTACTGTCCGGTGCTGCCACTGCCACTCAGTCTTGCTACTATAGCTTTTCGTTGCGGTAGCTCCTCTTGTTATGGTTGTGGTAGTTGCATGGTGGCGTCATTGTTGTTAAAGTCGGGTCGATGTCTCTATTGCCGATTTTTGCTATGACTAGTCCCATGATACGACTGTGATGTTGAATCGCACAAATGCTACCAGTGCTATGTCCCTCTGGCGTAGCTCACCAAGAGAGGTCTCGCTACTCTGATACCAGAAGAAAATTGTAGGAAGCTCCCTAGCCTTAATGATATTGACCTAGTGACACAGTCCACTCTGTAGGCACACTAGCAAGAAAGCAGGTTTAAGAAACAATACGATGTAACTCAGGGAGACCCGCAAAGTATCATGAGCTGCAACTATTTAGTAATGCAAAGAGAGATGAAAAATCACAATGAAAAGGCATAAATGCTTGTTGCGTTGCACAACGGGTGACACATGCGAGAGTGCTAGTTTATCTTAAGATCTGTTGAAAACCACTATTATGGACATAATTTTACGCATATGCATCCAAATGCAACATTGTTTGAACCTTGAGATTTAAAATATTCAGCCAGATGCTACGACTGGCCAGATACACTAGTTCGGTATCAAGAAATGGATACACAATCTAGAATATGAAGATTGGGCTCAAGACCCAGTAGATTGAGAAAACTTTAGTGAGTGCAGAAAAATGATAGAGAATCCTAGCAAGCACCTATGACTTTGTGGGAGCTCTCTAACAATTGGTGGTGGGTCGAGCCGCAACCCATTGGTGCTCCAGTGCCATGTGGGTTCGCACAAGGGATCTACAATAGCATGGACAAGGCCAAGTGGTCACTACAAGCTTAACATATAGATGCTGACAACTCACCTAACAATTTTTGGGTTATATTTTTGCGCGAACTCCTGCTGGGCCCCGCGGTAGCGAGCCCAACAGGTTCCCTTTCAACGCATGGGTATTTTGGACCCCCCACTCAATTTCCTCACAAACGTTTTTGAGAAAATTCACAAACCCCTCTATAGAGGAGCTTGTGATTTTTCTTTGATGCGAGACGACGTCAACATGTTGTGCTTGGATGGCATAGAGCGTTGACATAACGTGTTCATTTGGATATAGTGTGGTTTTTTCCTACTCGGTGGGTATAGTGTTCCTTAAGTGTGAAAACGATCTAAATTTGGATATGGTATGTGTACTATGTTAATCACGGATATAGCTCTTGTTCTCGATTTTTTGTGGATGTATGACCACTCCTCTATTTTGTGTTATGCTTGTTGTGTGTCGACTCACATTATTTTTACATTTTTCCCAAATACTACCTCAAAACATCCAAGGAAAACAACTATAGGGAAACGGCCCTTGTCACTTGAAGGGTTTTTGAGTTTTATTAAGGTTTTGGAAACCTTTGTGCGTCGCGGTAGGGATTCCTTTTTAACGAAGGGGGGAAGGATTGTTTGAGAACCGTTTTCACAGGTGCAAAAATGTTTGAGGGAAGCCGAAAGAGACCTTTGACTTCCCCTTGAATTCGAAGGTCTCAAGGGGAACTTCGATTTGAGGGGTCAAAGTCAAAGGTCCCCTCAACTTCGTAGAGTAATCTTGTCACCTCTATGAGGGGACAAGATCCCCTCGTACAGGGGACCTTGTCCCCTCTGACAAGAACACAATGCGTCAATGGTAGACGGTCCATTCTTTTGAGTCGGGTATGGCGTCGCACAAAAGAGTCTTTTTGGGTTACATAGTAACCTTATTGAAAACACTTTCTTACAACAATTTTTGGAATTTTCTGACGATTGTCTAGTCTGCGAAAATATCACCTAGTCATCAAGGTCCGTGATCCTGATGTATGAAAGGATGAAGTAGGTAGAATGTTGTGGGAAGAAAACACTATAAGAACAGTATATTAGTGAATTTGGTTGTAAAAAGGTACTAATTAACTTATTGTATGTATAATATGAAATTGCATGCATGAACTAAAATTTGGTTTCCACTTTCAAATTTGTGCTTGTTAATGAGTTACATTGTAACTTGGTTGTAAGCATTGTTTCGGTTTACATGGTAACCTTATTCTAATGATGTTTTATTCATATTTTATTTGTGAATTCATAAAATCAAAGAATATTTGGATGTATAGTGATGTCATAAAGAGGGGAAAATGATAACGACATGTAAGGGAATCGTTCAAAAACTGAATGTATTTCTGGTATATCACATTGTCCACATGAATTCATTTTTTTACATTTACGCATGTGTTTGCCATGAAGCTGGAAACTGAGATAAAAATACATAGCATATGTGATGTGTAGAGATGCAAATGGATTCTTATTGGATGAAATAGTAACCTTATTAGAAACTTTGTTTTGGCCTATATAGTTACCTCATTGCAAACTCTTTTGGATGGCATGTTAACATTATTTCAACCACTTTATGGGTCATATTTCAATAAAAAGCAACGCTATATTTCATCCTCCATTGGTCCTTATGGCCCCTTATACATTTTTTATGTGCTCTTTGTCCCTGCTCTTGAGCTCACTCTGCTCTCTTTTTGTGCTTGTCCTAGGATGGGTCCCTCGCTTCAGCACTTCGTTAACTCCGCCACTATGGCTGCTCTCGACGCTCATGTCATTCCTCATACCTCAGTTGTCAATGACCTATATCACGTGTCTTGTCCCACTTCCTTTACCTCGTATCCTTTCTCCATATCTATACATACTTTTTTCACTGGTACTCTCTCTCCCAAACACCAGCATCTGCTACATCGTCGCCTTTGCTAGGTGAGGAAGTCCGAATGAGATCAGACACAAAGTCCAAGGTCATTCGTACTCAGCCAACCCTCGTTCTTGATGAAAAGTCCTTTGAGAAGGCACCCAAGAATGATTTTTTCTTCTAGCTCAAGGTAAGATGCATTCTTCCACCTACCTTGCATCGACTTCCCAGGCACTACATCTGCTTGAGCTGGTCCACTTTGTCCTTCTTGTTCCTCTCCCTGTCAAGTCTCTCTTTGATCAGAGGTGATATGTCCTCACCCGGATTAATGACTTCACCCAAATGACATGGATCTAAAGCCTCTACTTAAAAAGTGATCCCACCCTGGCAGTTTGCTTGTGGCTGGTGATGGTTGAGTGCCAGTTTTGTCACACCCTCGACATGATTTGCTCAGATCATGGTGTTGAGTTCTTAGGTTAGATGGACACCTGATTTGATATGGGCATTCTTTTACACCACCTTTCTTCCTTTGCTACACCATAGTAGAGGGATGTGTCTCAACGCTAGAACCGCATAATGGATGATGCAGTATGTGCCATGTGGTCTAAGATTGGCCTCCCATATTCTCTTGCCTTTGATTAGTTCTTGTATATGACGTGGGTGTGGAACAGCCTACCGCATGGTCCTCTTCCGGACCATGTCATGTCGTGCAAGTTGTGGTTTGTCCATTGCACCGACCTTTGTCTTACCCGTGTTTGGGAGCCGTAACATGTGTCTTATACATTGAAGACAAGTAGGGGTCCAAGGTCTTGCCTCTGGGTTGCACGTGTACCTTCCTTGATATTTCACCAAGGTTGAAGGCCTGACTCTTTTAGGACCCCGATTGTCAACGCATCGTGGATTCTCGAGATGTTACCTTATTTAAGGCTCTCACCTACCACAACCTATCCAACATTCTTCCCTTGGCCACCAACCACATTCCCACCTATGTGATTTCCATTCAAATANAAATGACATGGATCTAAAGCCTCTACTTAAAAAGTGATCCCACCCTGGCAGTTTGCTTGTGGCTGGTGATGGTTGAGTGCCAGTTTTGTCACACCCTCGACATGATTTGCTCAGATCATGGTGTTGAGTTCTTAGGTTAGATGGACACCTGATTTGATATGGGCATTCTTTTACACCACCTTTCTTCCTTTGCTACACCATAGTAGAGGGATGTGTCTCAGCGCTAGAACCGCATAATGGATGATGCAGTATGTGCCATGTGGTCTAAGATTGGCCTCCCATATTCTCTTGCCTTTGATTAGTTCTTGTATATGACGTGGGTGTGGAACAGCCTACCGCATGGTCCTCTTCCGGACCATGTCATGCCGTGCAAGTTGTGGTTTGGCCATCGCACCGACCTTTGTCTTACCCGTGTTTGGGAGCCCTAACATGTGTCTTATACATTGAAGACAAGTAGGGGTCCAAGGTCTCGCCTCTGGGTTGCACGTGTACCTTCCTTGATATTTCACAAAGGTTGAAGGCCTGACTCTTTTAGGACCCCGATTGTCAACGCATCGTGGATTCTCGAGATGTTACCTTATTTAAGGCTCTCACCTACCACAACCTATCCAACATTCTTCCCTTGGCCACCAACCACATTCCCACCTATGTGATTTCCATTCAAATAGGGGATTCTAGACCTTTGGATAGGTCCATCTGGATCTCCTCAATTGTGGTCTAGTCTCTAGCTTATGATGATTCGGTAGCTACTTAGAGAGAGGTGAGCACCTGAACTTCGGGCTACTCTCATGTGTCTGTTAGTCTTCTTCAACCACTGGCCTTGAGGGCTCCACACAAATTCAATTTGGTACCTAAACGCCTCACTCATAGTGGTAAGAGTGGCGACTTTGGTACAAAGGCCCATGACTTAAGTTTCCTGGTAGACTACACTACGGTGAAACCAGCATGCCTAATCGGTCACAAGCTTGTCTCCCAAGAGTTCGTAGTCACTTGTGACCGAGTATCGATGTGTGCCTTAGCCACCGTGAGCTCTCCATCGTTGACACTTGATACTAGCACGTTGAAAGAGGCACTCTTGGCTTTGGATGCAAAATTGTGGCACGTAGCTTTTGAGGATGGGATGAGAGCCATTAATAAACACGATGTGTATGATCTTGTCAACATCCACATTGGGCAAAAGACTATAGAGACCAAGTGGGTATTTCACAAGAAGGTGAAGCCTGATGGCACCCTGGATTGCTACAAGGCTCACTTGACGGCCGAGGGGTTCTCATTGGGTGTGGACTTTACTGATACCTTTACAACCGTGGTCTGCATCGCCACCTCTTTCGCTTTGTTTGAGGCTGTTAATCATCATGATGGGGAGCTACACAAGATGGATGTAAAAGATATGTTGTTCCATGGCACCTTGGAGGAGGAGATCAGCATGGTCAAGCCACTTGGTTTCAAGGTCGGTGATAAAGTATGTCGCTTACTCAAGGCCATATACGACTAAAAATAGTCACCCAGGAGCTACACTAGGAGATTGCCTGCCCACTGACAGGTGTCAGTTAGATGTAGAAGGACACCGACCCATCCCTCTTCTAGGACAGATAGCCGACAGCTTCATCACCATCCTTGTGTATGTGGATGATAGTGTCTATTTCTATGGAAGCCGTGAAGGAGGCCACAACAGTTCTTTAGGCAACTTACAACTTGAAGGAACTTGTTCCTACAACTTTGTTTGTTGGGATGGAGATCCTATTTGATCGTCATTTACCGACACTCTTGTTACATCATGCACGTTACGCCCGTGTTGTGGGGGAGCGTTTTCTGATCTCCTTGGTGCAGTTCCCAAAGCCTCCATCCCCATCACACTTGACAGGCACGGTGCTCAAAAGGTGGATGATCTAATACAGCTTGGGGAGAGTGAACATGACTTTATACTTTCACGTAATTGTCTCTTTGATGTCCTTGGCCACTACCACAAGACGTGACAGTGCCTTCACTGTCAACCTCCTAGTACAATTTTTACAATTTCCTCGGGCAATAGCCCTTCAAGCGGCTATACGAGTCCGGGAATACATGGTTTCCACATCGTACCTTGGACTGCTTTCAATGAAAGTGTTCGGTGGTAGTTGACAACTATACAGACAATAACCTGCTATGGATCTTGACGAGTGCAATCGGACGGATTGCATATTCCTAGTGGGTGGCATTATTGTGTCGTGGTACAAAGGCAAGCGGGTTGTATCCCATGTAGCTCATTAGAGGTTGAGTATGTTGCTCTAGGGGTTGAGGCTGCTCAATGAGGGTGGCTACAATGTCTGTTTCATGAGTTGCATCCGTCTTTGCCTTTTGTAGTTTTGAGTTGTGACAACCCGAGTGCTCTTGCCATTCCTAAGCAGTCTAGTGTATTTCATGCACAAACAAAGCAAATTGTTGTTGAGCATCAATATGTGCATGATCATGTAAAGCGACATGTAATCACAACCATCTACGTTAGCACAAACATGTAGCGGAATCACTTCTTGACCAAGGAACTTGCATGTACACAGTTCATGGTGGTCATCCGTTGTGACAAGCTTTGCCCCTTACCTGGGTGTGGGTGAGAGTAGGGAGTGTGAGCATGGACATTTCAGCATCTTCGAGCGCAACTTTGTAAATTCTGCACGTTTATGGACATGCACACCATCGGGTCATGGGGGATTGTTGTTATGTGATTCTTCTGATTCTTGATGAAGACCCATCATGACCATGACTACTAGGCTATGTCCATACTCTTGTAAATCCCTCATGCGGATCCATCTAGCACCGGAGCACTGACGGGTGGTGGTTTCACCCACCACCAGTTGCAAAAGAGCTGTCACGGAATTCTGGGTTCTTGCTAGGGTGATTTTCGGTCACTAGAGTTTTCGCATTGGATTGGGTCTTGAGCTAAATTTGCATGTTTTACTTCATGTGTCCAATGATCGATGCCAAACAGTGCGTGTGGCCTGTCGTAGCGTTCAGCTAAAGATTTTGCACCTATAGGCTCAAAAGGTGTTTCTTTTGGATGCCCATGCGAAGATTTATGATCAAAATAATGGTTTTGGACCGGTTTTAAGACAAACTAACACCATCGCCTACGAGGCTGTGCGACGGGACATGTATTTATGCTTTGTGCTTGCCAGTTGTCATCTCTCTCTACATTTCTAAGCTGTTAGAGCTTATGAGACTTTGTGTGTCTCCGTAACCTAACTTTTCTTATTTCTTGCACTTGCTTGCTTGCTAATGCGCTGGTTGACAAGACTGTGTCACCAGGTGAGTAGCAGCAAGGCTAAGAAGCTTCCTAAAAATTTCTCCACAATAACAAGTGTGATTTGGGATAGGATTTCAAAGTGTTTTTCATGGATGATTTTTTTCTCGACTTTTGTTTTTAGACGATGTTCTAATGTACCCATCATCTGGGTCCATAGATCAGCGGTGTCCATAGTTAAAAACGAGAAGACGATGGTATCCATAGTAAAAAATGATATGTCTGTAGTGTGCATAGTCGAAAACAAAATGACAGCGGTGCCCATATTTTTCATTGTGTGGATGAAAACAGAATAACATTACACATTTATCCATTATTTGTTCGAGTTATTCAGTCACAAACGACGTGCATTTCTGAATGAAACATCGCATGTTGGCACGTTGTCTTCCCAGCAAGTGCTTCGTGTCATCCTTTATCGTCGTGCCACGTGGATTTTGTTGAAGGTGGAGCCATACATCTCTGGTTGGAAGTTGCCGACGTCGTGCGCACCATAATGGGGCATGCGCGGGCTAAACTAAACCCTTCAATCTTGAAGGAGGGTTAAAATCAGGTTTTGGATGCTAGAATGAGGGTTTTATGTAAAACATAGATATAAAAAAAGATTACAATGGGGGTCCGAGATTCCCTTTGTGACAAAAGGGAATCTTCCAGGCTCCGCTGCAGCGGGGCCTGGCAAATACCCGTGCTAAGCTAAACCCTTCAACCTCGGATGTATTTCGGGGGAGGGTTTGAATCGGGTTTGGCTGGTTACATGAGGGTTTGATGTAAAACGTACATGTAAAAAAAATGACAAGAGGGGTTTGAGATCCCCCTTGCGATTAAAGGAAATCTACAAGGCCTCACTACAAGGAGGCTTAGCAGATCCCCGGGCCAAAAGAAACCCTTCACCTTGGATGTAGTTTTGGGGAAGGTTTGAATCAGGTTTGCATGCTAAAACGAGGGTTTTTATGAAAAAACACACATGCAAAACAAATGACAAGAGGCGTCTAAGATCCCCCCCTAACAAAAGGGAATATTTCTGGCCCCACTACCGTGGGGCCTAGCAGATGCCCGCACAAAAAAATTCCCTTTGACCGCAGATGTAATGGGGGGGGGTGGGAGGGGGGTTAAATCTGATTTGGATGCCGGAAAGAGGGTTTGATCCAAAACGTAGATGCGAAAGAAAGTTGCAATGGGGGTCCGAGGGTGTAGGGTTTGAGTCCAATGTGCAACGGACATGCTGTCTTATTACTACAGCATCCACCCATACAGAAGGACGTGTTTCAGTCAAACACAATTGCAAATTGATAAACTTCCTTGACCTTTCAAACATATGAATCGGCTGAGGCAATCTATTATATTGTGTGTAGCACGTAGCGAAGAACGCTTTGACGTGCAATAGAAAATGTCACCCCCCTCTGAAACGGGCGTCCGGAACCTTTCAAACCAAAATTTTTACCTTCCATGGTACGTGTACGCTAGTCGGTGGTACGGTTGTACATCGTCTAATTTCCGGTGTTAATATAAACTTCAAATGCGATAAAAATGGGAAAATATGTTAGTCATGCCCATGACGAACACTAACCAAGGGCATATCGCGAATTGGGAACCGCTGGAATTTTGTTTTCAACCATGGACACCGCTGACATGTCATTTTCAACTATGGACAACACCGTCTTTTTGTTTTGGACTATGGAAACCGCTGATCTATCGACCGAAATGATGGGTATTGTTGTATTTGTGTCCTTTGTTTTTTGAAAAGGTGTTTTCGCTCGATTGCGATGAAGCGATTAGCTTCGTTTTTTTCTTTTCTTTCTATACTTTTTTACTTAAAAAGCCCCATTCTTGGATTTATGTTTTCATGTTTGCTAGGGCTCTGCTTGTGCAGACGTAAAAAACCCTAGATCAGCGAATGGGGGGGGGGTTGAGAGTCAAAGGGAAAGTGGGCTAATCACTCGATGGTGATTCTCGCGCTGACGGGGCTGGCACATCACTCCCCTTGCGAGATCGGTGAGTTGCGTCGCCAATCAGGTATGGCCATCGAAATGGATACTATATATAGTTCAAGTCTCTGGATAATGTGGGAATAATACTTAGATTGTGGATATATCAGGCTTATTTTCATGCTTGCGCAGACATGTATCCCAATGTAAATTTTTTATCTGGTGAATAGCGTAGAACTTCCAGCCAGGTATGGGCCACGGCTGGCAATGGGTGAGTGGGAAAATGATCCAGTCCCACATATGTGCTGACGTCATATTTCTGGGATCCTGGAACTTTCAGGTTCTGAAAGTGGGTGAAACAGTTCCTTCTCACCCACATTCCAGTCGCCGGCAACGTTACGAGGTACCCCGTTCCGGATGTTTGAAAACGCTATCCACCCCGTTCGAAGGATTTTGAACTCCATTCGCCCCGTGTTTCGATTTTTGATCTCCATAAGCCCCGACTTCAAAACTTTGACTTCAGGACGCCCCGCAGCCAGAGTGTCGGTGACAGGGTACCCCATTGGGTACATGGTCATTGTCCAGAAATTTCCATTTTGCGACTTCAGTGTAATCTCTCAATATAAAAATGTTATTGTTATCAAACATTTTTATGAAGTAAATGAGACCTTCCAAAAAGGCGGGGGGGGGGGTTGGACGGATACATTGCACAATGTCATTTGGGGAGGGGGGGTTTGAAAAACAAACACGCGAGCAATTCAGAGACGACACCTGACGATAAGAGGCTTTTCCATCTGTTTCTTAGGACGTGTTCCGAGAAATAGGAAAAACGCTAAAAATACCTTAGACGACTCTATACGGAAACGGGGTATATTGTGACGTTACAATATACCCCTCATGTCGGGGTATATTGTAACGGAATAATCTACCCCGCGGGCCATCGCAGGGTTTACTGAGACCAAGAAAGTAAAGACGGGGCTTTTGGGAATCAAAAAATGAAAAGCGGGGCGACCTGTGCTCATCTTTCCAGCGACGGGGGGTCTGGCGAGTTCCGTTTCTGAACCCGGGGTATCTGGATATTTTCTTGTTCCAGTCGCACTCGTCCATTGGTGTCCTGTGTCATTCACTTGGACAATTAAAAAAAGTTTCGACGGAATCCTTAGAACATTTTGGCTACATTCCAGTTCTATCACCAAACAAGTACTCGCGGGGGATGTTGTTTTTAACAGAGTTTGCAAGCTGAACGAGGGAAACTTGCTTGAAGAAAAAGTAAAGATGTTTTTCACTCGGCCGCAATCGAGAGTTCACTTCTGGCTGCAATTTCAAATTTTCGAGATGCAAACGCCATATCAGGCTGTGTAGTTTGCATGGCTTCCGCCTGCACAAGCCATAGAGGTCGCATTTCTGTGAAGTTGCTAGCCGTGGTAGAAAATCAACCGCTGTCCGTCACCCCCAAGCACATCGCTCACCCAAATCCATCCACGAAGGAAGTGGGGTGAAAAAGTAAGTTGGTGGGATTGGATCGCGTTCCCACTCACCCATTGCCAGCCGCTGCCATGGGGTGCTGTTTCTCCGAAACCAAAAAGACGGCAGCAGGACAGGCAAGCGCAACGCACTCCGCAGACGGCGAGGGTGGCGGAGNGGCGCAACCGTAAACCAAAGCAGACAGCGTCTTTAGCTACAAACGACGAGCAGGGCCGAAGCATTACGTCAACAAGAGCGAACGACTCGTCATGAAGCACCGTGCCCAACCCCACCCCAAATTGAAACAGGTTTGGGACGGGCTGATGTCAACGAATATCCCCTGGCAAGTGAAATGTATCGCGTTTGCCTCCTTTTTTTTCTCCTTCACACTAGTGATCATGTTCACACCTTCCTCGTTAATTGCTTCTCAGGCCGAAGTTGGCAGAGAAGCCAAGGCACGGAGGTTACGCTCAGGTTCTTATTCAGCAGGAATGGTACCGACATCAGCATCAGCAGCAACAGAAGTAGCAGTAGCAGCAGCAGCAGCAGCGGCGGCAGAAGCACCACCACCACCACAACCATCACCACCACCACCACCACCACCGCCGCCGCCGCCACCACAACCACAACCACCACCACCACCACCACTACCACGACCATCAGCAGCAACAGCAGCAGCACCAGCAACAGCTCCAGCGGCAGCAGCAGCTCCAGCAGCATCACAGGCACCCGCAGGGACAGCTGCAGACACATATCTTCCTCCAGCGGCAGCAGCATTGGCATCTGCGGTAGCAGCATGGGCACCAGCGACACCAGCATTGGCACCAGGGGCCGCAGCATCAGCACCAGGGGCAGAGTCAACTTGGCCCAGACTGGCCGAATCGGAGTCCCCTGCGGCAGCTTCGACTGTTCAG
>SZWC01000704.1:26267-42772 GCA_023375785.1 Penium margaritaceum | reverse complement strand
CTCCTCCTCCTCCTCCTCCTCATCCTCCTCCTCATCCTCCTCGTCCTCATCCTCCTCATCCTCCTCATCATCCTCGTCCTCGTCATCTTCGTCGTCATCGTCGTCCTCCTCCTCCTCCACATCCTTGCTTCCTTGCACTCTCTTTCTCTCATGGCCCTATGTGATACCTCGAACCACTTTCCACAACACACTTTCTGCATTCCCCTATCTTCCCTTGCTACCTTCTCTTTCTAGTGTGTTTGACGACAGGAACTACAACAGATATTGGATGGGTTGCGTCTCCTTCTGCGCCATTTGTACAGTCTTCCACTCCAGGACCTAAGAGTTTTATAGCGATTTCCTTTGCGACGACAATCTCGTCCGCTATGAACGCCGTGAGCAATGAGAAGATTGGTCATGGCCGTGGGCCCATAACCCTTCGACAGACATCCGGCCTTCGTGTGAGGCACTTCCAACGTGACCCGACGGATCTTCACCGTGTTCACGACTTTGTTTTATGCGAGTTTTGAGTCTAAGCATGTGCTTTTTGGTGCCCTCACGCTATGTTTGTGGGAGATGGACAGAGTTGCAAGACAGTCACTCTTGCGAAGGGAATAACACAATTTTGTATTAGCTTTTGGACATGGACATACAATGAAGGTTTGAAAAAATAGTCACAATATTCCCAATGCAGCATAACACGTGTGATTCGGTTAATCGTAGACCTCGCTACGTCAGCCAAAGCGCAGCACCCCAATCCAGCTGCTGAGTTGGCGGCGTGTATGGTGTCCGTCCGCCGAGGAGCCATCACACATCAAGGACTCATCAAAACGCCGTTCTGGAGGCGCATATGTCCCTACACGTATTGAGCGTGCCCTCTGTGCTTTTTGGGTGTGTTTCAATGAGTTAATCGCCAAATTTGGTGATGGGGATTGACATGGTTTGAAACCTGTCCGCGGACCTGCAGTCCGAATTTTGACGACGTCCCTGAGGAACAAGCTCTACTCTTGAGTTTTGGACTCCGACCCAGCATTTTGACTATTCTCCAAGTAACAAATTATACTGCTGACTTAAGGCAGATTATCTTGCAGAGCAACTCGACAATCCTTCCGGGATAATTCGCCAGATGTACTTTTGTTACTCACTCCGGCAGATTTTCTCCCAGCTGTCAAATCTCGATCGACTCCCTGAGCCGCCAAGCACACCCCAAATTTGGAAGACCATANAGAGGACGTTTGCAGATGGCAGTTGAAACTTTCCATGCGGAGAATTGCATACTTGTGGGAGATCCCTAATGCCAGTGTATACCAGAACGGTTTTTGTGAAAGGTCAGCTCAACGTTGGATTCTCAACTGCGACTAGATCTGGACCAGCAACCGCAACAATCTGGAGACATGCATCAGGACAAACAGCACTCTTTGTGCATTCCTTGGTTCCCTTACAGGCATAGGATGATGCAAGAAACTTCCAGGAAGGCGAAACCAATCCTTCCGCATTCTCCATCCTCCCTTACTCATCTCCTCATGCCGCTCTTTCTGCAACGACTTGTGAAGACCCCTTCTTNTCTTGAGTTTTGGACTCCGACCCAGCATTTTGACTATTCTCCAAGTAACAAATTATACTGCTGACTTAAGGCAGATTATCTTGCAGAGCAACTCGACAATCCTTCCGGGATAATTCGCCAGATGTACTTTTGTTACTCACTCCGGCAGATTTTCTCCCAGCTGTCAAATCTCGATCGACTCCCTGAGCCGCCAAGCACACCCCAAATTTGGAAGACCATAACTCCATCATGCGATTCCAATGATTCAACTTCCACCGGATTTAATGACTTGTCAACTTTCAGGTTCATTAATCTAATGTGGATTTGGAGCACTTTATAGGCAGCTAGAGTACAATGCGAGGATTTCCCCCTCGAGCGCCTTGTCAACACCCCCCGGCGGCGCCTCCGGAACACTAAGGGAAAAAAATACAACATTCCCCCCCTTACATCTGTCATGTCCACTGCTCTTGCTTGCTGTCACTCATCTTCCGCTGCGTCCTCCAGCACATCACTACTGGTCATCTTAAGGATGGCCACGCTCATCACGTGCCGATTCATTGGTTGTGCTTTGGTCAAGCAATCCGCAAGCATATGGTGTGTGCTGCAATGTTATAGGACCACCTCTGCGTTCTCCACCATGTCACGTGCGCAATGGTAATGCATGTTGATGTGATTCATCCTCTTGTGCTGCGTCAGGTTGTTGGTCAGCGAGATAGCACAAGTATTTTTCTCCTGTACCACCATTTGCCCTTCCTGCGTCACACCCAGGTCCCTCAGCAACCTAAAAAGCAATACCGTCTCCTTAACCACTTCGGCCAACGTGATGTACTCTGACTCTATTGTGGAGGTGGCGATGCAGTCTTGCTTTCTGTTGCACCATGAGACCACTACACCAGTGAGGAAGAACACATAGACGGATGTAGACTTCCGCTTGTCCACATCTCTAGCATAGTCTGTATCTGTGTAGCAGATCAGGCGCAAAGGTTCGGACTGCCCTTTGCTGTCATACCTCAGGCACGCACGCTGCGTTGCCTACAAGTAGTGGAGGATGCGCTTGGCCACCTTCAACTATAGTGGCCATGGATTGGCAACATACCTGCTCATTTGACCCATTGAGTACGCCAAGTCTGGTTGAGTCGCCACCATGGCATGCATGAGGCTACCCACCACCAATTGGTAGGGCACCCCTGCCATATATTCCCACTCTTCTTTTGTTTGTGGTGCCATTACCACACTCAGTTCACAAGTCGTGGAGACCGGACTGCCAACTGGTTTGCAGTCCTCTATGCCGCACTGCTTCAGCACCTCGGCCACATATTTGGTCTGCCCCAACTCAATCCTGCGTGCCCTCCAGTTCCGTGTGATGCTCACCCGGAGGTAGTACTCTAGCTCTTCCATGTCCGACATCTGGAATCTGCTACTCAGCTACTATTTTGGTTGTTGTAGGCTCAACATATTTGCGGAGCACAAAATCAGGTCTTCCACCTGAAGTGTAACAATTTGATGAAGGTGCTTGTTACGCCACTCATACATGTTGTGATCCAACTTACATTGCTTGAATTCAAATTGAGCCATGAAGCTGTCCATCTATTGGTACCAGCATCAGAGCGATTGTTTTAGCCCATAGAAGGATTTTTTTTGCTTGCACACCTTGCCCTCCAGGGCTCCCACCCTCTCCGGCACCTCGATGTAGATATCTTTTTCTATGATGCCATTAAGGAAGTTTGGAGCTGTCTGTCTTAGCCACCCACAGCTCTCCTGCGACTACGCCTGATCCAAGCACATTGAAAGAGGCACTCTCGACTCAGGATGCAGAGTTGTGGCATGTTTCTTGTCAGGATGAGCTGACAGCCATCCGTGAGCACGGTGTCTACAAGCTTATCGACCTCCCGCCTGGGCGGAAGGTTGTACGGGCCAAGTGTGTCTTCCATAAGAAAGGCAATCCTGATGGAACATTGGATTGCTACAAGGCTCATTTGACGGCCAAGGAGTTCTCCTAGGTTCAGCGTGTGGACTTCACACCCGTTGGCCGTATGACCACCACTCCTGCTATGTTCAGGGTTGTTGCTCACCATGACTGGGATTTATACCAGATGGATGGAAACAATGTGTTCCTCCATGGCACCTTGGAGTGGAATATCAACATGTTCCAACCACCTAGTTTTGAGGTCGGTAACAAGGTCTGGTACTTGCGCAAGTATTTGGAAGGATTTGGACCGAGTCATCCAGGTATTGGAACAAGCACTATCATTGGCACACTGGCACGTGCCGGTTATCTACAAATTGACGCCAACCCTCTTTCTCAGAAAGACAGCTAAGAGCTTTACCGCCACCCTGGTCTACGTGGACAACCTCCTCATTGTATCTCCTTCTATGGATGCCGTGAAGGAGTTCAAGGTAGTCCTTCACAGTGCCTACAGGATGAATGATCTTTGCGAGATATCANGTGTTAGAATCTGGTGTATTTTATGCAATTACGAGGCACATTGTTGTTGAATATCACTTTGTGCGAGAAGCTGAGAGAAGCTTAGAGTAGGATGTGTAAGTATGGACTATTGAGCATCTTGTTACGTACTTGTCTCAGTTTTGCACATGTATCAACATGCACACCATTGGGTCATGGAGGATTTTTGTCATGTGAGTCATCTCCATTTGTCTCTACATCTTACTATGACCACTTGATCATGTCCAAGCTCATACAGATCCCTGATACGGACCCAACTAGCACCCGAGCACTGATGGGCGACTGCTCCACCCACTAGCAGCTGCTAAACAGCTGCCACAATGTCTTGAGTGCTTACAGGGGTGTCCTAAACTTGTCTACCGTCGCTAGAGTTTTCTCGGTGGACTGTCTCTTGAGCCTGACTTTCATGTTTTGCCTTGTGTATCCACTGATGGATGCTGGAATTGTGCGTGTAACCGGTCGTAGAGTTTGGCTTGAGATTTTGCATTTGGAGATTCAGCCAGTGTTGCGTTTGGATGCCTGTGCAAAGAGCAATGTTGAAAATTGTGAATTCGGGCCGGTTTCAAGAAAAATTGACACTATTGCTTGCGTCACCCGCCGTATGTTGTGTGCTTGTCAGACATTATNTCTCAATGCCCATTGAATCTTTTACGCTTATGAGACTATGAGTGTCTCGCCTAGCCCAATCCTTTGTGTTTCTATACCCGCCCTTTGTGCTAGTGCGATCGCTGACTGAACACTGTTGCCCCATCAGCAACAATAGTACTAGGAAGCTTTTAGGTGGCTTCTCACACATCACATATGCCATGTATTTGTACGTCTAATTTCAACATCATGGAGGAAAAAATATCATTTGAAACATTTTTCATTTCATACACACAATACGATACACTAAGAGCTGGTTTCTTTCATGAAAACATCCCTCCCAAAACACAACGGGACCAAGTACCACAAAGTCACTATCACGACAGGTCATGTGGTGGGTTGCTCTGGAGTCAATAATCAAAATGCCGCTCGCCTCGTGACCTGTCTTCGACACAAAGCAACAGTCCACAAAGCACTCTACATGTGCTCGATATTGAGCAGAGGACTCGAAACAATGGCGAACAGCATGAATTATCAAGCCAAGTCAGTAATGTCATGTCCATCGTTATCACGAGCACAAACGTCCTCCACAAACGTCATCACGGGAAGCGAACATAGTAGGACAAGCTGTCTGTGGACCACCCGGTTGTGATGATACACTCACATCTCTCTAAGCATAAAGATCCAGCTGCTCATGAAGCTATACAATCGTGCGATCCTAGGGTTTATGATCACCGTTATTATTTTGTGAAGTGACAACGTGTGCTGTCATCGTAGTCGTATTGCGACGCAACCGCGCGTTGCCAGAATACATCCGCTGTGTGTGCGCCGCCTGGAGGCAGTACATAATCCTGGTCTTGTCGAGGGGCTACTGGCACTATGTGTAGCAGTGAGTACTCCTGCAGTTGTAGCAGTGGACAGAGCAGCCACTGCCATTGTTCATCGGGTGTTGCTGCTACTGTTCCTTGCTCCGTTTCCATTTTCCCTTCTTCTCCTATGTGGTCGGTGCAATGCCCGCAGTCCGGCCACTCATGGTAGAGAGTGATGAGGAGGAAACATTGGAATTGTGACTCGAAAACTGGGATACAGGCGTCACAAGAGTCCCGGTCACTGCCGCAATAAGCNGACTCTACTGATGGACGATATCACCCTCATGAGCTGATGTCTCCTAGAGAAATTCGTGATGAGACCGAGGAGGCAGCTGAAGTGATTTAGACAACTTGAAGAGGGTCACTCAATCAAAATCCGTGAAGAGCTTCACGTAGTCCAGATGCGACCCCATCATGATGTTGTCAAGGGTCCACAATTGCATCCTTTCACCAGTCCCAAGGCGTGTATAAAGACGCATGGTACGGCGCCAATAGTCAGCTACAAGCTCTGTGGGACCCCGATGGAGGGAGTGAAACTCACGTAGGTAAACTGCTCTCTGGCATGGGTCTTCGCAGCAAGCAGTTTCAGGCAAAATTCCTAGTCCTAGCGTGGATCTGCTTCAGTATTAGTCCCGCTCTCACCAAGGAAGAAGCAAAAATTGACATAGGTCTCCTGTGGTATAGGCTAGAGGAGACCGCGCATTGTTCTCATTGTTGTCTAGACTGGTGAGCATCCCATTTCTAGTATTGGCTATGGTAGTAGGGCCAGACACCCTCAGAGTCGGCCCACATCCAAAACCGGGTCTTCCAACATTCGAAACCCTCGACACCTTCGTAGCAAGGTGGAAGCTCTCAAAGTCCTTCTGTCGGCTCTCAGTGGGGAGGGTGACCTCAGGCTCGAAAGATGGTGGGCGAGTTCTAGGGAGAGTACCAGTGAGAGAAACACCACCAGAAATCAACATCACTGAATGCCGTGACTACTGCCGACGGCAAGAAGGTGATAGGGTAGGAGGCGTAAATTGCCAGAAAGATGATGCAGCTCCAATAGCTCCTCCTGATGTATGTTACAAGGCTCCTAAACATCTTCTCAGTAAATCCGTGATCTCCTGTAGTGCGTCGGTCTGATGAAGCAGCTGGAAGCGCATCTCATCTTGCCATGGAAAAAGCTTGTCGATCGTGAGTGACTATGAGCGTGGGCTCATCACGTCTGAGCAGGAGGAAAAAAAGGAGTATGCCAAGTCCTTGCCTCTGTCATGGACCTATACCATGGGGCTGCTCAGTATGGGTCCAAACATGGAAGTTGTCGGAACAAGAAACCAACAACATTTCTCAAGGATTTAAAATGATGGCACACGATGTTTTGACTCCAAAATAATGAATTCATAAAATATGATGATGACATCAGCAAAAAAATGTTGGCATAAAAAAAGCTTGCGTAAGTTACAATAGCAAAGCCACCCTCTTTCTTTGTTTGGAAGTCACACGGACTCTGTGTGACAAAAGAAAAAGGAAGGGGTGGACCTCGTCACCCCCATGTGTGGCTGTGTAGCGACACGGATTCTATGCAGTTGCACAGTAGTATTGTGCAACGGTGCCGCATAGCACANCAGCCATGATTATTAGCATTTTTACTGCTACTCTGCCATTGTAGGTGCTTTAATGCTACTGTTGGTGCTACTGTTGTTGCTGGAGCTACAAGAGCTTGCATGTTTTTGCTAATGTCGCTGCACAGCTACTACTCCACGCGACTGCTACTGTTTGCTGCCACAGCCGCTGCTCGCTGCTGCTAGTGCTACGCGTTGTTGTTTTTTGCAACTACTGCTATGAGCTATGAGATGCTTCTCTTTTCTTTTGTATCAATGGTCTTAATCAGATAGGGTGGTGCTGTTGTCCGGTGCTGCCACTGTCACTCAGCGTTGCTACTATAGCTTGTCGTTGCCGTAGCTCCTCTTGCTACGGTTGTGGCAGCTGCATGGTGGCACCGTTGTTACTGACGTCGGGTCAATGTCTCTATTGCCAATTTCTGCTATGACTACTCCCACGATACGGCTGCGGTGGTGAATCGCACAAATGCTACCGGTGCTACGTCCCTGTGGCAGAGGTGAGCAAGAGAGGTCTCACTGCTCTGATACCAGAAGAAACTTCTAGGAAGCTCCCTAGCCTTATTGCTATTGACGTGGTGACACAGTCTAGTCAGTAGGCACACTAGCAAGCAAGCATGTTTAAGAAAAAATAAGATGTTAGCTAGGGAGACCCGCAAAGTATCATAAGATCCAACTGTTTAGTAATGCAGAGAGAGATGAAAACTCACAAGTACAAAGCATAAATACTTGTCGTGGCGCACTGCGGGTGACACATGCGAGAGTGCTAGTTTATCTAAGATCCGCTGAAAACCACTGTTATGGCCGTTTTTACTTTACGCACAGGCATCCAAACGCAACATTGTCTGAACCTAGAGATGCAGAATCTCGAGCCAGATTCTACGACTGGCCAGATCCAGTAGTCTGGTATCGATAAGTGGATACACAATGTAGAACATGCAAATTGGGCTCAAGACCCAGAACACTGAGAAAACTCTAGTGAGTGCAGAAAAATGACAAAGAATCCTAGCAAGCACCTATGACTTTGTGGGAGCTCTCTTACAATTGGTGGTGGGTTGAGTCGCCACCCATTTGTACTCCAGCGCCAGGTGGGTTCGCATAAGGGATCTGCACAAGCATGGACAAGGCCGAGTAGTCACGACAAGCTTTAAAAATAGATGTGAACAACTCACACAACAATTTTTGGGTTATATTTTTGCGCTGGCTCCTGCTGGGCCCCGCGGTAGCGGGCCCAACAGGTTCCCTTTCAATGCATGGGGTGTTTTGGACCCCCCACTCAAACCCCTCGCAAACGTTTTTGAGAAAATTCACAAAATTCTCTATAGAGGGGCTTGTGATGTTTCTTTGATGCTTGATGACGTCAACATGTTGTACCTGGATGGCAGACAGCGTCGACATAGCGTGTTCATTTGGATACAGCGTGTTTTTTTGCATGCTCGTTGGGTACAATGTTACTTTAGTGTGAAAAGGATCTGAATTTGGATATGGCATGTGTACCGTGTGAATCACGGATATAGCTCTTGTTATGGATAATTATGTGGATACATGGCCACTCATCTGTTTTGTATTATGCTTGTTGAGCGTTGAATCACAGTATTTTCACCTTTTACCCAAATAGTACCTCAAAATCTCCAAGGAAAACAACTCTAGGGAAACGACCTTCGCCACTTGAAGGGTTGTAAGTTTTATTAAGGTGTTGGACACCTTTGTGCCTCACGGTACGGATTCCCTTTCAACAAAGGGGGGAGGGATTGTTTGAGAACCTTTTTTACACGTGCAAAAATGTTTGAGGGGAAGTCAAAAGAGACCGGATATCTGATAAAAACAGAATGAGTCAACGGTAGACGGCCCACTCTTTTGAGTCGGATATGGCGTTGCGCAAAAGCTTCTTTTTGGATTACGTAGTAACCTTATTGAAAAACATTTCTTGCAACAATCTTTGGCATTGTCTGACAATTGCCTATTCTGCGAACATATCACCTAGTCATCAAGGTCCGTGATCCCGGTGTATGAAAGGATGAAGTAGGTAGAATGTTCTGAGAAGAAAATACAAGAATAGAACATTAGTGAATTTGGTTGTAAAAAGGTGCTACGTAACTGATTGTAAACATAATTTTATAAATGTATGCATGAACTCAAAATTGGTTGCTACTCTGAAATTTATACTCGTTAATGGACTACGTTGTAACTTAATTGCGAGCATTGTTTTGGATCACATGGTAACCTTATTCCAATGATCTTTTTGTTCATGTTGTATGTATGAATGCAAAAAATCAAAAGAGATTTGGATTTATTATGAGGTCATAAAGAGGGGAAAATTGATAACGACCTGTAAGGGAATCTTTCAAAAAATGAATATATCTCTGGTGTATCACATAACGTATATGACTTCCTTTTTTTCTACATTGGCACATGTTTTCGCCATGAAGTTGGAAATTGAGATACAAATCCATGTCATATGTGATGCATAGAGATGCAAATTGATTCTTATTGGGTTACATAGAAACTTTATTAGAATCACTATTTTGGCCTATATAGTGACCTAATTACAAACACTTTTGGGTGGCATAGTAACGTTATTTCAACCACTTTTTTTGTTATATTTCAACCATTTAATTCAATTCTATTGTTTAGAACTGTGATCATTCCACGCACAGAAAAACACCATTAGGAACAACATCCTTATCGTAAGAAAAGAAAGCTTGGACGTATAAAGGGACAATAAAGAGGGAGAATGGATGAAAATTTGGGAGGGATGTTTTCATCAAAGAAACCTGCTCCTAGTGCATCGTATTGTGTACATGAAATGAAAAATGTTTAACAGGATATTTTTCCTCCATGAAGTTGAAAATAGAGGTACAAATACATGGCATATGTGATGTGTGAGAATCCACCTAAAAGCTTCCTCGTACTACTGTTGCTGACGGGGCAACACTGTTCAGTCAGCGATAGCACTAGCACAAAGGGCGGGTGTAGAAACACAAAGGATTGGGCTGGGCGAGACACTCATAGTCTCATAAGCATAATAGATTCAATGGGCATTGAGAAATAACGTCTGACAAGCACACAACATACGACGGGTGACGCAAGCAATAGTGACAATTTGCCCTGAAACCGGCCCGAGTCCACACTTTTCAACATTGCTCTTTGCACAGGCATCCAAACGCAATACCGGCTGAACATCCAGATGAAAAATCTGAAGCCAAACTCTACGACTCGTTACACGCACAATTCCAGCATCCATCAATGGACACACAAGGCAAAACATGAAAGTCAGGCTCAAGAGACAGTCCACCGAGAAAACTCTAGCGACTGTAGACAAGTTTAGGACACCGCTGTAAGCACTCAAAACGTCCTGGCAGCTGTCTAACAGCTGCTGGTGGGTGGAGCAGTCGCCTGTCACTGCTCAGGTGCTAGTTGGGTCCGTATCAAGGATTTGCATGAGCATGGACATGATCAAGTGGTCATAGTAAGATGTAGAGACAAATGGAGATGACTCACATCACAAAAATCCTCCATGACCCAATGGTGCGCATGCTGATACGTGTGCAAAACTGAAACAAGCACGTAACAAGATGCTCAATAGTCCATACTTACACACCCTACTCTANAATGACCACCATGTCCATTCCGACCCTGATGATGGAAATCACCTGTTGCTCCACAGGATCACGCACAAAGTGATATTCAACAACAATGTGCCTCATGTTTGCATAAAATGCACCAGATTTCAACACCTAATTTCTCGCAAAGGTCATTCATCCTGTAGGCATTGTGAAGGACTACCTTGGCCTCCTTAACGGCATCCATAGAAGGAGATACAATAAAGAGGCCGACTATGTAGACCAGGGTGGTAGTAAAGCTCTCGGCTGTCTTTCTGAGAAGGAGGGAAGGGTTGGCGTCACTTTGTAGATAACCGGTACGTGCCAGTGTGCCAATGGTAGTGCTAGTTCCAACACCTGGATGACTGGGTCCAAAGCCTTCCAAATACTTACGCAAGTACCAGACCTTGTCACCGACCTCAAAACCAGGTGGTTGGAACATGTTGATATTCCCCTCCAAGGTGCCATCGAGGAACACATTGTTTACATCCATCTGGTATAAATCCCAGTCGTGGTGAGCAACAACCCTGAACATAGCACGAGTGGTCGTCATGCGGCCAACGGGTGTGAATGTGTCAATGAAGTCCACACCCCGAACCTAGGAGATATCCTTGGCCGTCAAGCGAGCCTTGTAGCAATCTAATGTGCCATCAAGATTGACCTTGTGGAAGAAACACTTGGCCCATACAACCTTTCGCCCAGGCGGGAGGTCGATAAGCTCGTAGGCACCATGCTCACGGATGGCTCTCAGCTCATTCTGACAAGAAACATGCCACTACTCTGCATCGTGAGTTGAGAGTGCCTCCTTCACTGTTGCTGGATCAGGTGTAGTCGCGGGAGAGCTATGGGTGGCTAAGAAACACACCTCTGAACTTGGTCTGACCACGAGAAGGTCAGTTGCGACATTGTAAGCAACAGAGAACTCTCGGGAGACCAATCGTGATGGACACAACACGTTGGATGCACCTTAGTGTAGTTCATCTGGAGACTAAAGCCAAGGGCCTTCGTGCCAGCTCGCCACTACGAGTGGGGCATCCACGTGCCGAGACAAATCCGATTAGCCCCAGATGCCAAGAGAAATCCATCGGGCTCGCAAGAGTAGCCCGTAGGTAATGTGCTCAACTCGGGTTGAAGAGGGCCTTAGCCGTAGAGGTTGTGGACTCGCACAGAAGGGAAGAGGGTGTAAGAGGAACATAGACAGGTGTCGGCTCACACGTAGGATGAGTAGGTGCAAGGACAGTATTGGGTGTGACTTGGGATGCTGTCACCAACATGGGATCACGTGTGCCAAGGGGAACTAGCACTAACACAGGATGAGGTGTGCCGAAGGGGACTGACACTGATATAGGATCAACTGTGTAGGAGGGGTCTGACACAAGCATAGGATAAGGTGTGCCAAAGGGGACTGATTTTGAAATGGGATCAGATGTGCCGGCGGGGGCCAATGAGGGTACTGGACCTACAACCATGATGGCCGGATCGTCTACAGCCAAAGACCGGACCACGGGTGTGCCGGAGGCGGCTGACGTTGATACAGGATGAACTGTGTTAGAGGGGTTTGACACAAACACAGGATCTGGTGTGCCAAAGGGGAATGATGCTAGCACGAGATCAGATGTGCCGGCGGGGGCCGATGAGGCTATTGGACCTACGACCATGATGGCCGGATCGTCAGCAGCGAGCGACCGGACCACAGGTGAGGAGGCCAGAATGGATCCATCTATAAGACAAGGTTGCCCCATCAAGCGGGGAGCCATACATGTGGGAACATGGTCGGCAACTAGCGACAAAATGCTTGACAAGTCATGGTAGGTGAGAGCTTCAAAGAAGAGGGCGTCTCAAGACTCAACAATACGATGGCGAGCGGGGTCCCAATAGCTCCAAGCCTTTGATTGTAGAGAGATGTCGAGGAAGGCACACATGAAATCTCCAGGTGAGACCTTGGAACCCTGTTGGTCCTCGATATACCAGATGTAGGGGAGGGATCTCCAAATGTGAGCAAGATGGAGATGAACACGATGGTCGTACCATAGCTCATATGTTATGACATGGTGTGGAAGAGGACCATGCATTAGGCGATCCCGGACTCATTTCATGTAGGAGAAGCCCTCAAATGCAATGGATTCTGGAAGACCGCACTCAGAACAAACAATGTCGTATTCACCTCAGTCTAATGGCATGGCAGAGCGGGCCAACTAGACACTATTGAACACAGTACGGACCATGTTGGTGGATGAGGAATTACCACAAATATTTTGGGTGCAAGCTATGCATACAGCAAGTTACACCATCAATCTCACCCCAACAGCGGTGCCAAAGGGGAAGAGCAATTGAAAGATATCACAGGAGGTTTGGAACAGACACAAGCCAAGCATGGTGCACGTGAAAGTGTTTAGGTGCAAGGCGTTTGCGATGGTGCTGGCTGCGTAGTAGCACAACAGCAAACTGGAGTCGCGTACGAATTCATGTCTCTTCCTTGACTATGAGAGTACGCATAAGGCATACAGGCTCTATGACATGTGCAAGGAGAAGGTAATCCGCAGCTGAGAAGTTGAGTACAATGAGTTACAGAGCTACATTAGCAGCAACAATGTGGACGTGATGGGCTCTCAGAAGACAGGGGAGTGGTTCTAGCTCCTTGACTACAAGAAGGAAACGGTAGAAGCCGAAGTTCAGAATGTGGCATTGGATAACAGAGCTGCACCAGTGGTGGTAACTGATATGGAGGACTGCGATGAAAATCAAGCAAATGAGGAGATCCACTAGAAGGACCTGGCGGAATGGGTACAAAGGGTGCCAAGGCGCGCACTCTCAAAGGATTACCCATTGGGCGTCAATGGAAATTACACCAAACGCACCGCCCGTCCGGGCGATATTCTGCCAGAGTGGGAGAGGCCCTCGGGGAGCCGTCCGGTTGATGCTTTACCAAAACGTACAGAGTTGGAGGGATCGCAGCAAAGGGACGAGGCATCGCAAAAACAACGCCCAAGTGCAGAAGGCAATAGAAAGCGGTAAAGCACATCGCCACAAGCACCAGTCGATGGATCACCATGACACGGTACATGTTGGCTACATCAACCGAGTCTTCACCCGTGCAAGAGGCGCTTGCGCAACCCAGAGGGGATCAATGGGATGCAACCATCAAATCAGAGCTGGGAGCTGGTTGACAAGAGGAAAGATGCCAAGGTCATCAGCTCAAAGTGGATCTTCAGGACCAAGTTCACAAAGGAAGGTTTCATTGCCAAATACAAGGTACGTCTAGTGGCAAAGGGATACTTATAGCGTAAGGACGAGCATTACAATAAGACATTTGGCCCCGTCACCAAGGTCACAAGCATCTGGGCGATCATTGCGGTGTCAGTGGCGAAGGATATGGAACTCCACAAAATCGATGTAAAGACAGACTTCCTTAATGGCATCATAGAACAAGAGATCTACATGGAGGTTTCAGAGGGGGTGGGAGCCCTGGAGGGCAAGGTGTGCAAGGTACAAAGTCCTTGTACGGGCTAAAACAATCGCCCCGATGCTAGTAGATGGACAACTTCATGGCTCAACTCGGCTTCAAGCGATGTGAGTTGGGACACAACGTGTACGTGTGGCGTAACAAGCACCTTCATCAAACTGTTGCACTCTACATGGACGACCTGATTTTGTGCTCCGTGGACATGTTGAGCCTACAACGACCAAAATAGTAGCTGTAGATTCTAGATGTCAGACATGGAGGAGATGGAGTACTACCTCGGGGTAAGCATCACGCGGAACTAGAGGGCACGCACGATTGAGTCGGGACAGGCCAAATATGTGGCCGAGGTGCTGAATCAGTACGGCATGGAGGACTGCAAACCAGTTGGCAGTCCGGTCTCCACGACTTGTGAACTGAGTGTGGTAATGGCACCATAAACAAAAGAAGAGCGGAAAGATATGGCAGGGGTGCCCTACTAATCGGTGGTGGGTAGCCTCATGCATGCCATGGTGGCGACTTGACCAGACTTGGCCTATGCAATGGGTCAAATGAGCAGGTATGTTGCCAATCCATGGCCACTATAGTGGAAGGTAGTCAAGCGCATCCTCCACTACTTGTAGGAGACGCAGCGCGCGTGCCTCAGGTATGACGGCAAAGGGTAGTCCGACCCTTTGCGCCTGTTGGATCTGTTACACTGACACAGACTACACTAGAGATATGGACAAGCGGAATTCCACATCCGGTTATGTGTTCTTCCTCACTGGTGTAATGGTCTCATGGTGCAACAGAAAGCAAGATTGTGTCTCCACCTCCACAATAGAGCCAGAGTACATCACGTTGGTCGAAGCGATGAAGGAGGCGGTATGGCTTTGCAGGTTGCTGAGGGACCCAGGCGTGACGCAGGAAGGGCAAATGGTGGTACAAGAGGAAAACACCAGTGCTATCTTGCTGACCAACAACCTGACGCAGCACAAGAGGCTGAAGCACATTAACATGCATTACCATTGCACACGGGACATGGTGGAGAACGGACAGGTGGTGCTGTAACACTGTAGCACACACCACATGATTGCGGATTGCTTGACCAAAGCACAACCAATGAATCGGCACGTGATGAGCGTGGCCACACTTGGGATGACCAGTTCTGACGTGTTGGAGGACGCAACGGAAGGTGAGTGACAGCAAGCAAGAGCAGTAGGCATGACAGATGCAAGGGGGAGAATGTTGTATTTTTGCCCCCCCCTGTGTGTCCGAGGCACCGCCGGGAGGTGTTGACAAGGCGCTAGAGGGGGAAATCCTCACATTGTACTCTAGCTGCCTATAGAGTGCTCCAAACCCACATTGGATTAATGAACCTGAAAGTTGACAAGTCATTAAATCCGGTGGAAGTTGAATCATTGGAATCGCACAAGGGAGATATGGTCTTCAAAAGTTGGGGTGTGCTTGGGGGCTCAGGGAGTTGATCGTGATTCGACAGCTGGTAGAAAATCTGCCGGAGTCAGTAAAAAACGTACATCTGATAAAGTATCCCCGAAGGACTGTCGATTCGCTCTGCAAGATAATCCGCCTTAAGTCAGCAGTACAAGTTGTTACTTGGGGAATAGTCAAAATGATGGGTCGGAGTCCGAAACTCAATAGTAGAGTTTGTTCCTCAGGGACGGCGTCAACATTCGGACTTCAGGTCCGCGAACGGGTTTCAAACCATGTCAATCCCCATCACCAAAATCGACGATTAACTCATTGAAACACACCCAAACAGCACAAAGGGTACACTCAATACGTATACAGACATATGCGCCTCCAGAACGGCGTTCTGATGGGTCCTTGATGTGTGATGGCGCCTCGGCGGACGGACTTCGTACACGCCGCCAACTGAGCAGCTGGATTGGGATGTTGCGCTTTGGCTGACGTAGCAAGGGCTACGATTAACAAAATCACACACGATTTGGTGCATTGGGAATCTTGTGAATATTTTTGCAAACCGTCATTGTATGAAGAGGAAGGTGAGGGCACTCGGGAAGGGTGTGGGGGGTGGGGAGTGACTGTCATAGTTGGGGGATTTGGAGTTGGGTGAGTAGCAGCGACGACTTTCGTAACACAGACGGCCTGGGAGAGTGAAGTGACTTTTTACAAACACAGAGACAGGAACAGAGTCGGAGTGCATGAGGAGTGGGCAACATCGACAGCTGATGCCAAGAAGGAGGCAATGAAAGAGGGAGAAATCAGCTGCAGCACCACTAGCTACTGCTTATGATGAGCTCTATGCATGGGTTTGGGTTTGGGTGTGGGTGTGTCGCGCCACAACTCTTGACTCCTTGGAGTAAGAGAGGTGGTGGAGCGTTGCTCAATCCTGTAATTGAAAGCATGCATCTGTTCCACAGCATCAAAATGTGGGTGAC